>SJYT01054021.1:15883-77298 GCA_006410635.1 Cephalophus harveyi
TCCCCTTCTCCTCCTGCCCCCACTCCCTCCCCCATCAGAGTCTTTTCCAATGAGTCAACTCTTCGCATGAGGTGGCCAAAGTACTGGAGTTTCAGCTTCAGCATCATTCCTTCCAGAGAATACCCAGGACTGATCTCCTGTAACCCTAATGATCCTTAGCATTTATTAAACATGTACAATATGCCAAGCTGTTTTCTAGGAATGTGACGTGGATTTTTGTTATGTAACCATCATGAAAAAACTATAAGCTCAGGCTTCTTAACTAATAACCCGGTTTGATTCTTTTTTTCCCTTAGTTTATTTATTTATTTTAAACCAATACCATATTGTGTTGGTTTCTGCCATACATCAACGTGAATCAACCATAGGCATACACATGTCCCCTCCCTCTTGAACCTCCCACCCTATTCTACCCCTCTAGCATGTCGCAGAGCCCTGGTTTGAGTTTCCTCAGTCACTGTAAGAATCTTAGTTAAAAGCTAATTAATAGTTAAAAGCTAATTAATGTGCACAGGTGAGAACAACTTGCAAAGTAATGAGAAAAATTTGTTTTTGTTATGATGGATAACTATTATTGTAAGAAGACATTTTTAAGCATGATCAAGCCACAGAACTTGTNGTTTCCTCAGTCACTGTAAGAATCTTAGTTAAAAGCTAATTAATAGTTAAAAGCTAATTAATGTGCACAGGTGAGAACAACTTGCAAAGTAATGAGAAAAATTTGTTTTTGTTATGATGGATAACTATTATTGTAAGAAGACATTTTTAAGCATGATCAAGCCACAGAACTTGTCTTTGGTGGGAAAATAAGAGTCATTTTACTTTAAAGTCACGGTAACTGGATGAGAAGTGTGCCAGCAGAGACCGATGGCCACTTCTGATCATTGCTTATTCCTGCTGAACCTCTGGAGGTCTTCTTGCTGATCTGTCAATGGACTCTCATTTCTCCTATGAGCCTTAGACAAAGTGACTTTTGTGAGCCCAAGCCTTGGTCTTCTTGCCCCAGATGGAGGGAGGGTCTCTTTTTCCCTTTTTCAAGGCCAGGATGCAGCCGCCACTGTCAAAAAGTGCTGGGCTCTATGCTCACACTGACCTGTTGATTTAGGGAATTCCTGGGCTGGTCAAAGGGAAGATATTTCCAGTTCGTCCTTTGAATCTTTGGCCTTTTCTCTGCCTCTTCTTTTCCAGGAGAATTTGTTGCAGGATTTGTCCAGTTCAGAGTGTTTAATAACGAGAGAGCAGCGAATGCCCTGTGTGCTGGGGTGAGAGTCACTGGCTGCAACACGGAGCTCGTGAGTCTGGGGATGATCCCTGGCTTGTGCGGGCGAGTGCGTGTATGTGTGTGTGTGTGTGTGTGTGTGTGTGTGTACCTGTCTGGGGTGTTTCATGGGGCTTGCATTTTTACTCTTTTCTGGCATTTTGTAGACATAATTTTTAAATTGTAGCCATTATTTTTTAATTGAGGTTCAATGGATCTATCACATTATATTAGTTTCTGGTATATAGCATAGTGATTCTATATTTTTATATATTATGAAATGATCACTGTAACAAGTCTAGCCAACACCCAGCACTACTCACAGCTGCAAATTCTTTTTTCTTGTGATGAGAAGTTTTACCATCTACTTTCTTAGTAACTTTTCAATGTATAATCTAGTTTTATGACTAGTGTCCCTATGCTGTACATTACACCCCCAGGACTTATTTTATACATGAAAGTTTGGAACATCACTGATGGTCCAGTGATTAGGACTCTGGAATTCCACTGTTGTTGTTATTCAGTTGCTAAGTCATGTCCCTCTCCTTGTGACCCCATGAACTGCAGCACGCCAGGCTTCCCTGTCCTTCACTATCTCTCAGAGTTTGCTCAAGTTCATGTTCATTGAGTCAGTGATGCCATCCAACCATCTCATCCTCTTTCATTCCCTTCTCCTCTTGCCCTCAATCTTTACCAGCATCAGGGTCTTTCCCAATGAGTCAGGTCTTTGCATTAGATGGCCAAAGTATTGGAGCTTCAGCTTCAGCACCAATCCTTTCAGTGAAAATTCAGGGTTGATTTCCTTTAGGACTGAGTGCTTTGATCTCCTTACTGTCCAAGGACTCTCAAAAGTCTTCTCCGGCATCACAGTTCAAAAGCATCAGTTCTTTGCCTCGCAGCCTTCTTTATTGTTCAGCTGTCACATCCATAAATGACTACTGGAAAAACCGCAGCTTTGACTACAGGGACCTTTGACGGCAAAGTGATCCACTGCTTCTTAACACACTGTCTTGGTTTGTCATAGGTTTTCTTCCAAGGAGCAAGCGTCTTTTAATTCTGTGGCTGCAGTCACTGTCTGTAGTGATTATGGAGTCCAAGAAAATGAAATCTGACGCTGTTTCCTCATTTTCCCCATGTATTTGCCATCAAGTGGTAGGATATGGCAAATAGATGGGGAAAATGTGGAAACAGCATCAGATTTCATTTTCTTGGACTCCATAATCACTACAGACAGTGACTAAGCTAAGTCACTTCAGTCGCGTCCGACTCTGTGCGACCCCAGAGACGGCAGCCCACCAGGCTCCCCCGTCCCTGGGATTCTCCAGGCAAGAACACTGGAGTGGGTTGCCATTTCCTTCTGCAATGCATGAAAGTGAAGAGTGAAAGTGAAGTCGCTCAGTCGTGTCTGACCCTCAGCGACCCCATGGACTGCAGCCTTCCAGGCTCCTCCGTTCATGGGATTTTCCAGGCAAGAGCACTGGAGTGGGGTGCCATTGCTTTCTCCGACAGACAGTGACTGCAGCCACAGAATTAAAAGACGCTTGCTCCTTCAGATGCCATGATCTTTGTTTTCTGAATGTTGAGCTTTAAGCCAGTTTTTTCACTTTCCTCTTTTCCCTTCCTCAAGAGGCTCTTTAGTTCCTCTTCACTTTCTGCCATTAAAGTTGTATCATCTGTATATCTGAGGTTGTTGAGTTTTCTTCTGGCAATATTGATTCCAGCTTGTGCTTTATCCAGGCTTGCATTTTGCATGATGTACTCTGCGTATGACTTAAAATAAGCAGGGTGACAACATACAGGCTTGATGTACTCCTTTCCCAATTTTGAACCAGTCCATTGTTCCATGTCCAGTTGTAACTGTGGCTTTTTGTCCTGCATACAGGCTTCTCAGGAGGCAGGTAAGGTGGTCTGGCATTCCCGTTTCATTAAGAATATTTCACAGTTTGTTGTGATCCACACAGTCAAAGGCTTTAGCATAGTCAATGAAGCAGCATAGATTTTTTTGTTTAATTGCCTTGCTTTCTATGATCCAGGGTATGTTGGCAATTTGATCTCTGGTTCCTCTGCCTTCTCTAAACCCAGCTTGTACATCTCTGGAAATTCTCAGTTCTCATACTGCTGAAGCCTAACTTGAAGGATTTTGAGCATATCTTGCTGGCATGTGAAATGAATGTAATTGTATAGTAATTTGAACATTCTTTGGCACTGCCTTTCTTTGGGATTTGAATAAAAACTCACCTTTTCAGTCCGGTGGCCACTGCTGAATTTTCCAAATTTGCTGGCATCATGCGTGCAGCATTTTAACAGCATCATGTTTTAGGATAGGAAATAGGTCAGCAGGAATTCCATCACCTCCAACTTTGTCTGTGGTGATGCTTCCTAAGGCCCTTAAGGCTTTCTTATCTCTCCTTGCTGTTCTTTGGAACTCTGCATTCAGATGGGTGTATCTTTCCTTTTCTCCTTGCCTTTTGCTTCTCTTCTTTTTTCAGCTGTCTGCAAGGCCTCCTCAGACAGCCATGTTGCCTTTGCCTTTCTTTTTCTTTGGGATGGTTTTGGTCACCACTTCTGGTAAATGTTATAAACCTCCATCCATAGGTCTTCAGGCACTCTATCAGATCTAATTCCTTGAATTTGTTTGTCACTTCTGCTGTATAATCATAAAGGATTTGATTTAGGTCATACCTGAATGGCCTAGTGGTTTTCCCTACTTCTTCAATTTGAGCCTGAATTTTGCAATAAGGAGCTCATGATCTGATCATGATCAGCTCCAGGTCTTGTTTTTGCTGACTGAATAGAGCTTCTCCACCTTTGGATGCAAAGAATATAATCAATCTGATTTTGGTACTGACCATCGGGTGATGTCCACGTGCAGAGTTGTCTCTTGTGTTGCTGGAAGAGAGTGTTTGCTATGATGAGTGTGTTCCCTTGGGAAAACTCTGTTAGCCTTTTGCCCTGCTTCATTTTGTACTCCAAAGCCAAACTTGCCTATTACTGCAGATATCTCTTGACTTCCTACATTTGCATTCCTGTCCCCACAATGAAAAAGACATCTTTTTTTGGTTTTAGTTTTAGGCAGTCTTGTAGGTCTTCATAGAATCATTCAACTTCAGCTTCTTTGGCATTAGTGGTTGGGAGATAGACTTGGATTGCTGTGATGCTGAATCACTTGCCTTGGAAACGAAAGGAGATCATTCCGTCATTTTTGAGACTGCACCTAAGCACTGCATTTCAGACTCTTTTGTTTACTCTGAGGTCTACTCCATTTCTTCTAAGAGATTCTTACCCACAGTAGTGGATATAATGGTGGTCTAAATTAAATTCTCCTATTCCTGTCTATTTTAGCTTACTGATTCCTAAAATATCCATGTTCACTCTTGTCATCTCCTGTTTGACCACATGGACCTAACATTTCAGCTTCCTATGCAATATTGTTCTTTACAGCACTGAGCTTTGCCTTCACCACCAGATACAGCCACAACTGGGCGTCATTTCCGCTTTGGCTCAGCCTGTTTGTTCTTTCTGGAGCTATTTCTCCATCTTCTCAATAGTGTATTGGCCAGCTACCAACCTGGGGGGTTCATCTTTCAGTGTTATGTCTTTTTGCCTTTTTATACTGCTCATGGTGTTCTCAAGGCAAGAATACGGAAGTGGTTTGCCATTCCCTTCTCCAGTGGACTACGTTTCTCAGGCCCTAGTTAGCAGGGACGGGCGCTTTAGCCGCTCAGCGTAGCTGGATGGCATGCTCAGTGCCCTGGCTGTCCTACTGCTAGTCCACACTGAACGTTTAAACCTTCATGGGCCATCAGACGTCGGTCAGTACGTGGCTGGGGGTTGAGGCAAAGGCCCTGCTGAAGTGGTTGGGATGTGGGTTCAGAGAAGGCTGGAGCTGATGCTGGAGAGCTCCCAGGAGCAGAGGGCACTTGCCTTCACCACTGCCGCTGGCCGCCCTGGAGCCGATCCGCCACCCTGGAGCCAAGAGTCCACCATGGAGCCGATCTGCTGCCTGCATCTTCATATTTATATTCCTGATGTTTTGAAGATCAATTTCCCACTGCAGGGGGCCCAACTGGATTCCCTAGTTGGGGGACTGAGATCTGTAACATGTGTGGCATGAACAAGAAAAAAGAACTGAAAGTTTATACCTTTTTACCACTGGACATAATTTACTGTATTGAAGTTCAATTTATGTATATTCTCATATATGATTAGCATTTTTATGTTGTGTTTAAGAAGTATTTTTGTTTGTTGAGGTCACAAAGACATTCTCAAATATTCTTAGTAAATTCTAGAAGTTTAGGGTTTTGTTGTTTTTCCAGTCTTGTAGAAGAGAACACCATAGATGCATTGGCTGGAGACTGTCTTTGATGGGTATTTTGTGACTGGAGGGGCAAGAAGAAGAGGATGTCAGAAGTATGGGGGGAGAACATTCACTTAGACCCTCTTCCTTTCACACCTGTCAGTCTAAGAAATGTGACCCTGAAGGACGTCTTCATTTCCCCCCTCAAATATGTTTGCCCATTTGTCAGTCAGAGTGAGGCAACTGTGTCCTCATGAAAGAGCCCTTAGGCTCCGATTCTGAGGATAGTGCAGGTGTGGGCCCTGGGAGCGGGGTGGGATGTGTTGCCCCCTACACAGGCCTCCATGGAGCCTGATTGTGTTCATTAGTGCTCACTTGCATGTACCCTTGCAAGCACTGATTCCGTAAAAATACATGATAGAGTACCCACAGAGTGCTCAATATTAGACATGCAAAGCTGACAGTCATTTCAAGGAAATCAGACTGAATGGGATGGATACATAAGTGCATGATTGCCATGTGGTATCACCGGTGATAGCAATATAAACAAGGGGCCTGGGGAACCAAATATAGGAGCTTCTACCACTAATGATGGCACATAGCTGATTCTCCACGTTGGTGACATTTTCGTTGAATCTCAAAAGCTGTGTCTAGAGTTCAGCAGGTAACGAGGGCAGAAAGATGCCTGTCTGGCATGAGTGACTAACGTTTTCAGAATCACTCGTGTTTGAGGGACCATGGGGGTGTTGAAGGGCCCTTGAGCTGTTGTTTGCTTTTGGAGCATCGTGTGCATTTAGGTAGAATTGCATGAAATGTTCCCTTGGTATCTCTAATTTTCTTGAAGAGATCTCTAGTCTTTCCCATTCTGTTCTTTTCCTCTATTTCTTTGCATTGATCACTGAAGAAGGCTTTCTTATCTCTTCTTGCTATTCTCTGGAACTCTGCATTCAGATTCTTATATCTTTCCTTTTCTCCTTTGCTTTTCGCCTCTCTTCTTTTCACAGCTATTTATAAGGCGTCCCCAGACAGCCATTTTGCTTTTTTGCATTTCTTTTCCATGGGGATGGTCTTGATCCCTGTCTCCTGTACAATGTCCCGAACCTCATTCCATAGTTCATCAGGCACTCTATCTATCAGATCTAAGCCCTTAAATCTATTCCTCTCTTCCACTGTATAATCATAAGGGATTTGATTTAGGTCATACCTGAATGGTCTAGCGGTTTTCCCTACTTTCTTCAATTTGAGTCTGAATTTGGCAATAAGGAGTTCATGATCTGAGCCACAGTCAGCTCCTGGTCTTGTTTTTGTTGACTGTATAGAGCTTCTCCATCTTTGGCTGCAAAGAATATAATCAATCTGATTTCGGTGTTGACCATCTGGTGATGTCCATGTGTAAAGTCTTCTCTTGTGTTGTTGGAAGTGGGTGTTTGTTATGACCAGTGAATTTTCTTGGCACTGGTCATAATCCAAATCAGACTAAATTGTCATAGCTTCTGACATAGGTTTGCCATCTTCTGCAAAATCTAGTCTCTCTCAATTTGCCCCTTTAGATAGGAGATAGAGGCACTGATGTAGAAAATAAACTTCTGGTTAGGGGGAAAGCAGGAGGAGAGGGATAAATTGGGAGATTGGTATTGACATATATGTATATTGCTGTTGCTGCTTAGTCATTAAATCATGTCCGAGTCTTTGTGACCCCATGGAATGTAACCCGTCAGACTCCTCTGTCCATGGGGATTCTCCAGACAAGAATACTCGAGTGGGTTACCATGCCCTCCTTCAGGGGATCTTCCCAACACAGGGATCAAACCCTAATCTCATGCATCTCTTGCATTGGCAGGTGGATTCTTTACCACTGAGCCACCTGGGAAGCCCCCCTATATATTAATAACAGAATCCATGTTAATAACTAATAAGAATCTACTGCATTGCACAGGGAACTCTATTCAGTACTCTAATGATGTTTATGGGAAAAGAATCTTAAAGAGTGGATTCATGTATTAAAAAAAGAGAGAGAGAATATCATCTAATTTAAGGAGATTAGAAAGAATTGTAAATCTATATGTCTTTAAATCTATAAATCCTATGATTGGAAGGAGTGGATCAGAGCCCTGGTTGAGGAGGATTCTGAAATCCAGTGGAACCCAGAGTGACGGGAGGACTGTGACATCAGGACTCCTCATGTGGGACCCAGGACCACAAAAGCAGCAAGGAGGGACAAGAGGTGGTAAGAGGTATGTGTATCAGTTATAAAAACTGCTCTGAAACTCCACGGCTTTAAACACAACCATTGATTTGCTTCTGATCTGTACTTTGGTTTGAGCTGAGCTGGGCAGTTCTGGCCTTGGCCTGGGGCTGCTTATCAACTGCCTTCAACCAGTGTCTCAGCCGGGCCTGGATGATTCAAGCCCCGTTCACACGCTGGCAGTTAGTGCAGATTCTCTCTAGAACAACTTGCTTGTCTTCTTGAGACTTCTTCAGTTGGATGGCATGGATTATCATTTTTAAAAACGATACAGGCAGTGCTCCAAGAAAGCTAGCCTCACTTACAAAGACTCATCAAGCTCTTGCTGGTATCTCCCTTTCTGAGGCCCCATTGATGATGGCAACTCACGAGGCCAAGCTCAGAGTCAATGTCAGTGGTGGAGACTGTTCAAAACCACGGTGACTGGGAGAGATGAGCCACTGGGTAGCACTTCTGCAATACCTCCCCCCCCCCCGCCCCCCGCACCTTCCCCAGCACACAGTGCAGCTGTGATTTCTGATACCTGGGGGAAAAATGCGGTCCAGGGGTTTCTAAAGCTGGGTTCAGTCTCTCTCTCTCTCTATATATATATATACACATATATTTTCTTTTTTGGCACACAGGCTTAGTTGCTCTGTGGCATGTGGATCTTCCCAGACTGGGGATCAAACCCGAGTCTCCTGCATGGGTAGGCAGATTCCTCACCACGGAGCCACCCGGAAGCCCTGGCTTCACTCTTGGCACTGACCTCAATTACCTTAGGTTTCAATTTCCCTCCCAGGTGAAGCGACATGATCACATTGCTCCTGTTGTATTTGTTAGATTTGTTGTCCTGGAATTTCTCAGAAAACTGTATGAAAAGGTGAAACTTCATTAAAATGGTTCAGTTTCCTGAATACATATTAATCCTTAAGTATTTTGTAGGCAATTCTAAATCACAAGTGTCAAATTCTGGCCTTTTGGAAACTGAACGGTAGCAACGCACCAAAACCTACAGCAAAGGAGGACTTCTGTAAATATTTTATGAGTTTTATAGACAATGGATGCTATAGGGCTTCTTAAGAAGGAACATCTACTTTGGGGAAATCAGAAAACATTTTGTGACGCTCATATGTAAAGAAGGCCTGGATAGATGTATCAGATAAAGCCATTTTTTTTCATTACAAAAGTAATTTATTTCAATTTTAGAAAACTTAAAGAAAAGGGAAGAATGTGCAAAACTTTCATTTTTACCATGCTTGTATATCTAGACACATTTGTTAATAACTAATATCATGAACATATTCTACAGAATTAAATAGATTTATTACTTTCCACTTAAATGGTTGCATTACATTCCAACTAATGTTTTGTGCAATAAATAATTTAACAGTCTATTGATGGATATTTAGGTTATTTTCCTGTCTTAAACAAGGCTGCAATAAAAATTCATGCAAGCAAATCTTTGCTAATAATTCTTATGGATAAATTACTAAAGGTGAAATAGTTAAATCACATTATATAGAGATCATATTTAAAACCTTATAGTATAATGCATTTAATGACAAACTGGTTAGATACCATCACCAACTCAATAGATATGAATTTGTGAAAGCTCCAGGAGATAGCTGAGGACAGAGGAGGCTGGCGTGCTGCAGTCTGTGGGGTTGCAAAGGGTCGGACACAACTTAACAACTGAACAATGACAAGGAATTCACATTTCTTGAACAACCCACTTGCAGGGGTAGGGTTGTAGAAAAAGGAAATAAAGCTAAATGGCAAGGGTAAATAGTTTTATCAGCATTTTATGGAATATTTGAGAAAACCATCTAGTTTATAGCCTGTGTGGAATACTTAGGATTGATAAAGGAGTTAGAATGTTTACCTTAAAAAGTATTTTCTCAGCATCAAAGCCAACAGCAGTGAGGATCCTTGAAATATTTAAAATATTGCAGACAATTTCTGATTCACTATAAATTAGCACAGTGTGGGTGTGTGTTGCTATCTTAATACATATTGCCTAACATTTTTCTAAAAAAAGTTTTACCTTTAGGGCAAGCTCATACCTCCTTCCTTGTTGCCTTGGGACTAGGATAGAAGGTTAATCAAATTCAAACAGAAAAAGGAGAAAGAAGTAGCTTAAAAGAAGTTAAGGTGAGAAATGATATGGGTATTTTTTGATTGAAGTCAGGATATGCCAAAACAGATATATTTTAAAAAATTATTGGAATACAGTTGATTTACGAAGTTGTGTTAGTTTCTGCTGTTATTTTTTTAGTCACTAAGGTGTGTCCAACTCTTTGTGACCCCATGGACTGCAGCACACCTGGCTTGCCTGTCCTCTACTATCTCCCAGAATTTCAGATTCATGCTCATTGAGTCAGTGATGCCATCCAGCTGTCTCATCTCCTGCTGCCCCCTTCTCCTTTTGTCTTCAGTCTTTCCCAGCATCAGGGTTTTTTCCAATGAGTCAGCTCTTCACATCAGGTGACCAAAATATTGAAGCGTTAGCTTCAGCATCAGTTCAGTTCAGTTCAGTTGCTCAGTCGTGTCCGACTCTTCGTGACCCCATGGAAGCCAGGCTTCCCTGAACATCATCAATTCCCGGAGCTTGCTCAAACTCATGTCCATTGAATTGGTGATGCCATCCAACCGTCTCATCCACTGTGGTCCCCTTCTCCTCCTGCCCTCAATCTTTCTCAGCATCAGGTTTTGTTTTCCAATGAGTCAGTTCTTCGCATCAGGTGGCCAAAGTGTTGGAGTTTCAGCTTCAGTATTGTTATGCCCGAAGTCCGAGTCCCCAAAACTGAGAGAATAAGACATCCTTCCTCTACCTGGCATTTCTTCTCTTGAACTTGCCCTCTACCCACTCAAGTTAATCGGCCCAAATGGTACTGACCTCACAAAGCCTTTTCCTGAAGAAATGGCAGCTGTCTTTGACCACCCACATCCTTTGTTTGTATTCAAACCTCTTGTGTATTGTTTACGTTTCACACTGCTCCTCGAGGGCAGACCTAGCTTTTGTTTGGTTTTAAACACTTAGAACTCCTCGTGCAGGATCTTGCAATGATCAAACCAGCAAAACAATTGCTGGTGGAAGAAGAGACCCTGACCCTTTTTGTTTAATGTAACAGGTCTACAGACCTGGGATAAATCTAGAGTCTTGAGTTTGTGTCTGTGTGCTCTTTTGTTGTTTAGGACATGGTCTCTGATTTTGGAATCTGGTGAATTTGTAGAGCTTTCTTTTCCCCTGCAGTTAAGTTAGTTGTTATTGTTGTTGGTAGGGATGCTATGGTCCTTATCCTATAGAAGGGTGACCATCTCTGGTATTGGTGAAGGAGAACAGTTTGAGTGTGAACCTTGGAGTCTCAGTTATTACCTGAAGTGCTTTTGTCATTATACTTTCTTTCTCTAAATGCCAACAATATTTCCTTTAGTCTTTAAATCTGTAATCCTACAGGGTACATCTTCTCTTACAGCAACACACACGCTAGGTTGACTTTTATCTCTGGCTTTTAATATTTAAAAGGTAGGGGGAAGGATGGAGAGAAAGGATACTTTGGGAGTTTGGGATCGCATGTACACACTGCTATATTTAAAATGAATGACCAAAAAGGACCTACTGCTGTATAGCACAGAGAACTCTGCTCAATGTTATGTGGCAGCCTGGATGGGAGGGGAGTTTGGGGGGCATGGATACATGTATAAGTATGGCTGAGTTCCTTTGCTGTGTACCTGAATCTATCAAAACATTGTTAATTAGTTATACCCCAATACAAAATAAAAAGTTTAATATAAAAAAAGTGCATCAAAGCTATGATTCTCATTGTTGTTGTTCAGTTGCTCGGTTGCGTCCCACTCTTTGTGACCCCGTGGACTGCAGCACACCAGGCTTTCCTGTCCTTCAGTATTTCCTGGAGCTTGCTCAAACTCACCAAACATCATCAAATTGAGTTGGTGATGCTATCTAACCATCTCATCCTCTGTTTCCCGTTTCTCCTCCTGTCTTTACTCTTTTCTGTCAAAAGGGTCTTTCCAATGAGTCAGCTCTTCACATCAGGTGGCCAAAGTATTGGATCTTCAGTTTCAGCATCAGTCCTTCCAATGAGTTTTCAGGGTTGATTTCCTTTAGGACTGACTGGTTTGATCTCCTTGTTGTCTAAGGGATTCTCAAGACTCTTCTCCAGCACCACACTTTAAAAGCATCAATTCTTTGGTGCTCAGCCTTCTTTATGGTCCAACTCTTACATCCATACATGACTACTGGCCTTTCTGGTAATCTCATGGCAGTTGGATTTTTAATGCTATCTAGATGAATCCACAAGAACACTGAGAAATTTGTCACAAATGGTTAAATCCCAAACAACAAAGCTTCAGACTACTATTTTCAACAAATCCAGGTTATTCTGCTACTGAATATTTCACTTATTTTCTCAGCTGGATGAACTCATTTGCCATCTCATATCAATTTCAGCATCACCTTCCTTCAAGTAGATTTCTAAGGCTTTAAATATACACCATAGCCATTCACTTAACTCTTCTACATCACTGAGAGGACATTTGTGAATAAATATTTTTATTCTTTCTCTTTAAAATCTGGGAAAAAATTGAATCACATTTTAATTGCAATAGCACTAGAAATTAAGTACAGCTAAGTAACATGGACTTATACACATAGTTGGTCCAAAGTAATATTTGTTAAATTCAGTCACTGGACAAATAATTCTTCAGTCATAGTTTCAAGAAGACTTGTTTCATTCTTCCATCCTTGAAGATTTCCTGTTTACTAGGTGGAAACAGATAGATAAGCAAGGGATCATTTATAACAGACTCTGCAATAAACCCTCTACCAAGAGCACTTGATGGATTGGATTCCAAACCTCATGATCTACTTAATAGAAAAGAAGTTTTTAAAAAAAGAGTTGATTTTAAATAATCAACAGGAGTTTAAAAGTTGGAAAAGGTAGAAGAAAAGGTGCTCCTAGAGGAAAACATATAGCAAAGCATAAAGCTGTGGAAATACACATGTGTTTATTTACTAATTCTAACTAAATGTTGAATTGCATTCTATGACTCAGAGCGATGCGTATTCATTTAATTCCTTTCTAGAGGAATAGGAGGCTATGGAAGAAACAGAAAGGGAGTAGCCTGATGGGCAGAGGAAGCAAGGAGGTTGAGGCCTCTTTGGAATCCAGGGCGGACAAGACTTCAGTCTAGAGAAAATGCAGCTAATCTTGTAGGTTTCTCAGATGGTGCAGATGAACCCACCTGCAATGCAGGAGACATAAGAGGTTCAGGTTTAATCCCTGGGTCGGGAAGATCCTCTGGAGAAAATAATGGCAACCCACTCCAGTATTCTTGCCTGGAGAATTCCATGGACAGTGGAGCCTGGTGGGCTATAGCATATAGGATTGCAAAGAATTGGATATGACATGCATGCCCAGTTCCTTCACCAGGTGGGAAATAGACTTGCACACAAGGCAATGACTGAGGAGACTTAAGCTGTTGTTGTTGTTGTTTTTTGAGATATATGTTGAAACAGTTTTTTTTTGAAGTATTTATTTCGCTGCACTGAGGATCTAAGATTGTCACTGTAGCATGTGAGATCTTTAGTTGTGGTGTGTGGGATCTATTTCCTTGACCAGGGGTTGAACTTGTGCCCTCTGCATTGGGAGCTTGGAGTCTTAGCCACTGGGCCACCAGGGAAGTCTCAAAACAGCTTAGATTTTAGGTTCTAACATCAACGGTTCTCAGCCAGGATGAACACTTTAGGTGTCTATGAAGCTTTTAAATGATGCCCTCTGATTTAAATTTGGTAGCTCTGGAACAGAAAATTTGCATTTTTAGAAATCCCCAGAAATGAGGTCTGTCACGTACCCCAGTCTAGGAACCAGGGAGGTGCAGAGGAGTCATTACCTGGGTTTGTGCAAGTGACAAACAGGATCACACTGCATTTGGGAAGATTATTTTTTCCCTAGAGATCACTTGTTCTCAAACCTGGCTGCACAGTGGAACCCTCTGGAGTTTTTTAAACACACATGCCCTGGACTCACTGAGGCTAACTTAGATGAGAACCTACTTTGGTGGAGGCTGAGCTTCTGTATTCCTTGAAAGCTCCTCTAGTGATTTTTGTAACTGTCATTGGTATAGAATAGAATGGAATTGATACTTGGAGCAGAGAAACCACTTAGGGTGGGTTATTGACTGAAGCTCCAGGTCTCCTAATAAATTCAGACCCATGAACATACAGTTTAAGGGATTTGGTGATGGACAGTTCAAGGAGTACTCGCTCTGTATTTGCAAACCTTTGAGGGGTGGTTTCATTTGGAGAGTTCTACTAAGCGTAAATCCTGTCACTTCCAGTAATTTCCTGGATGGTAACACCTGTGTTCTGTTTCCCTTTTCTCTGATTTCTTGTGTAAATGTGTGATGGTCTTCCTCCTGGGCACAACCACTAGAGAAAGATCTGAAGAGTCTGACATAAATTCAAAGAAATCTGCCCAATTAACATGTGAAACCCAGAATAAAATAATAGATTTCTCTGTGCTTCAAAGTTAGAAAAACAGGAAATTAATTTAGAAGAATTAGCATTTGTGGCATGCCACCAGGGTTCCAGCCACTAATTGTCCGTCGCTCAGTCATGTCTAACTCTTTGCCATCCCATGGTCTATAGCCCTCCAGACCCCTCTGTCCATGGGATTCTCCAGGCAAGAATACTGGAGTGGGTTGTCCTTTCATCCTCCAGGGGATCTTCCTGACCCAGGGATCTAACCCGAGTATCTTGTCTCCTGCTTTGGCAGGCAGGTTCTTTTTTACTAGCACCACCTGGGAAGCCCCTGTACAGTTGAAAGTAAGCAATATCAAGTCTATAGCACTGTAAAATCAGTAGTTTGACTATGGTCTTGCTGTCCAGCCTTGTGTGACATCAACCCGTACAAGGCTTGACTGAATCTATGGGACAAGAGAGAGAAAAAAGTCAAACATGACACTAAGGTGTCTGCTCTAGTTGGTGGGGAGAACAGTGACAAATTCATTTATGCTAATTTAAAATTTTGCATCATTTTTATATTTGCAAAAAGTTTGTACATTATACATGGTATTTGAAATAATATTATAAGTAGCATGCTTTCTAAATCATAAAGCATAGATTAAAATCCTTATCAAGCATATACTAACAGTGTGAGAATGAAGAAAGTGATGAATTTATGGAGACATGAAAGCAGGAATTATAACCCAACAGAGAGATCATTTCTCCAATCAACATAAAGGTGATTTTTGATTGAAGCAATGGCTACCTTAATGCAATTCTTAAATACCAACAATATTGTCTAGTTGCACTTCAGTCATGACTCAAGTCTAACCTAGTAGTGTTTATAACTGTGCTACATTCTGGAAGAAAAAGTCATATTGAAGACAACTCAATGTAATTTAATAATTACATTTCTTATTCATTATACCCTTGCCCTGGTGATCATTTTAATCCAATGCTATGGCTAATATCAACTTTTTGTGAATGCATATGTAGTGACAGTGATGTAAAATGGTAAGGGAGACATTGATGAATGCTTCTTGAAGGGAAATTCATGAATGAATGAATAAACAAATATCTGAATGAATGAATAAACAAATATCTGCCATCAGAGAACCTGACATAAGAAAAGTGAAGCCCATCTTCAGTCTGGACTTAACTCAGATCGTCACATCACTTCTGCTTACTCTCTGAAATAATCTTTCATGTTAGTATACAGTTGACAAAGACAACATGAAATCAAAGGATAGAAAAAAAATGATAAACATCACCTTCTGGCTATTATGTATGTATCTCATTTAAACTCATTGGAGCACTATTAAATTTATTAGATGAAGACCAGTATGCATGAGACTTAAAAGAAAAGACTGTAAGTAGCCAACTTTGCAATTCTTGTGAACAGTAAAATCATGAGTGTGCATTTTTTAAAATAAATAGACAATGAGATGTGAAATCATTACAAAAATGTCTTCCTAAGTAAAAACAGCCAACTTGCTGACGTCCAAGTTGTGCCATCCATAGCTTAAAACAGAGCTGATGCTTTTCCAAAAGCCCATCTCTCTGCTGTCACATTCTTTTGCCTCTTTAAAAGGAAGGATTTATTCCACCTCTTAAAAATAATTATAGGCTGAGAAGTCACCTGTGGTCTCCTACCTACTTTGCCTCTAAAACTCTGGTTCCCCACAACTTCACTGGCAGAGGCCAGTCCACTGATGTGGAGAAGAACATGGCTCCAAGGACGAAAGCCCAGCTGAGATGGTGGTGTTCTGGGTTGGGAAGGTCCCTGAGTGACCCAGCAGTTAAGGTAGCATCCTCTTGTGGTTAAATTTTGGGCAGAATTTTAGGTCCAGTTACGCTCAGTGCTCAAAGCATGCATGATCTTTGGTTTACCAATCCACGGCTTTTTTTCTTTTTTTCTTTCTGTAAAGTCTGAGGTTTAGGTACAAGAAGAAGCAGAGAAGGTGAAGGAAGGTCCTAAGTGAAACCTCTTGCATCACTGTCATTCCCAAACCAACCACAAGTGCCACTCATTGTGAAAAAATCATTGCTAGTCAACTGGGCAAACCTCTCCTCTAGTCCTGGCGTGACGCCTGACCTAACTCAACCTTCATCATTTCCAGCCCTTGGTCACCAGCCATCCACCCAGCACCACTCCTGTAGCTGTAAATAAAGAATGTACAATGATCTAACGTACAGTGATATAAATGCACAGGGCAGTCAGGAAATGCCCAAGTTTTAATGCCTCGAAGACAGCCCTCAATCAATTAGGAATGGAAATCAATGGATAAATACCCCAGCTTCCTCACCCCTCATTCTACACCATGGTTCCTCCAAAGGTCTCCAGAAGGGAAAAGGATGGTAGAATGGACAGAAGAAGGACCCTTAAAGATAGTCACATCTCTTTTAAACAACTTTTGTTTGTTTGTTGTTTTTGACTTTCTGACGTGGGCCATTTTTAATGTCTTTGTTGAATTTGTTATGATATTGCTTCTGTTTTTTTGTTTTGGTTTTTTGGCCCCAAGGCATGTTTGATCTTAGCTCCCCATCAGGGTTCAAACCCATACTCCCTGCACTGGGATGTAAAGTCTTAGCCACTGGACCTCCAGGGAAGACCCCATATCCACAACTTAATTCTTCAGAACCTGTGAATATGCCACCTTATGAGGTGGGAAGGACTTAATCAGATGTGAATGAGCTAAAGATCTTGAGATGGAGAAGTTTATCCTGTATTATCCAGGTGGGCCAATGGGATCACAAGGGTCCTTGTAAGGGACAGATGAAGTAGGAAGGTCAGAGTTGGTGATTTGAAGATGTGGCACTGCTGGCTTTGAAGACAGAGGAAGGGGCCATGAGTCAAAGGATGCAACTGCCTTGAGAAGCTGCAAGGAATAAATTCGCCCCTAGAGACCCCAGAAAGGAATGCAGCCTGGCTGACAACTTGAGTTTCCAGGGCTTCATTACTTCTCACCTGAGTCACTAAAATCACCTCACTCATCTTCTCATTCACCATGTCTTTCTGTTCTAACTCAGCCTGCATGGAGCTAACAGGCCACTCCGAAAGACACATGGATAAAACCCACAATGGTTCTTGTGATGCAGATGTCACTTAAGGTGTAAGATATATAACTAATAAGAATCTTGTGCAGAGCACAGGAAACTCTACTCAACATTCAGTGGTGACCTGAATGGAAAGGAAACAAAAAAAAAAAAAGGAGATATATGTATACAGAGGCTTCTTTGGTGGCTCAGATGGTAAAGAATCTGCCTGCAATACGGAAGACTTAGGTTTGAAGCCTGAGTTGGGAACATTGACCGAAGCAATTTAGCACGTATGCATGCACATGTTGCTGTTGTTTAGTTGCTGAGTAGTGGTGCACATAGTAGTGTGTATATGTTAACCCCAAACACCTAATTAACCCTTCCCCTATGTTTCCCCTTTGATAACCACAAGTTTGTTTTCTGTGTCTGAATCTACTTCTGTTTTTGTAAATGAGTTAATTTGTATCATCTTTTTTTAGATATAAGTGATATGCTATTTATCTGTAGAAAGATATCATAGCTCTTGAGCATGGGCTCCTGGGGAGGCAGATAAATGTGCTAGAAGTGGGTGGCTCAGCTCTGTCTTTGCTTCTTTGCCTGTAATTGATTCAACATTTTATTGCAATCAGAACTTAAAATTTTAGTACTTTTAAGTTTACTGTGAGTATTGAACTTTAAAAAACATGAAAGTACATTGCATACTGTCATTTCAAAGAACCAATTTTTATGCAGGCAATCAATTGTTTTGAGAGAATGTTGGCTAAACATCCTTTGGGTTTGCAGCCTAGACAGAGAGGTAAAATGTACCTTACCTAAGACTGATCTCATAGAAGAGTTGACCTCTTGCAGGTCTCCATGGAATCTGGCTCCAGTCCGGTGCATATGGCAACCAACCCTAGTCTACTGCAAGGTTTGGACTTGGGCTCTTCCCTCCATGCCTGATCACTGCACGCAATGCCAGAGAAGGAGATCCCGCTGCTCCTCACTCCAGCCACAGAGCTGCCAGTGGAACACAGGTGCCAAGGTTCTGTCATGTCCTATTACTTTCGGATCCTGGTGCCTGATTGTATCATGAAAATGGTGGCACTTTCCTGATTCCACATCATAAAAGCTGCACAGTCAGGGTTAAGTGCCTTTCTCAGTGATGACATTAGTTCTGCTGGATCTCTGGGCTGTCCTTGCACAAATAGGCGATGAAAAGTCTCACCTGCTGCTGGTCCTGGCCACACGAGTCTCCCAGCATCTGCTGCCCTGGCAGGTCTTGGTTGGCTGTTTCTGGGCAATGTAATGCATTTGGTTTCCTGACAACTGCCACTGCAGGCAGCTTTACAAAGACAAGCCCATATTAATGTGGAAGCCCAGCCAGGCTCTGAAACCTACTGGAGCTTCTTGCCTCGGGTCACCAGGAGCTCAGTGGTGCTGTTCACACTCTAAGGACAGGAACCCTGCTGGGGACATCTTCAGCCACTGAAGATGTAGTCCCCACATCCAGCCTAATTGTTGGCCTACATCTTTGCTTGATCAACAGAAAGGACTCTCTGAAGTATCCTAACTGTTCTTTGGATTGCACTCTTTTTAAAAAGTTTATTTGTTATTTATCTTTGGCTGTGCTGGGTCTTTGTTGCCATACGTGGGCTTTCTCTAGTTGCGGTGGGTGGGGGCTACTCTCTAGTTGTAGTGTACAGGCATCTCATTGTGGTGGTTTCTCATTGTGGCGGTAGCAGAGCACAGGCTCGGTAGTTGTGGTGCACGGGTTTAGTTGCCCTGCAGTGTGTGGGGGTTTTCCCAGATCAGCGATCGAACCCGTGTCTCCTGCGCTATTGCAAGGCAGATTCTTAACCCCTGGGCCACCAGGGAAGTCCTTGCATCACATTCTTAATGTTTCAGAACCTGCCTATGAAATAGCAAAATGATTTCATTATCTTCCCATTTGAGGGCCAGGCTAACCTATACGTAATGAGCACAAAGGAGCTAGTGTGCCTTGTCAGCTGGACTTTCAAATGTTACGGGATGACCCATTAGCTCTGTATCACCACAAACACCTCAGCTTTCTGACTTTGCAGAATGGGAAACATACTTACTGTTAGATACATTTCTGTGGTCTTGGCATCTGATAGCACTGAATCCTTGGACTTGGAGGACCTCCTGAAATGTGATGACTTACTTAATAACCCCTGGGGAACTGCGTGTTGGAAGACTTGTCCGGCCACAGGAATAGTTTCATTTGTAATGATAAAGAGCTGGTTGTGCTTAGAGTAAAGAGCAAAATCACAGAAGCACTAACTTAGTCCTAGGTTTACAGGGCTTTACACATGGATTGAAGGGGCAAGTTGTGTTGCTGTTGTGTTGCTGTTTAGTCGTTAAGTTGTGTCCAACTTCTTGTGACTCCATAAACTGTAGCCCGCTAGGCTCCTCTGTCCATGGGATTCTCCAGGCAAGAATACTGGAGTGGGTTGCCATTTCCTCCTCTAGGGGATCCTCCTGACCCAGGGATCAAATCCACTTCTCCTGCATTGACAGGTGGGTTCTTATGCTGCTGAGCCACTAGGGAAGCCCTAAAGTAGCAAGAGTTGTAAGCAAAGAGAATCAAAGAACAATGTGCATGTGTCCAATCTAACATTAGATTGAGGACAAGTGAACCCAGCCATCAGAGGAGCTCTGTCTCGAAAGAAAAAAACACTGATTCACTCTGCCTTCGATGTGGAGAGGCACTAGCCAGCATGACATTGAAGCCTGTAATCAAACTATTACAGATTTCCATGTATACTATTAAACAGATATTGACTTTCATGAGGTTATATCAAGATTTATTGGCCTGAGAGGTAAATATTGACTGATAAGATGTTGAGGTCAATAATTACCTCCAGGGACAATAAATCTTTATATTCACTGACACACAAATTCAATAGCTAGTGTGGTTTGTTAGATTAAACACAAATTCCAAGTCATTAGAAGTATCTGGAAATCCCTTTTTATAACCATGAATTCTGACAGTTTATAATTCATCTTAAAACAGCATATTTTAAATCAGATCTGATATAACTCTAAAAGAGAAAGTTATTTTTATTTTTAATCATAGCCTTATGGAAAAAAATCATTTTATATGTGACTTCAGCTTGACCAATTCTATTCCAGCAGCTAAGCGGGCAATCTCTACATGGTAGGTACTCAATATACATTTTAAAAAATGAAATTCATTTCATGTAATTTGATATTTAAATTCTTAATCAACAACAAAAGCCAATTAAAAACTATATGCTGTATAGTAATCATCAATGTTTTAAATTCACTTTTATTACAAAAATATTTATTTGGATCTTAATTTAGAGTAAATGGCTTATCAGGAAAAGTATCTATGGCATTGATGATATTAAAAGACTTTGCATTATTTATATGAGTTCCCCTGGAGGAGGGCATGACAATCCACTGCAGTATTCTTGCCTGGAGAATTCCATGGACAGAGAAGCTGGGTGGGCTACAGTCTGTGGGTTCACAAAGAGTTGGATATGACTGAATGACAGAGCAAGCATGCACATATGAGTTCTTCACTGGAAATCTATTCAGAATTTTATTTTAATCAGAAATTAAAATTTGAGTACTTTTGAGTTTGTTGTAATTGAGTATATTTAAGTTTGAAGTGAAGTGAAATGAAAACCGCTCAGTCATGTCTGACTCTTTGACCCCATGGATTGTAGCCCGCCAGGCCCCTCTGTCCATGGAATTCTCCAGGCAAGAATACTGGAGTGGGGTGCATGCCCTCCTCCAGGGGATCTTCCCAACACAGGGATCAAACCCAGGTCTCCCTCTTTGCAGGCGGATTCTTTACTGTCTGAGCAACCAAGGAAGCTGGTGAAAACACATTACACAGTGTCATTTCAAATTTTTATGCAGGCAGCCAATTATTTTGAGAGAATGTATCTAAACTTGGATTACAATTGGGTGAGGTGAGCCAGGATTGCCTTGTACCAGAGAGATGGCAAAGGGGACCATCAGACGGTTTAAAGCTGGTGTCTGGGACTTCAAACAGCACAGAGCTGGTGATGCAAATGGGTGATCCAAGTGCCTTGCTGCAAAAGTGCAAAGCAAGAGCCCCTTCTTAGGTGTGCAACATGGACTGGCCTTTGTCTACATCCAGTGGTAAAGAACCAGCCTGCGAATGGAGGAGATGCAAGAGAAGCAGTTTCGATCCTTGGTCAGGAAGATCCCCTGGAGAAGGAAATGGCAAGCCACTCCAGTATTCTTGCCTGGGAAATGGCACGGGTAGAGGAGCCTGGCTGGCTGGCTATACAGTCCATGGGGTTGACCAGCAGCCGCAGCTCTGCCGCCCCCTCTACTCTCTGCTCATCGTTGAAATCTGGCCCAAACGACCACGCCACGGCCCCACATTCTCAGTTTGCCCACATTCTCCTGTAGCGAGAGCTGAAAATCCGTCCTGAGACTGCCCATAGGCAGCTGTGCTAGCCTGGACCTTGGGGACTGTGTGGGAGATTTATCGTCAAACTATACCCTTGGGCGCTGCTTCTCCTCTCTGCAGAGGTTGCTACAGTGTGTCCAAGGTCAAGGTGATTCAGGATGCAATTGTGTGTGACTGTTATAGGTGTGCAGGTGAAGGAAGATCTGTGGGTACAGTTCAAATGTGGCTGAGAGAAGAGAGTTTTTAGCAAACACTTCCAAATTCTTACAAGTGGACTCAAAATTCTGCTGCTGTCTTTTTTTTTTTTTTTTTTGAGCAACTATAGTGATAACATCTGCAGTTAGTAATGAGGGGCCACAGTTTCTCAGACTGAATGAACAGAACTAACAGCAGAGGACATCAGCTTTATTTCTGCACTCATCATGACTCACTTTTGGTTAATCTCTCTTATGTTTATTTCCACCAGCTCACTTTTTAACTGCATTCTTTAGGGCAAATTTAGATTTACAGAAAAAGTGCAAAGATAATGCAGATTTCCCATATATTTTACATCCAGATCCCCCTGTTATTAACATCTTGGATGACTATGGCTCATTCCTTACACTCAATGAGCCTATACTGATGCATTCTTATTAAAAATCATCAACTCTCTTCCTTTAATTTTTACCTGGGCTTCCCAGTTGGCAAGGTGGTAAAGAATCTGCCTATGGTGCAGAAAATGCAGGTTTGATCCCTGGGTCAGAAAGTTCCCCTGGAATAAGAAATGGCAACCCGCTCCAGTATTCTTTACTGGGAAATCTAAAGGACAGAGGAGGCTGGTGGGCTACAGGTCATGGGTTTGGCAGAGGAAGATCACAGAGGCGGAGCACCGCTCTCGTCACATCTTATCAGGGGCACCTTGATCACCTGGCAGAGGTGCTAGATTCCTCCTCTGTAAGTTACCCTTCCCCCCTCCCTTTCTGTATCATCCTGTCTGGAAGGAGGTTCCCGTGGGTTGTCCACACTTAAGGAGTGGGAAAAGTCACTCTCTATCATTTTTTAAAACTACTTTTTTTAAATGGATAGATTGCATTTATTTATTTTTAATGTGCATTTATTTATTTTAGCTGCACCACACAGCACATGGAATCTTAGTCCCTCAACCAGGGATAGGACTCAAGCACTTTGCTTTGGAAGCTCAGAGTCTTAACTCCTGGACCACCAGGGAAGTCCACCATTTATCTTTTTGAAAGTGGGGAATCTACAAATGATTTGAAATTCTTCTACAGAGGAAATTTGTCTCTTCTCCCTTTTTTAATTTGTGTATTATTTATTCAGTCATTTTTATATCAGTATGGACTTGATATTTATTTGATGCTTTGGGTTATAATCCAGTAATACTTTATTTTGTGGTTCCAATTGTTCCAGCTTTGGTCTTTGGTTTTTTTTTACAGTTGGCTCTCATATGCCTTGGACATAATCTCCATTGTAGGTTTTTGTCATAGTTGTTATTTTGAGCATTTCCTGACTTTCTGAAAATAAAGATTGCTGCAAACTCATTTTGTATACTGTTCACGTGATTCATTAGGATGTGAGAATTGGACCATAAACAAGACTGAGTGCTGAAGAGTTGATGCTTTCGAATTGTGGTGCTGGAGAATACTCTTAAAAGTCCCTTGGATGGCAAAGAGATCAAATCAGTCTACCCTAAAGGAAATCAACCTGGAATATTCATTGGAAAGACTGATGCTGAAGTTGGAGCTCCAATACTTCAGCCACCTGATAAGAAGAGCTAACTCATTGAAAAAGACCCTGATGCTGTGCAAGATTGAGGGCAGGAGGAAAAGAGGGATGGCAGAGGATGAAACGATTAAATAGCATCACCGACTCAATGGACGTGAGTTTGAGCAAACTCTGGGAGACAGTGAAGGACAGGGAGGGCTTGTGTGCTGCAGTCCATGAAGTCACAAAGAGTTGGACACAACTGAGTGACTGAGCAACAACAGCATCTTGTATATTTCCTGTCCCAGTCCTAGAATACTGACTCTCCTTTAATAATTATTTTAAATGTATTTGGAGTGTGATATTGTGTGTGTGTCACGACTCAATGGATATGAGTTTCGGTAAACTCCAGGAGCTGGTGATGGACAGGGAGGCCTGGCATGCTGCAGTCCATGGGATCGCAGAGTCAGACATGAATGAGTGACTGAACTGAACTGAGACTAAAACCGCTGTCTGGATGACTTCCGCTTCTCCTTCAGGTTCAGCCTCCACCCTTGTTCATCTGCTCTGTGTCCAGGGAGGCTCTCCTATATGGAATGATCAATAGGCCCTTGCCCTCTGGTGTACATCTGAGCCTTGGCAATGGGGTGTCTCCAGCAGGAGACAAGGGGGGCACTGATACTGAGTCTGACTATTTGTTCTTTGGTTCTTCCTCTGTAGTGGGGATTCCTTGGTCCTCAAGCCCTGCTGAGAATCTTGGCTCAGTTAAGCCGGTTCTCTCCCCATGGTCTCCTCTGTTTCCAGTATACCCACTCTGCTCCCCTTCACTCCTTTTTCAACACCCTACTTTGGCCCCTTCACTAGCCCAGGGTACTGCCCTAAATTTGCATTTTCCTTCCATCTTGCCCATGCTTTCAAGGAGAGACCTTTTATATTAAGTTCTTCAAATGTCATAATTTGGTTGTATCATCTCTTTCTTGTTGGGATACTCTTCAACATCTTTTTGGGATAAGGTAAGAGAATGTTTGAGGAAGAACTGAAAGAGGGAAGGTGTAAGTGAAAGTCAGAGAAATAGCAAGAGAGACCAAAAGAGAGAAGAGTTTAAGACAAAGTTTGGGGTGGACATGTTAGCCCGGTGGTGTCTGACTCTTTGCGACCCCATGGACTATAGCCTGCCAGACTTCTCTGTCCATGGGATTCTCCAGGCAAGAATATTGGGTGGGTCACCATTTCTTTCTCCAGGGGATCTCCAAGACTCTTTGCTGTCTGAACCACCAGGGAAGCCCATGTACACACTGCTGCTGCTGCTGCTAAGTCGCTTTAGTCCTGTCTGACTCTGTGCGACCCCATAGACGGCAGCCCGCCAGGCTCCTCTGTCCCTGGGATTCTCCAGGCAAGAGCACTGGAGTGTACACACCACTATATTTAAAATAGAGAACAAACAAGGATCTACTGTATAGCACAGGGAATGTTGTTCAATATTCTGTAACAACCTAGATGCGAAAAGAACTTTAAAAAAGGATACATGTAAATGCATAATTGAACCACTTTGCTGTACACATGAAACTAACACAGCTTTGTTAACCTACTATGTCCCCATATAAAATAAAAATTAAAAATATAAAAGAAAAATGACCAGAACAGACAAGAATGTCTTGCTCCAACTTGAGGGAACATGCTTGTATCAATGAACAGGTTTTAACTTAAAGTCAATCTTTACATTATTATTCCTTTCACACTAAAGAATAATTTTAGATTTATGTAGAGAAAGACACTTTTGTTTTAGAATTTTACTTTAGAGCTAATAATTTTAATAGGTGGAGTTATTAATACTTCTTACAGTATCCTGACAATGTGTTAGACACCGCATTCTCAAGGAGATTAAGAGTAAACATTTCTTATTTGTGGAAGACAACTGTGCAAGTTCCATATTTATGCATTCATGAGGTTTCATAATTCCATTTGATTACACGGCATATCTTCTTAATGAAGAAAAAAAATCTTATCATAGTTTTTTACATTTTGCAATAAATATGATAAACTCAGGTAAAAAAATTTTGAATCTCCAGGTTGTTTAGCATGCTTACTGCATTATAAAATTTCCAACAAACACTGAAATACATAGCTAACTTCTTATAACAATCTAAAGGTACATCTTTTATTGCATGCTAACTATGTAGGTAGGCACTTAATATATATTACTTAACTCTCAAAGCAATCCATTCTGTTAGAATTGTGAGTTTTATAGATGAGAAAATTAGATTGAGAGACTAAGGCACTTGCCAAAAAACACAGAAAGACCGCAAAAACAGAAATCATACCACTGGGACTAGAACACTAGTCTTCCTAACTATAAACTCTGTGCTTTTACAATTACACTATTAGTTAATGTTACCATTTACTCTTCAGGGGCAATTAATTTATAAGTATACAGTACACTAAAATATGAAAATGCATTCCTCGGACGGTTTCATTTTATGCTGTGCCCTAAATTTTTGGTTAATGTTGAAAATGCTTTTTACTGTGTGTCCTGTGTTTTAAATAAAATCCAACTTTTTCTTTTCTCAAAAGCACTTGAAACAGTCTATTACCGATGCTCACGTACAACTGAAATAGCAAGAGAGACCAAAAGAGAGAAGAGTTTAAGACAAAGTTTGGGGTGGACATGTTAGCCCGGTGGTGTCTGACTCTTTGCGACCCCATGGACTATAGCCTGCCAGACTTCTCTGTCCATGGGATTCTCCAGGCAAGAATATTGGGTGGGTCACCATTTCTTTCTCCAGGGGATCTCCAAGACTCTTTGCTGTCTGAACCACCAGGGAAGCCCATGTACACACTGCTGCTGCTGCTGCTAAGTCGCTTTAGTCCTGTCTGACTCTGTGCGACCCCATAGACGGCAGCCCGCCAGGCTCCTCTGTCCCTGGGATTCTCCAGGCAAGAGCACTGGAGTGTACACACCACTATATTTAAAATAGAGAACAAACAAGGATCTACTGTATAGCACAGGGAATGTTGTTCAATATTCTGTAACAACCTAGATGCGAAAAGAACTTTAAAAAAGGATACATGTAAATGCATAATTGAACCACTTTGCTGTACACATGAAACTAACACAGCTTTGTTAACCTACTATGTCCCCATATAAAATAAAAATTAAAAATATAAAAGAAAAATGACCAGAACAGACAAGAATGTCTTGCTCCAACTTGAGGGAACATGCTTGTATCAATGAACAGGTTTTAACTTAAAGTCAATCTTTACATTATTATTCCTTTCACACTAAAGAATAATTTTAGATTTATGTAGAGAAAGACACTTTTGTTTTAGAATTTTACTTTAGAGCTAATAATTTTAATAGGTGGAGTTATTAATACTTCTTATAGTATCCTGACAATGTGTTAGACACCGTATTCTCAAGGAGATTAAGAGTAAACATTTCTTATTTGTGGAAGACAACTGTGCAAGTTCCATATTTATGCATTCATGAGGTTTCATAATTCCATTTGATTACACGGCATATCTTCTTAATGAAGAAAAAAAATCTTATCATAGTTTTTTACATTTTGCAATAAATATGATAAACTCAGGTAAAAAAATTTTGAATCTCCAGGTTGTTTAGCATGCTTACTGCATTATAAAATTTCCAACAAACACTGAAATACATAGCTAACTTCTTATAACAATCTAAAGGTACATCTTTTATTGCATGCTAACTATGTAGGTAGGCACTTAATATATATTACTTAACTCTCAAAGCAATCCATTCTGTTAGAATTGTGAGTTTTATAGATGAGAAAATTAGATTGAGAGACTAAGGCACTTGCCAAAAAACACAGAAAGACCGCAAAAACAGAAATCATACCACTGGGACTAGAACACTAGTCTTCCTAACTATAAACTCTGTGCTTTTACAATTACACTATTAGTTAATGTTACCATTTACTCTTCAGGGGCAATTAATTTATAAGTATACAGTACACTAAAATATGAAAATGCATTCCTCGGACGGTTTCATTTTATGCTGTGCCCTAAATTTTTGGTTAATGTTGAAAATGCTTTTTACTGTGTGTCCTGTGTTTTAAATAAAATCCAACTTTTTCTTTTCTCAAAAGCACTTGAAACAGTCTATTACCGATGCTCACGTACAACTGAATCAGACAGAACAACAGGCTCAGACATGTTTTCATGGTTTGGATTACAACTTGGTGTTTGGGTATTTAATTGTGGTTTTATTTCAGATAAACAAATAGTCAAATTATATTTGTGGGAGTAAGAAGTAAAAGCAACATCTTTTTCTCTTTCTGAAGTTTTGAACTGTGGTCACTTAGTCTGATCGAACTTTTGCTTAGTGAAAGGGCGTGGAGACACGTTGTTTTAATCCGAGGAAAAGTAGCTGATTTGCATACTTTCAGTGTGAGTTCACACGGGGCTGTTAACAGTGTTTAAGAAGACTGTGTCTTGGACAGCTCTTCTGACTGTAATTTAAACAAAGGTTCAGTCACGGAGCTGTGATGCAGTTCCTTCATTTTTCATTCATTGCAGAAATACTCTTTTGACTGAAATATGGTTGATTGGGGCTTCCCTGGTGACTTAGATGGTAAAGAATCTGCTTGCAGCCCATGAGACATGGGTTCGATTCCTGGGTCAGAAAGATGCTCTGGAGAAGGGAATGGCTACCCACTCCAGTATTCTTGCCTGGAGAACTCCATGAACTGAGGAGCCTTGCAGGCTACAGTCCATGGGGTCACAGAGAGTCAGACTGACTAAGTGGTTAACACTTTAACTTTCATAGTTGCTTATCAATGTTGTGTTAGTGTCAGTATACAGCAAAGTGATTCACTTTTTCATATATATGTATGAATATATATAAGAATCCTCTTTATAATCTTTTATTTTACAGGTTTTCACAGAATATTGAGTATATTTCCTGTGCCATAGAGTAAGTCCTTGTTGTTTATCTAATATATATATATATATATGCTGCTACTGCTAAATTGCTTCAGTCGTGTCCGACTCTGTGCGACCCCATAGATGGCAGCTCACCAGGCTCCCCCGTCCCTGGGATTCTCCAGGCAAGAACACTGGAGTGGGTTGCCATTTCCCTCTCCAATGCATGAAAGTGAAAAGTGAAAGTGAAGTCGCTCAGTCGTGTCTGACTCTTAGCGACCCCATGGGCTGCAGCCCACCAGGCTCCTCAGTCCATAGAATCCTCCAGGCAAGAATACTGGAGTGGATTGCCATTCCTTTCTCCAGGGGATCTTCCCAATCCAGGGATCGAACCCAGGTATCTGGCATTGCAGGAAAATTCTTTACCATCTGGGCTACCAGGGAAGCCTTATAGATATAGATAGAGATATAGATTGGAGGCTTCCCTGGTGGCTCAGAGGGTAAAGCATCTGCCTGCAATGCAGGAGACCCAGTTTCAGTCCCTGGGTTGAGAAGATCCCCTGGAGAAGGAAATGGCAACCCACCTGGAGAATCCCATGGACAGAGGAGCCTGGTGGGCTACAGTCCATGGGGTCACAGAGTCAGACATGACTGAGTGACTTCACTTCACTATAGACATAGATATAGATAGATGACATAGATATACAATATATGATATATCATATATATATAATAGTATATATCTACTAATCCCAAACTCCTAATTTATCCCTTTCCCACTCTTTCCCCTTTGGCAAACATGTTTGTTTTCTATTGACAAATAAATGGATAAGGAAGATATGATGTGTGCATATATACATATATGTATATGCATATACAATGGAATATTACTCAGCCATAAAAAAGAATGAAATAATGCCATTTGCTGCAACATGGATGGACCTAGAGACTATCATAGTATGTACAGTAAGCCAAAGACAAATATGATATCACTAGCACATGGAATCTAAAAAAAGACACAAATGAACTTGTTTTCTACAAATATTTTTTGAATACTATGTTTCAACAGATATTTTCATGTATTAGGTGTCCTACCAGGTGCCTCAATGACCATGCTATAAGTATACTCAAACTTTTCTTAGTATAGATTTTTATTGACTCTATACACACCTTTCAACTATGTTACAAATTTAAAATGTTTGGGACTGGAACTTGAGGATAGCTCTCAGAACACTAGACAATCAGGCTGAGAAGATGCTCAGAGACTGGAGCCCTTCTGGAACAATGCCGTCTCTATGTATTCCAGAAGCCTGGACAATGGGGAGATGGGGCTTTCTCAAAGTCGCAGAGTGGGATTTCCCTAGTGGTCCAGTGGTTAAGACTTCACTGTCCAATGCATGGGGTGTGGGTTCCATCCCTGGATGGGGAGCTAAGGTCCTACTTGCCTTGAGGCCAAAAATATTAAAACATAAAACAGAAGTGATATTGCTACAAATTCAATAAAGACTTTAAAGATGATCTGCAATCAAAGCCATGGAGCAACAGCAGGGGAGCTTGTAATCCATTCACCAATAGGAAGCTGGCTTGCACAGGAGTCCCCATCCACTCATTCATTCATTCATCTGTTGGCTCACTCAGTTAATACATATTTATTGAGCATCTTCTCCAAGCAGGCGAAGCTCTGGGCTTAAGGGGTGAGTGTTAGTGTGGACGGAACAGGTGGGGATCTCGCGTGATGGCACTTCTGTCTGGTAAAGGTAAGACCCTCCCTTCTCTCACTCAATGAGAAGATAATAAGTAACTCTAATATGATTAAATTCCAATACCCGGCTGCTCAGATGGTAAAGAATTTGCCTGCAACGCAGGAGACACAGGTTTAATCCCCAGGCTGGAAAGATCCCCTGGAGAAGGGAATGGCAATCCACTCCAGTATTCTTGCCTGGAGAATTCCATGAACAGAGAAGTCTAGTGGGCTACAGTCCATGGGGTTGCAAAGAATCGCACACGACTGAGCAACTAACACTTTCATTTCACTTTCAATATGATTTATTAAATGAGTGGATTCCACTATGAGTACAGGAGACACGGTAGAAAGCTGATAATTAGAGACTAGAATGGAGAGGCAGGCCAGAGAAAAGGAAGATTGTCTAAAGTTTTGGGAAGGGTTTTGGGCTGAGTTAGGATTCCTTGTGGATGTGAAGCTCAATTGTAAACCAAAGGTGGAGGGTGGGCTGCCAAGTAGACAGCGAGGTGGGGGCGGTGGATGAGCCTGTTTACTGCACCAGCCACAGAATCTGCAGAGAAAGGATTTTCTAATGGAAATTCATAAATTTATGAAGAAATAATGATCGTATTTATACTGTGCTGTTCTAAACGCTTAGACTTAGTCAGCTGATTTATTAATCTTCACACTAGTACTCTGAGACAGAGGAGTATTATTCCCATATGATGACAGAGGAAGACACTGAAAATTACGAAGGTTAAAAATCTCAAGCAAAATCATACAGGAGGGATGGATCAAATGGAATTCCAGTGAGGATGCGTGGGTCAGTGTCCCTGCCCTGGGTCAAGATCCTTCCTCTTTCTGGGTGTAAAAGCAGGTAGCATTTTATGCCTTCTTAGTCCTCTACAGTTGGAGTTCAGTTTCTACAGTTGGGAAAAATTACCGAAACCCCCAAACAATTTGAATTTATGCCTTGTCATACTGTATTTGCTTAATGAATGCAAGCTTCTATATTTCCTTTCATTTGTGGGTTTATGAACATCAGCCTCATACTTTATAGGTGGTTTGATTTTTTTTTTTTTTTTAAATGTCTAACTTGCCATAATTAAAGGGACCAGCTTGGGACAAAAACACTTCTCTCTTACTTGTAACAATCCAGCACCAAACATAAAATACCAAAAAAATAAAAAATAAAAAAATACACAACCCACGAGCTCAGACAAGCAGTACTTTATACTTTGAAACGCTCCTGCTATTTAATATATGTACCTTGCCCAGTTTCTGGTCTGGTTCTCTTCCCCTAGGTTTTCCTCTGTATCATTTTTGTGGCTGCTTCATTTCTGTTTAATATTTGCTTATTTTTGTTGAAATCCCCAGTGCAGAAACCCACAAACCAAACGAACACTAACGGAAAACACTGAGCGGCTCAAATGTCCTTGGAGACACTCATTTTTTTTTTTTTTTTTTTTGTTATTTGTTTGCCACCATTTGTCATCCTCTGCTCAGCGAGATCAACAGTTTTTAGCACAGAGATCAATATTCTCTTAACCCAGACCTAATCTGAGGAGAGTCTCCCAGTGTTTCACCTTGGACTACACCAGAGTTGCCTTCCAGCCCTCCCCTCCCCCGCCACCCCAGCCCCCCAGCAATAATTTTGTCTGAGTAAGACAGCAATTTTTCATCCCTTGGTCAAAACTGGTGACAAAAGAGGGAATAATGGTTGCTGACATACGCAATGATAGATTTGACACATGGCGTGCTGAGCTGGGAGCTTTCACGTGCCAACGCAGACAGACAGATAAGCCCGCTGATGGTTCTCTTGACACTGCTGGTGCTCCCCACCCCCGCCTCTAGGACCAAAACAACCGCCTCGATCTTTGCTTTCTTTGGGTCTTTCTTGTGACCAAGTTTTGTCTCTGACTCTGGACAGGAAGTAAGCCGCTGCACGGCTCTCCCTGTCTGCGTCTGCATTTCCTTGTCCCGCAAAAATGATCAGTCTATGCCCTTTCCTGTAGGACTGCGAGGGCAATCCAGCATGATGCTTGAGGAAATACGAACGAATATAGCCAGTGAGAGAGAAACAGATGGGGCGAAGAAATGGAACCAGCAGATTTCTGGACCGTATTCAATGAGCGTAGTTCTCTAATACTGCAACAGAACTGCTCTTTAATTTTTGTGAGCATCCAGAGTGGAGAAACACCTCGACCTCCACCGAGGGGCACAAAAGGGGTCCCTTTCTTAATCCTTCTGGCAGAAGTGAATTAGGGCTCACAGAAGCCCATGCCAGGAGGGAGGGCAGAGACGTGCACCCGGCCGGAGATCTAGTTCCCTGGGACAGACACTGTGACCTAGATGCCACGGGGCAAGGCTCCAGCCCGAGATCCCGTTACATCTTGACACACAAAAGCTTCTTTCAGAATCGAAACGAACCAAACAGAAACAATTTCTACTCCTGCCTGGGCTCCGCCGGAGCATATGTTCACGTTTAAAACCCAAACCCTGCCCCATGCACCGTTTGTCTACATCCAGACGTGTATTCTTTGATTTCTGCAGACCAACAGCCACCACGACTGCTCTGGGTCACCAGGAGCCCATAAACAACACCACATACAATTTACTCGTAAAATAAACCCACCTCCAGAGTCCTGCCCCCTTCTTTCCCCTGGCTGACTGCAGTATTTGCTTGGGGAGCTATGGCTTTCTCACCATTGCACATTTGCCAGGAACATTTCAATATGACCCCTCCATCCTCAAGGAGAAAATGTATAAATATTCTAAGGTGATGTTATTTACAAAGCCACAAAACACCGACTTTGAACTCTCTTTTCAAAGACAGTTTTAGAAAGAATTTTTCAACCTACCTCAGAAAAAGAGATCCTGTTTTTTTTTTTTTCTTTTAAACTGCCAAGCGTCCCAAGTCCATACATGCTAAATGCATACGGAAAAAATTATAGATACATGATCGTATTCATGTTTCAATCCGCAGAGCCAGTTTTCTTTCTTTTTCTCCCCTTTTTTTTTTTTCCATTTTGGGCTGTGTGTGTGTGTATGTGTCTGTGTGTATGTGTTGATGAAAAACATTTTTCTTGTGATACATTATTCGGCACATCCTATGGTATTTTTCACAGTTTCTACATGTTTGACATTTTAGCCAAACCTGTTAGGAGGGGGAGTCAAATTGGAGAACTACAATATTTAGCTTTCAATAATCACTGCCAATATAATAGTTGAAGGAACGTAAATTTCGCAGGAGGATGATTTTTAATAAAAATTTTTAAGAACACAAAAGTTTATTACAAATAGTTCATGAGATATAATACAACGACTATTAAAAGACATATATAAATATTTTGAAATGTGTGTGTTGTGAGGAGAAAAAGAGGAGGGGAATTTAAATAGGGGAAAGATCTGGCAGATAGCACAATTTCCCATAATGAGAAATACTCTGTAGCAAACAGGTCTAGAGTAAGCTGCTATTTTTAAAATTTTCTTCGTTATGAACTAGATCTCTCACAGAACCTTGAATTACCTGGAACTTTTGTTTGTGTGTGTTTGAAATGAATCTTAAGGTCACGAGTTAGGGTGAGTGCCCTTAGCTTAGCAGTCCCTAACTGAGGGGTGTGTGTAGTCTTCTGGCATTTTCTTTTTAATAGCAATTTTGAGTACAGGATTGCTGAAATGTAGAGCCATTTATTTCTGAACACGCACCCTGAGGCCACAGGGCAATGAACAACGTTTTGAGGGAGTAGATAAAAATGACAGCAGAAGCCACACTCTTTGGAAAGCGACGCTACTGGTCTGGATTACCTTGCCTTTCACCTTGTCTGTTTTCTCAACCAGCCAGTGATTCCTATTGAAGTTGAGGGACTCAGAACCATCCCAGAGCCCTGAATCACACTTAGAGTTTTTCCTGCAGCAAAAAAAAAAAAGATCCTTCCATGTCAGATAACTTGTGGACATTTCCTTCCAAGGGAGTGCTTGCATCGTCATTTTTGCCCTGAAAGCATTCTCTGATGGACAAGATGCTGTCAAACAACTCAACTGTTTCCCAAAGCCCTCCTCCTTGTAGACCACAAAGAGTTAAAAGGATATTTCTTGCAGTAGAATTAATCAGATTCATATTAGCAGTAGTAAATATCATGCTGGCACCTTCTCCTTCTCACACATTACAGTTTCGAGTCTTTGCTACGAGGGAATAATGAAGTCAAGATATGCAGTGCCATATACTGAGCATCTTTTTTGTCAGTCTGCATAAGAAATGAATTGTATCTGCTACTAAGGGGGTCAAAGGAGCAGCGAGTTAAGAAGACTGCTTAAAGAAATGACATGTCAAAGGAAACCAAAACTTATTTTATTTTTTAGCATTTCCTAGGTGGATTGCTTTTTTGGAAAGAAAATGTCCACAAATGCCACTATGTGATCAAGTCAGGTTATTTTTTAAAAATTTAGTGATTTATTCATTTTTTGACTGTGCTGAGTCTTGTGCATGGGCTTTTCTCTAGGAGCTACTCTCGAGTTGCAATGCGCAGAGTCCTCATTTTGGTAGCTTTTCTTGTTGTGGAGCACGGGCTCTAGAGCTCATGGGCGTCAGTAGTTGTGGCTCCCAGGCTCGAGAGCACAGGCTCAGTATTTGTGGTGCAGGGCTGAGTTGCTCTGTGGCATATCCCTGCAACCAGGGATCAAAGCCTGTCCCCTGAACCAGCACCAGGGAAGTCCAAGTCTGGTTACTTTTAATGGCTATTGCCCAACGAGCATTCAAACTCTTTGAGCTTACTTTCTGAGATCAATAAAACAAAACAAACCTCCTCCAAGGCAGACCTGAACACCACCAGGATTGGGATAGCCTGCCCTCTGTCCTATACAGGGACATCATGGCAGGGTAGTTACAAGTTCAACATAGCTATCACACAGCCTGAAAGTGAATCTCTGAGTTATGCCTGAGACCAAGAGTTACCTGGTCCAAGTGATTCAACTTTGTCTAGCTCTTTTCATTGTAAATAAGGACAATAATTGTACTTATCTAGACAATTATTCAGAGAAGGCAATGGCACCCCACTCCAGTTACTCTTGCCTGGAAAATCTCATGGACGGAGGAGCCTGGTAGGCTGCAGTCCATGGGGTCACTAGGAGTTGGACACGACTGAGCGACTTCACTTTCACTTTTCACTTTCATGCATTGGAGAAGGAAATGGCAAGCCACTCCAGTGTTCTTGCCTGGAGAATCCCAGGGACGGTGGAGCCTGGTGGGCTGCGGTCTACCGGGTCACACAGAGTTGGACACGACTGAAGTGACTTAGCAGCAGCAGCAGCGGCAGAGAATTATTGCAAAGACTATGGTTAAATCACATGAAGGGTATGAAATATGATGCCTCATAGAGAGATTGGTGGGTGCTCAGTGGCTCAGTCATGTCCGACTCTTAACCGTCCCTTGGAGTGTAGCCCTCTAGGCTCCTCTGTCCTTGGAATTCTCCAGGCAAGACATGGAGTGGGAACCATGTCCTTCTCCAGGGGATCTTCCTGACCCAGGGATCACTGAACCCTCATCTCCTGCATTGCAGTCAGATTCTTTACCACTGAGTCACCTGGGAAGCCTCCTCATAGAGGGAATATCTCTGTAATTGTTAGCTCTTAATACAGATTCATTAATTCTTTAATTTACTCAGTGACTATTCATTCATTACTTGTGTGATTGAGTATTTGGGAGATTCAAGAGAAGAACTGACTTGGGTCAGATGGATTAAGATGGGTAATGTTCTAAGAGGTCATACTATGTAAAACTGCTCAAGGTAGTAGAGAAGAGTGCAGTAGCTGATAACTTTGTAAAACAGGCAAAATAATATTCACATATAAACTCCTCCAGAGATGAGTGGTAGTATCAGAAGGGACCCAGGAACAAACTGAGTAACTCCACAGAGAAGAAAGCAATTAGACCCCTCTCTTACACTCTCGCATAAATTAAATCGAAATGGATTTAGAATGTAAATGTGAGATTCAAAAGTATAAAGCTACTGGAATAAAACATTGGAAAAAATTCCTTGACCGTGGTCTTAATAAAGTTTCTTTGGATGGTACTCCAAAAGCACAAGCAACAGAAGTAAACATCAGCAAATGGGACCACATTGAACTAAAGAGCTTCTGCACAGCAGAAGAAATCTTCAACAAACAGACAGCCTACAGAATGAGAGAAGATATTTGTAAATCCAACATCTGATAAGGAGTTAATATCCAAAATATAAGGGCTTTCCTTGTAGCTCAGAATATGCCAACAATGCAGGGGACCCAGGTTCAGTTCCTGGGTTGAGAAGATCCCCTGAACAAGGAAATGGCAACCCACTGTAGTATTCTTGCCTGGATCACCCCATGGACAGAGAAGCCTGGCAGCCTACAGTCCATGGTGTCTCAAGAGTCAGACATGACTTAGTAACTAAACCATCAGCATCCAAAATATAAGGAACTCCTCCAACTCAATAGGAAAAATAAAAACAAAATCAAACAAACTCCAGACCCAAATGATTTGATTAAAAAATGGGCAGAAGACTTGCATAGACATTTTTCAAAGAAGACATACAAATGGCCAACGAACACATGAAAAGATGCTCAGTAGCATTAATCATTAGGGAAATGCAAGCCAAAGCCACAATGAGGTACCACCTCACACCTGTTGGAATCGCTGATACCGAAAAGACAAGTGATCACAAGAGCAGGTAAAGGTGCTGAAAAAAAGGTAACAATCTGTACTGTTGGTGCAGCCACTATGGAAAGCAGTGTGGAGGTTTCTCAAAAAAAAAAAAAAAAAACAACTAGCATAAGATCTAACAGTTCTACTTCTGGGTATAAATCTGAAGCACATAAAAATAGTCTTGAAGAGATATCTGCAGCTCCACATTCATAACAGCATTATTCATAACGGCCAAGACATGGAAACAACTTCAGTGTCCCTGGACAGATGAATGGATGAAGATGTGAACTGGAATGTTATTCAGCCATAAGAAGAAGGAAATGCTGCCTTTGGATCATTGGCCTCGAGGGCATTATGCTAAGTGAAATAAGACAGAGAGAAAACGAATATTGTATGTTCTCATTTATACTTGGAGTCAAACTCATAAAAATAGAGAGTAGAAGGTGGTTGACAGAGGCTGAGGGTAGGGAGGTGGGGGAAATACTCAGATGCTGGTCAAAGGGACCAAATATCCAGCTATAAGATGGATAAGTTCTGGGGATCTAGCTTACAGCATGGTGACTAATTAGTAAACATTGTATATACTAGGGGTTTCTCAGGTGGCCCAGTGGTAAAGAATCCACCTGTCAATCAGGAAATGAGGGTTTGATCCCTGGGTTGGGAAGATCCCCTAGAGAAGGAAATGGCTACTGACTCCAGTATTCTTACCTGGGAAATCCCATGGACAGAGGAACCTGGTGGGCAACAGTCCATGGGGTTGCAACAGAGTTAGACACAACTTAGCAATTAAACAACATTATATACTTGAAAGGTGTCGATACGGTGGATCTCAAATGTCATCATTCCCCCCAAATGATAATTATGTGAGGAGATGGAGGTGTTAACTAACCTTACTATGTTATCATTTTGCACTATATATATATATATATATACACACACATATATATATGTATCAAGTCATCACTTTGCACAACTTAACTAATGTGTGTTGTGTGTCAATAATATCTCAATAAAGCTGGAAGAAAAGAAGTGGTCCAGGAGTCATTTTCAGTATTTCTTTAGCATTTTTCACTTTATGTATGTGGTTTTTTTCCTCCTAGGTCATCATTTAAGCTAAAACAGTTGCTTCTTCTGAGATGAAAACATCATTTTGTGACTTCTGCCAGTATCACATTGTTGGGAGCATATGGGAAAGCAAGTACAACTTAGGGTAATAAAGGGTTCTCTCAAAAAGGTGTAAAACTATATTATCATATAAAACATACCAGTAAACACTTGCTAATGGCAAAGTCTGGGCTTTCCAGGTGGCTCAGTGGTAAAGATTCTACCTTCCAAGCAGGGGCTGCAGGTTCAATCCCTGGGTGGGGAAGATCTCCTGGAGGAGAAAATGGCTATCCACTTCAGGATTCTTGCCTGGAGAATCCCATGGACAGGGGTCGTGAAGAGTTAGACATGACTTAGCAACTCAACAGCAACAATAACAATAGCAATACCAAAGTATATTGCTATAATTTTAAAATCAGCTTTATTGATTTATAATTTACATATAGTAAACTTTACCCATTTTAAGTGCACAGTTTAATGAGTTTTGTCTGCAACATATGCCATGAAACCATCACTGCAACTAAGATATAGAACATGCTGGCCACCCTGAAAAGTTGGTGCCCCTTTGCAGCTAGTCTCCTCCCCTACTTCTGGTCCCCAACAGCCCCGATCTGCTTCTTGCTAGCATAGTACGATGCAGGGAGCTCAAACCTGGTGCTCTGTGACAACCGAAAGGGTTGGGATGGAGCGGGAGGTGCGAGGGAGGGGACATGTGTATACCAATGGCTGATTCATGTAGTTGTATGGCAGAAGCCAACACAATATTGTACAACAATCATTCTCCAAATAAAAATAAATAAATTAAAAAACCAAGGCAATCATTTCTATATCCAGCCTTGTTTAATTTACTTTACTTTTGCCAGCCAATTAAGCAGCCTTTAAAGCTGTTTCCTCATGGAATTGTTATGAGGTTCAAGTGAGAAAATACAGGTGAAAATTCTGTGAAAAAAAATCAGCAAGAGCTACTAAAACACAGAATTAACTAACTTGTACTTACCTATCATACTTATAATTATCCCTTTTAAATACCCTGTTACTAGTCCTGGAAAAAAAAATCCTTCTGGAGCAGAGCAACTCACATTTAATATGTTCAGATCACTTGGAGATCTTGTTAAAATCAGATTCTGAATCAGTACGTCTGGAATGTGGCCTGAGGTTAAGTGTTTATTTCAACACTCAGGTGAAGACGATGCCATTGGAGCAAGGCTAGGGGCTGTCATTTGGGTAGGGCTCATATTTTATTCAGGTTTTGCCAACAGTCTTGGCTTTCTTCATTAGTTTTGACCACCAGGACTAGAGATTCTTCCCAATAACCACTGTAACCTTGAGCGACCCAACCTCCCATGTTGTTTGGTCCAGCAACCAAGTATGCTGGCTTATGGATTCTCGGAATGGAATAGATTTTTAATGTCCCCTCAACCACTAGAATTAACTCATTAAGCTCTTGGACACCTAGTCTCTCATGCAACAGTCTCCTTTTAATTGAATCTCACCAACAACAATGCATCCTCTATTCGTTCACTGTGTCTGGCTCATCATTGCGGTAAAGTTCTCAACGTGCTTTAGGGCCTTATGTTTGTCAAATACACTTCCTTTTCCCCAAACCAAGAAGCTCAAGACATTATCATTGGACATGAAATGTATTCAACTGTTCAAAAGGTGAAAGAATAAGACAATATGCTTTCAATATACATGACGAACCAAAGACTAGTTTTCAAAGTATATGAATAATGATAAATTATTAACAAAAATAAAACCTCCAATGGGGCAGAATTAAGAAGAAGAAAATATAGATCAGGAACAAGAAAGTAAAAAGGAAGCAGCCACAGCCTTATTGATACCAGATAAAGAAGAGCGTGGGGTTTTCTTGTAGCTCAGATCATTAAGAACCCACTCGCAATGCAGGAGACCCGAGTTTGATCCTTTTCATGGCTTATAATCAGCCCAGTGTAACATTATTTGGAGGCTCCAGCAAATATCTGGATGAGTACGTGTGTGTTAAGTCACTTCAGTCATGTCTGACTCTTTAGCGACCCCATGTACTGCAGCCCACTGGGCTCCTCTGTTCATGGGATTCTCCAGGCAAGATGCTCAAGTGGGTTGCCATGCCCTCCTCCAGGGGATTTTCCCCACCCAGGGACCCAACCTGGGTATCTTAAGTCTCCTGCATTGGCAATCGAAGCCAAAATATCTGGATACTCCTTCTCAAATCTCAAACACTCCCTGTCCGATCTCAGAGAGAAAGATACGTACTTAAGACAGCTTTCCCGGGTTAGATGCATAATTCAGGAACTCGACAGGTTTCCTTAAACTATTTTTCACTAAATAGGTAATTACAACAGGAAATCTCAGCATTCAAGGGAATTTTTTTATTACACTCCTTGAAAATAAATGTTATTCCAAGTCTTGTTGGAATACCCAATATTTACACATGATGTGTGTGTGTGTGTGCTACATGCTGATTTATCCAGAATCCCCATGCCAGGGACATCTGGATTATTTTCTTTAGGAAGAAACCTGAACTTAAATTCATTTTCTTTATAACTGAGATGTCAATGAGTTTAAATCTCCTGAGCCTTTAGCTCCACTTATATTCCAGAAAATACTTATGAAAACCAAAATAAGATATTTTCAAATGTCTTCTTACTTTGTTAAAAGTAAGAAATGTACTTCTTATTTCTTTATTTTGGGTATACTGCCTGCCCGCTTGGTGTCTGTCACTTAGGTAATAGTTACCTGCCACTCACCAGGTGTCACATTGAGGCACTGAGGCATTGAGGGTGGGATATACAGGAGAAAAGCATTTGAAAAAAACAGACTTTCTGATCTTTCCTTTTACTAGTTCAGTTCAGTTGCTCAGTTGTGTCTGACTCTTTGCGACCCCATGAATCACAGCACGCCAGGCCTCCCTGTCCATCACCAACTCCCGGAGTTCACTCAGACTCACGGCCATCGAGTCAGTGATGCCATCCAGCCATCTCATCCTCGGGCGTCCCCTTCTCCTCCTGCCCCCAATCCCTCCCAGCATCAGAGTCTTTTCCAATGAGTCAACTCTTCGCATGAGGTGGCCAAAATACTGGAGTTTCAGCTTTAGCATCATTCCTTCCAAAGAAATCCCAGGGCTGATCTCCTTCAGAATGGACTGGTTAGATCTTCTTGCAGGCCAAGGGACTCTCAAGAGTCTTCTCCAACACCACAGTTCAAAACCATCAATTCTTCGGCGCTCAGCCTTCTTCACAGTCCAACTCTCACATCCATACATGACCACAGGAAAAACCATAGCCTTGACTAGACGGACCTTAGTTGGCAAAGTGATGTCTCTGCTTTTGAATATACTATCTAGGTTGGTCATAACTTTTGTTCCAAGGTTGCATCTATTTCCTTTATACTTCAGTTTCCTCTTTTGCAAAATAACAAAATTTGGACCACACTGTGCTATTGCATCTTTGCTGACATCCTAAGAGGCCATTTTCTATGTCTTGGCAGTTGTCACCTTATAGTCCACCCAGGTCTCCCCATAAGGAATGTATGGTGTTGTGGTTAAAAGCATGAATTACAGCTTAGGCTGCTTCCATGTCCTGGCTATTGTAGTAATAAATAGTGCTGCAATTAACATTTGGATGCATGTATCTTTTGGAATTAGGGTTTTCTCAGGGTGCCTGTCTAGTAGTGGGACTGCTGTGTCATGTGGTATTTTTAGTTGTTTTTTTTTTAAGGAACCTCCACACTGTTCTCCACAGTGGCTGTAAGCTGCTATGTAGCACAGGGAGCTCAGCTCAGTGCTCTCAGATGCCCCGGGTGGGATGGGGGTTATGGGTGGGGAGAGAGGTCCAAGAGGGAGGAGATATATGTATACATATAGCTGATTCACACTGTTGTACAGCAGAGACTTACATAACATTGTAAAGCAACTATGTGTGTGCGTGCTAAGTCACTCCAGTCGTGTCTGACTCTATGCGATTCCACGGAGTGCAGCACACCAGGCTTCCCTGTCCTTCACTATCTCAAAGTTTGCTCAAACTCATGTTCATTGAGTCGGTGATGTTATTCTACCATCTCATCCTCTGCTGCCCCCTTCTCCTCCTGCCCTCAACCTTTCCCAGGATCAAGGTCTTTTCCAATGAGCTGGCTCTTTGCTTCAGGTTGCCAAAGTATGGGAGCTTCAGTCCCAATAAAAAATAGTAGCTGCTATTCAATCATCAATGGTAGACAGTGATAAATACTACTGGAAGAAATTCCTCAAAATCCCTTTGAGACATGTACTTCAAGATCTGGGATAAATTAGTGTCCTTCTTTGTTTTGGCACATTCTCCTGATTACTGTTGCTTTAGATTGCCTTGAAGTCATGTAGTAGCCAGACTCCAACTTGATTCTTCTCTTTCAATATGGTGTTGGCTATTTTGGGTCTTTTGCCTCTTCATCCAAACTTTAAAATCAGCTCATTAAATATCTACAAAATGTCTTTCTGGGATTTTGATTGGCCTTGTGTTGAATCTATAGATCAAGTTGGGAAGTCCTGCCATCTGGACAATATTGAGTCCTCCTGTTATGTACTTTAATATTAATATATTATTTTTTCTTTGCTTTCTTTCATCAGCATTTTGTAGTTTTCCTCATATCAGTCTCATATATATTTTGTTAGAGTTATACCTAAGTATGTTATTTTAGGAGGGTGTGCTTGTAAATGGCATTGTGGTTTTGGTTTCAAATTTCACTGTTTGATTATTGTTATATGGGAAAGTTACTGATTTTTGTATATTAACCTTGTCTCCTGCAACATTCCTGTCACTGCTTAGTAATTGCAGGGATTTTTTTTTTTTCCAATTCATTTTATTTTTCTACACATGAGATTATGCCATCTGTGAACAGATACTGTTTTATCTTCTCCTTCCCAATCTGTATGCCTTTTATTCCTTTTTTGTCTTATAATATTAATCAAACTCAGCAGGATGGGAAAAAGAGTGGTGAGAAGGGACACCTTTGCCTTTTTCTTGATCTATGTGCAGACATTGTGTGGAGCTCTGGGTTACACAGAAATACTAAAAGGAAATGGCAGCCCACTCTCCTATTCTTGCCAGGAAAATCCCATGTATAGAGGAGCCTTTTGGGCTACAGTTCATGGGGTTTCAAGCAGTTGGACATGACTGAGCTACCGAGCACACTAGATTTAAGGATCTCTGAGCTTTAAGGAAGCATCATACAAGGACACTGAAGAATTCTAACTCAGCAAAGTCGTGCATGCTCTGGTGTTCAGAGAGGGAGCAGGGGAAGTGGCATGTGAACTATAGTTTGAAAAGTGAAATGGAAAGTGTTTAAAATAAATGGAACTTTTGGGGATACCTTGGTGGTCCACTGGTTTAAGACTCCATTTCCAATGCAGGAGATGTGGGTTCAATCACCTGTTGGGGAACTAAGATTCCATATGCTGCACAGCCAAAAAAATAAAAGAAAAAAGAAATGGAAATTTCCACGAGGACTTTTCATTAACTCAGACTCACTCTTGGAAAATTACAAAGGAAACCAAGTTGGCTTGTGGTTTCTTCTTTCTTTCCCCCTTACTTGGCCCCCTTCCCACACCTCCATTTCCCACTGCTGACTGGTTCAGGGCCCTCAATATCTTTGTCACATATGGGCCCTGGGACTCAGAAAATTTTCCCCAGGACAACTTTGCTGAGGTTGTCTTCCCAGACTCGTGCTTTGTACTCAGAGTCATCATCCTTGTGAAGGTCACCTGTCCTGGGGTTCATTTCCTCAGAGGCAGGTTGGCTGGATCTTAGGAAGGGTCTGCTTCATGTCTGCTTGTCTGTACATATCCATGAGCTAAAGAGAGATGGGGAAATGGGAAGTCTTCTCCTCTCCCAACTCTTTGGAGGAAGTATGCTTGCCTGTAATCAGGGGTAACATTAAAAACATTTAACAGCCATTAAGACAGGATCACTGAATGTTAAGGAGAGATGCCAGCCATTAGGTTCAAGCAGAGTCCCAAAGTGTTAGTCACTCGGTCATGTCTGACTCTGTGACTCCAGGAACCGTAAACTGCCAGGCTCCTCTGTCCATGGAATTCTCCAGGCAAGAATACTGGAGGTTGCCATTTCCTCCTCCAAGGGATATTCCCAACCCAAGGATCAAATCCGAGTCTCCCGCGTTGCAGGCAGATTCTTTATCATTTGAGCCACTTTGGCCCTCGAGTACCAAAGAAAGGCATACAGAGGAAAGGCATACAGGATCCTGGAGTTTGTTGTTTGGGACCAAAGCAGGGATCATGAAATCTGTGATGCCTTGGGGAGCGGCTCTTTCAAATTCATACTATGGACTATTTAAAAAATATTTTGTCTGTACCTCACAACATGCAGGATCTTAATGACATGACTAAGGATTGAACTCACACCCTGCAGTAGAAGCATAGAATCTTAACCACTGGATCATCAAGAAAGTCTCAGGGATAGCTATGTTGCTAGCCATATGTGTCCAGCTGAGCATCAACCACATCTTTATAGTAAATAACTAATTTTATGTATTAATAAGAGAATAGAGGACTTGATATTTGGTTCCAATGATGGGGATTTTAGGGGAGTTGGAAAGGGAAAATCATGTCATAAAAGGCTGGTCAAAGCAACACGCTGGAGCCTGTTCTCTGCTTCTCCTTCTCCTGCCTCTTCTTCCCGTCCTCAGACTCAGACAACAACATGTTGGCAGATGGTATGACCCACATCCCTGCAGGAGTAACCTTGTTTTTAGGTATTAAGTCAGTGAGGCCACTCAGTTATGAAAACATTGTTTATGTTACAAAGAGGCCTTGAATTTGCCCCTTGGTACTTTGTTCAGGCTTTATTTACGTCAATTAAAAACCTTAAGTTTATTTGACATTTTATTGTACGTAAGCTGGGAACACTAAAGGTAAAACTAAGTATTTCTTTTAGAAAAGTGGCTCTGTATGAACTTCTGCAGATTTCTGATTCACAATCTATATTACCATTGCATGGACCTTGTATAAACAGTGTTCAACATTAGTATGAAACACAGAAAGATGAGTGTTTAATAAAGGAACATTTAAAAGATTAGCCTCTGTAAGCAATACAAAAATGTAGAAAGATGTACTTCAAGTTGCAAATAGAAAGTTTACATTGAACTGTGTTTGGTTGGAATGCAAGCCAAGTAAATGACTCTTTAACACCCTTTTGGAAAGACAAGTTGGGCATGAGCCACTGCGATATTTCTCCAGTGACTAATCTAAAATAAATGATTTTAAATTACAAGGCAGCTTTAGCAACTAGTAAAACTTCTTCTGACTTAACAGTTACTAGAGAGTTTCTGGATGTGTTTATTTTTGATAGCACTAGATACTGCATTCTCTATGTGTGTTTATGAATAAGCAGGAAATTAGCTCCAGAAGACAAGTGATAGGAAAACTTTTCCAACCAGTGAGAGTTTGCTCCATGTCCATCTGGGGGATGTGGTTGTTTTGGTTGGTTTCATCTGTCATTTTCCTGGAATCACTGCTCTAGTCACTTAGCATGGTCAGCCAGTCTGCTGTGAGAGGCATTTCTGTAAGCTCCTAGCGCATCCTTGTACTTGAGACATTTGTACAGATTGAGGCTTTAACAACGGGTGGAGAGTGATATCTTACCAGGCTTGTGATGGTGTGCTTTCCCTTCAAAGTTCAAAATAGGTCTTTCTGGCTCAGGGAAAAAAAAAAAAAGATAAAAAATAGCTTTCTCTTTTGATTTGAAGAAACTATGATTTTTTCCTATTGTCTTGGCATAGACTTTTAATCTGTAACGTGAGCTTGCCTCCAGCAAATCATGTGTATAGGATGTTTTCTAAACTGAATCGCTCTGGAGGGATTTTGAAATGTCTTTATCCCAATCGCACGTAAAATTGTGTTACTAGAGAAAATTCAGATGGACATAAAAGCAATAAAAAGTCTCAACACATTTTAAGTAAGAAAGCCCTCTGGAGGAAAAAAAAAGTGGAAATTAAAGAAAAACTGCTCAACTAAATAATTTCTGACTAACAAAAAATATGAACACTGGGGAAAAAAAGCAGACTGTTAACAATGCCAAATTAACAGACACCATCGGCAAACCTGAGCCATATGTGTATGTTCCAAAAGTTCTACATACCTTTCCAATTAGAACAATGAAATGATTCTTTTAATCAAATAAAAATCAGAACCACAATTTCCATTATTTTATGATAAGGAAAAAAATCACAAAAACCTGTAAATCCCAGTATTCCTTTTTCCAGATGTACCAATTTAATTTGTAATCGTAAGACACTGCCTGGTTTTAATGAATCTGTAACATATGGATCTGTTCATTTCACTGCCTTCGCATGTAAGGTCCCCAAGAGCAGACATCAATCTTGTTAACGGCAAACAACATCCTGGAGATTAAATATTTTTAGGGATAATCATTTCTTTTACTCTGTCTCGTTGCATTGTATATGTGCCCACATGAAGGTGCATGGTCTATAAGCTGGACGTTTCTTACAGCTGGCTACCCTTGTAGTTGGCCTTGCCCGTGTAATTAAGTATTTTAAAGTCATTCATCTCACTGCATGTTTAGGTCAAACCAAATAGCACCAACTCTCTCCAAGGCAATGAGATCAGAATAATTGCCACTTTAGGCCAATGTGAGTCAGGTTGATTAGTTTTACCAAAATTTAGAGTTTTATTATGATTCTGCCACCAAAAAATAGGCATGGGCTTAGAGCAAATTAATGTGTAATTCGATTACTTCCTTTAATGAGAGAATCATGTAATCTTTAGCATTAAGTTAAAACCAAGTATTGGCAGAGGCTGGGAGGAGCTGTGCGATGTGTTGCTCAGTGGGTCACCTTTTCTAGGACGAAGGATAGGACTTCACCCACAGGTATGGTCCAGATGAGGCTCTGCCCTCCAGGAGTTCCCAGGGGAAGGAGCACTTTGAAGACAAGGTGTGGGGAGGGAGTAAAAGCTGGCAGATGGAGAAGCTGACCACACAAGGACTGTTCAAGAAGGCACAGATTTCCTACTGCTGAGGTCACTTGTTGCTTCTATTTAAGAAATGCACTCTGTCCAGCCATACATTTTCTACTTAGGATGATGCTAGTTGGCCAAGAAATGGGACTTTTCACAGCTGATTTTTTTTTTTTTTAATAAATGGAAAGAATATTCTTTTTTTTAAAAAAATGTTTAAATGGTTTTTTGTATCTGTTGATTTTGGCTCGCTGAGTCTTCGTTGCTGTGCATGGGCTTTCTCTAGTAATGGCGAGTGGGGGCTACTCGTTGCTGTGGTGCGTGGCTTCCCATTGCAGCGGCTTTTCTTGCTGCAGAACGTGGGCTCTAGGTGAATGGGCTTCAGCAGTTGTGGTGCACAGGCTTAGTTGCTCCATGGCACATGGAATCTTCCCAGACCAGGGATCAAACCCATGTGTCCTGCATTGGCAGGTGAATTCTTATCCATGGCACCACCAGTTAAGTGCTCACAGCTGTAGTTTTATCTGAGTGCATTTTTCCTTTTATTTGAAAGAAAAATATTTAGTGACAGGAAGTTGAATCTTGTTGATGTCCTGTCAGATCTATTCATAAACAGTATCTCCCTGGGGACTACTTAGCTGATATCATGAGGGACCATAACTCGATCTTGTCCTATGAGGGAATCTCCTGTAAAATTCCCCCCACTCACTACATTTTAATGCAAAAATTTTTTCAGTTAACATTTACATGACCCTGAGGAATTAGTAACTCTATCGTAGATACACATTCTTACAGTATGAGGTAGACAGGCTTTAAGGTGAAGCTTTGACGAGCATTTGCAGGTGGAGCATGAATACAGTACAGTTGGGCCTACCTGAGCTGGAAGAGGAGGAAACAAAGACCTTAGGGATGTCAGGGGCTTGGAAACAAACTGCTCCTATTCCTGAGTTTGGATGGAAGCCTTCTGGAATCTCCAACGTGGCAGAGATTTGGTTTTCCTCCTCTACCCTTATTAATATTCTGATTCCTGGGTTGATGGCCCTTTATTATTATGATTATTTTGGAGCGGGGCTGCCCTGGGTCCTTGCTGCTAGGCGTCAGCTTTTCTCTAGCTGTGGCAAGCTGGGGCTACTCTTCCGTGCAGTGTGAGGGCTTCTCAATCAGGTGGCTTTTCCTGTGACTTGTGCTGGCTCTGGAGCACAGGCTCAGTAATTGGGGCACACAGGCTTCGTTTTTCCAAGGCATGTAGAATCTTCCTGGATCGGAGATTGAACCCATCTTCCCGGCACTGTCAGGCAGATTCCTAACCACTGGGCCACCAAGGAAGTCCAGATGGCCCTTTGTTATGTTGGCAGCATAAGTCACTTCTCTGAATGGAATTTAAATGTATAAGCCAACCCTATGCTTATTGATCTGCCTTTGCCACTGGGCTAGAAGCTCAGTGAGGCTAGAGAACTTGTGTGTCTTATTCACAGGAATTCTGAGCACCCATTGCAGTGCCAGGCACATAATATGTGCTCAGTAAATATTCTGTTTAATTCTGGGTGAATGTGTAGTTTACCAAGTACATCGCATGAATCTCCTTTGTTGTTTTCCTTTGCTTGTGACAAAATGTCTTTTGTGCTAATTTCAGTCAATTTTCTGACTTGACTTTACATCAGTGAGTGAGTATAAATATCTTCTAATTTCTTTAGCCCGTGGATGTAAATTTCAAGTTTTACAGTGTAATAAAAATTTCTGTGAAAAGTCATTTGATCAAGGTGTCTTCGACTATTTAAAAAATGCCTCCCCAGTCTTCTGGGTGTGAAAATCAACATCTCACTTTTTTTTTTCTGTAAGGATAATCCCTGAGTAATTTAAGTTACCTCCGCCCACTAGTCAATGCTCACCAAGAGCAGCACTCTTGTTTTCCTCGGAGAAAACTCAGTGAAGAATTCGTCTTTTTTATTTTAATAACCAATTTTATTCCTACAGCTGCTTCAACTACAGAAATTATTCTTAAAATTAGGCAAAAATGACAGGAAGGTTAATAGTTTATTTTATATCCCATTTGCTGTATTGTGTATGTGCTCAGTCTCTGCAGAGTCTTCTTGTGACCCCGTGGACTGTAGCCCACCAAGCTCGTCTGTCCACGGGCTATTCCAGGCAAGAATACTAGAGTGGATTTCCATTTTCCTCCTCCAGGGGATCCTTCTGACCCAGGGACTGAACCCAAGTCTTCTGCGTTGGTCGGCCCGTTCTTTACTGACCGACCCATCAGGGAAGCTCTCGTATACTGTAATATTTGCACACAGCTCACTGATTAAGACCTACTGCTCTCTAGCACATGATATGTTAATTGTGTTCCCAACACATATTCCCAAATTAGTTGTTTACAACTCACAGTGTGTCTTCCGATGGAAGCAAAATTGTTAAAGGTGATTTGTTTTCCAGGCTAGATCACTGCAGCTTATTTCAGCTCCATGATGCTTACCATGGGCTTCCCTCGTGTCTCAGAGGTAAAGAATCTGCCTGTGGTATTTATAGGAGAAGAATATTATTTTCAGGAGAAACAAATAGATTGTTAATATGCGATGTTCTGGAAGACTGTTAGGAAGGTGAGTGGCTAAGTGATAACTCCCCAAATGTTATCTACTTTTAAGGAGAGATTTTTTACTGGGTTGGCCAAATAGTTTGTTCAGGTTTACCCATAAGGTCTTATGGACTTTTTGGCCAACCCAGTGTATAAGAATTCTGAAGTAAATGTAGGTGTAGTGTTAGTCCATAACTTTACTGTCAATACAAGGAAGATACACCATGGCTTTTGTAAAGTAAAAATTCAAATACAATAAAATGAAAATAAAAGAGTGTTACAACAGAACCTCTAAGAAAAAAAATATAACTATTATCTCTCTTTTATTAGATTCCTTCTATGTACCAAACATAGAAGTCTTATGTAATCTTGACATTAGTCTTGCACGGCAGAGGATATTACCTTATTTTACATGTGAAGAATTAGACAGGGAGAAGTTATATAACGCTCAAGTTCAGTGAGCTGCCAGTGATAAAGACAGGATCCAAAGTACATTTTCAAACTTCTTTCCTGCACTGTTTCATTCTATTATTCTATAAAGCAGAAAGATGCTGGCTTTGTGGTCTATAACAAAAAGGAAAGGGAAATCTGAGATAGTCTAACAAAATTTTTCTAAATAATAAATGAGGACCCTTGACTAAGTAAAACTGAGTTGCATTATTTGACTGGTATATATATATGTGTGTGTGTGTGTGTGTGTAACTGATTCACTTTGCTATACACCTGAAACTAACACAAAACTGTAAATCAACTATATGCCAATAACATTTTTTTAAAAAAGGAAAGAAAAAGACAGTAACCATTCTACCTTTTTGTGGTTTTGTAAAAATTAAATGATATTATGGAAATGAGTTATGCACTTATTAGTATAGAGCCTGATATATAATGAACCCTCAACAAAATTTATTTATTAAAATTATAGTTGACTCTTGAACAATGTGAGGGTTAGGGACACTAACTTTTTACACGGTCAAAAATCCACATAAAACTTTAAATTCCCCCAAACTTAACTATTAATAACTACCATTGACTGGAAGCCTCACCAAAAACAAACAATCAACACATATTTTTGTATGTATAGCCACATATATTTTAGGCATCCGTGACATACATAACATTTTCTTATTTTTCAATATTTCTAGGCTACATGGTTCATCTGCAAAGTTTTCAAATAGTCGCAAAACTCCAAAAATAGTTATTTAAAAGATCTACATACAAGCGGGTACATGGCAGTTGAAACTTGTGTTGTTCAAAGTTCAACTGTATAACTGAATGGTTACTGCAAGCATCATCCTAATGAGGGAAATCACTGAGAGAGAGGAAAAAGAATCAAGAATTCTGTGGAACAGGGAAATAAGTAGGAAATATGTAAAGGAAAAGGAGGGTGTTAGAGAAATAAGAATGGGGATCATTCAAATGATAGAGAAGTTGATTTTTGAGTGGCAGAGAGATGGAGAAGAGGTTTAAAAAGAAGCATCAGCTGAGTCTGTTAAATGTCCTGTTGTAATGACAAATGAGGGGAAATGAGAAAATGTCACCAAACTTGAAAGCCCCTGGGGGGCAAAGAGGATCATTGTTTATGTGATTGCCAAAAGTGGGAAGATTGAAAGAGGTTAGGGTTTGTGTTTGATCACGTGTACCTGCTGTAAAGATTGTTTGTATAAGATCTGGTCAAGACAGGACAGAATTAGAATAACCATTAGAAATGCATCCTTGGAGCACTTCCTGTGAATCAGCAGAGAGCAAAGGTTTGAGGGGAAAAGCAATTGATTCAGCACATCGTCGTGGCCACTGCATCTGGGTGATCAGGCCTAGTTTAGGTGCTCAACAAACTCCCCTCAAATGAAAAACAGTGAATTTACAGCAAGAGGAATGCATGGGGAAGCTATGAGCAGGAGCTTCTGAAAGGAGGGAAAAAAATGGATTTAATTTAAAAATCACCTAATAAATTTTCAAGCTGACAGACTTGTCAATGGGGAAACTTAAAAAATATATTATTTTGAAAACAATAACAGAATATTACATAGAACTTAAATGGTATGTGTGTGGGAAAACTCCTGTAATTTCCATCATGTTATATAATTAAAGTAATTTCTGTATATCCCCTTCTAGTCCTTTATTCATATGCAGTCATATTTTTACATAATTGCAACCACAATATACAGACAATTTGCATCTTGCTTTTTAATTTAGTTCAAGGGAAGTTTAGCTATAATTATTTGAAAGGAAAAAATTAAGAAAAAATATTGGGTATAAATATTCAGTTACAAATGTAGGAAAGTTTCATTCATCAATTCTTACATATGGAAAGGAAAAGCAATAGAAATGGGATAACGTGATTCAGCTCCACTTTCCAGTTCTTACTGGAAAAAAAACTTTCAAATTTATGGAATGGAATAAAATATTATAGCTAAAGGCACTGGTAACTTTTATAATATTTTGCTAAGCATTGCTTTATGCTAAGTCTTGATGCTTTCTGTTAAATTGCTGTTAATGCCTTACTGTAAATATACACTTAGTAATATAACATTATTATTATTTATATTAATAAAGTGACACAATATAAACATTGTTTGCCAACGTTGGAAAAACCTCATTTGATCTTTGCCTGGGGGACACAAGATAAATTAGAGGAATACAATGGAGGAAAAATGGCAGTGACATAGCATGGTTTCAGCATTGGTATGAATTTCAGGCTAAAATGGTCCTGCAAAGGAAGCACAGTGGATGGGATGTCTAAAAATCATGGATGTTTCTACTCTGAATACATTTTACCTGTGATTCATGAGTCTTGTGAAGTTTATAACTTTTTTTCTCTGGAGGCACCCCTTCACAAGTTCTATAATTTCCATAATATTCCTAAATTTTAAAAGCACTGGATCCACAGCTACAGCCACTGCAGAAGATGAAAAAGACAGACCAGCTTTCTCCTCTCCATCAGGATTTTCTATTAACGTGTTTGCAGCCCCTGCCCACCCCCTCCCCTGCAGATCAGCATTTGAAGGTGGTCCAAATAAAGAGAAAGAGGGGATTCATTAGCTGATTGACTCTAAAGTTGTTTTTTTAATTGAAAAAGCAAACTTAAAACTATTAAACTATTTTAAAGTAATTTTGAATAGTTCACCAGTAGCCGTAACATTGACTCTTGAAGTAAAAAGATTGTAGAAAGTCATGTGGCCAAATTTAAGAAAGCAACCTTGCTCCTTTGATTAAATAACACATGGTTCCTTCCTCTAAATAAATAAGGTTCCAATCCATGTCCACAAAGTACAGTTTAGTCAGCCAGCCACAAAAATAATGGGCCAGAGGGGAAAACTTCATGAAATTTTAATAATTCATTTCTAAGTATCCAAAATTCAGTCATTTCCCAAAGGCAGATGTCCCTAAGCATATTCATGTGTTTATGTATTTTCTTTAGTCCTTCAAAGGAAGGTTGTAAGTTGGGAATGGTATAAGATTTGATTATACAAAGAGCCAGTGAAGATCTTTGTGAATTTCAATGGCCCGAGTTCTGGAGGGAGAGATTATGTAATCTACAGCTTAATAATGGGATGTTAATTACATTAACCATGAGTGCATGTGTGCTCAGTTGTGTCCGATTCTTTGAGAGCCCGTGGACTGTAACCCACCAGGCTCCTCTGTCGGTGGAATTTTCCAGGTAAGAATACTGGAGCTAGATTTTCCCAGCTCAAGGATGGAACTCCTGTCTCTTGCATTTCCTGCGTTTCCTGCATCTTCACCACTGTGCCACCGGAGGACCCCACGTTAACATTACCAACATTCAAATATCTATGAAGTATCAGTCAATATCCTAACCACATTGCAATTAGTATCTTATTTAGTGCCCACAAAATAGCCCATAAGATTGGTTCTATTATAACTATTTTCATTTTGTAAATGAGAAACAAAGAGATCATACAGTTAGCCAAGGATTTAATATTTGAATCCAAGTAGTCTGATTCTGTGCATAGCCACTAAGCAACACACCTCAACCATAGCAAGGATTAAAATATAAACTAAACAGAAGCCGAAAGTTAATTTTAAAATGGTTCTACTTCATGTCGTAATCAAGTAGTTCTTATAAACAAACGCTTCTTTGGGAAACAGCTATAAATTGGGGAAAGACCAAACTGGACTGAAATGGAAGGACACTCTACATTAGGAAGAGGGAGTGCCATGGAGAAACCAAGTTCACAGCATTTGGCCTCAGACAAGCCCCAGCCTTCCACGTGTGGCTGGCCTGGACTGAAACGAACACATTCAATCTCACAACCTTGAAAAGCTCAAGAACAAGGCTTAAGGCCTCACAATACCTGTAAAAGAGAGTGGGAAGAATGTTGGAAAGAGATGGTGTTCAAAATTCCTCATGTAAACTTTTAAACCTCGGCCTATCCATGGATGTGGCAGATTTAAAGTGGTACAGCCAAAGCAAGCCGCCTATTTCAGCTTCTACCTAACCACACTGATTCAGACTTTTCTCTTTAGCTGAGTTAATTGCCTACTAAGTGAAACGATCAACCTTCTCTGGAGGAATATGGCAGCACCCAGAATCTCCATAATACAGCATTCAAAATCTTTAGCTGATAATCCAGAATTATTCAGTCTACAAAGAAGCAGAAACACATGATCCAAACTCTAAAGAAGACATTATCAATAAAGACCAACTCAGAGAGGAGACATATACTGAATTTTAATTCAATTATTGTAATTACTGAAAATATGCTTGCAACCACAATAATGAATAAGAACTCTCAGAAAGAAAGGTAAATGGTGAAAAAAAAAAAAGTTAAAAGGCAATTCCAGAACTGCAAAACACAAAGTATGAAATTAAAAAAAAAAATTACTGAATGAATTAAGAGGAGATTTAGGAAGGCAGAAAGGAGTCTGTTGAAACTGAAGGTGGATTCATCAGTTCAGTTCAGTTCAGTCGCTCAGTTGTCTCTAACTCTTTGCAACCCCATGAATCGCAGGACGCCAGGCCTCCCTGTCCATCACCATCTCCCAGAGTTCACTCAGACTCACATCCATCAAGTCGGTGATGCCATCTAGCCATCTCATCCCCGGTCGTCCCCTTCTCCTCCTGCCCCCAATCCCTCCCAGCATCAGAGTCTTTTCCAATGAGTCAACTCTTCGCATGAGGTGGCCAAAGTACTGAAGTTTCAGCTTTAGCATTATTCCTTCCACAGAAATCCCAGTACTGATCTCCTTTAGAATGGACTGACTGAATCTCTTTGCAGTCCAAGGGACTCTCGAGTCTTCTCCAACACCACAGTTCAAAAGCATCAATTCTTCTGTGCTCAGCTTTCTTCACAGTCCAACTCTCACATCCATACATGACCACAGGAAAAACCAAAGCCTTGACTTAGACAGACCTTTGCTGGCAAAGTAATGTCTCTGCTTTTCAATATGCTGTCTAGGTTGGTCATAACTTTCCTTCTAAGGAGTAAGCGTCTTCTAATTTCATGGCTGCAGTCACCATCTGCAGTGATTTTGGAGCCCAAAAAATAAAGTCTGCCACTGTTTCCACTGCTTCCCCATCTATTTCCCATGAAGTGATGGGACCAGATGCCATGATCTTCATTTTCTGAATGTTGAGATTTAAGCTAAGTTTTTCACTCTCCTCTTTCACTTTCATCAAGAGGCTTTTTAGTTCCTCTTTACTTTCTGCCATAAGGGTGGGGTCATCTGCATATCTGAAGTTATTGATATTTCTCCCGGCAATCTTGATTCCAGCTTGTGCTTCTTCCAGCCCAGCGTTTCTCATGATGTACTCTGCATATAAGTTAAATAAGCAGGGTAACAGTATACAGCCTTGACGTACTCCTTTTCCTATTTGGAACCAGTCTGTTGTTCCATGTCCAGTTCTAACTGCTGCTTCCTGATCTGTATACAGGTTTCTCAAGAGGCAGGTCAGGTGGTCTGGTATTCCCATCTCTCTCAGAATTTTCCACAGTTGATTGTGATCCCCACAGTCAAAGGCTTTGAGTGTCATCTGCATATCTGAGGTTATTGATATTTCTCCCAGCAATCTTGATTCCAGCTTGTGCTTCTTCCAGCCCAGCGTTTCTCATGATGTACTCTGCATAGAAATTAAATAAGCAGGGTGATGGTATACAGCCTTGACGTACTCTTTTTCCTATTTTTAACCAGTCTGTTGTTCCATGTTCAGTTCTAACTGTTGCTTCCTGACCTCCATACAGATTTCTCAAGAGGCTGATCAGGTAGTCTGGTATTCCCATTTCTTTCAGAATTTTCCACAGTTTATTGTGATCTACACAGTCAAAGGCTTTGGCATGGTCAATAAAGCAGAAGTAGATGTTTTTCTGGAACTCTCTTGCTTTTTCCATGATCCAGCAGATGTTGGAAATTTGATCCCTGGTTCCTCTGCCTTTTCTAAAACCAGCTTGAACATCTGGAAGTTCACGGTTCATGTATTGCTGAAGCCTGGCTTGGAGAATTTTGAGCATTTCTTTACTAACATGTGAGATGAGTGCAACTGTGCAGTAGTTTGAGCATTCTTTGGCATTGCCTTTCTTTGGGATTGGAATGAAAACTGATCTTTTCCAGTCCTGTGGCCACTGCTGAGTTTTCCAAATTTGCTGGCATATTGAGTGCAGCACTTTCACAGCATCATCTTTCAGGATTTGAAATAGCTCAACTGGAATTCCATCACCTCCACTAGCTTTGTTCGCTCAGCCACACTACCATGGGTATATATATGTTAGTATACTATATATTTATCTTTCTCTTTATGACTTGGTTCACTTTGTATAATTGGCTCTATGTTCATCCACCTTAGTAGACCTGACTCAAATGCATTCCTTTTTATGGCTGAGTAATACTCCATTGTGAATATGTACCACAGCTTCTTTATCCATTCATCTGTTGATGGACATCTAGGATGCTTCCATGTTCTAGCTATTGTAAATAGTGCTGCAATCAACTTTGGTAGTATATGTGTCTTTTTCAGTTTTGGTTTCCTCAGGATGTATGTCTAGGAGTGGGAATTGCTGGGTCATATGGTGGTTTTATTCCTAGTTTTTTAAGGAATCTCCATATCACCTTCCACAGTGGCTGTATCAGTTTACCTTCCCACCAACTGTGCAAAAGTGTTCCCTTTTCTCCACACCCTCTCCAGCATTTATTGTTTGTAGACTTTTTAATGATAGCCATTCTGACGAGTGTAAGGTGATATTGTAGTTTTGATTTGCATTTCTCTAATAATGAGCGATGCTGAGCATCTTTTCATGTGTTTGTTGCCCATCTGTATGTCTTCTTTGGGGAAATGTCTGTTTAGGTTTTTTTCCCACTTTTTGATTGGGTTGTTTGTTTTTCTGGTATGCTGTCTACAAGAAACCCACTTCAGACCTAAAGACACATATAGACTGAAGTGAGATGATGGGAAAACGTACTCCATGTAAATGGAAAGCAAAAGAAAGCTGGAGTAGCAATCCTCATATCAGACAAAGTAGACTTTAAAATAAAGAATATTACAAGAGATAAGGAAGGGCACTACATAATGATCAAGGGATCAGTCTAAGAGGAAAACATAACTATTCTAAATATCTGTGCACTCAACATTGGAGAAGGCAATAGCAACCCACTCCAGTATTCTTGCCTGGGAAATTCCATGTATGGAGGAGCCTGGTAGGCTGCAGTCCATGAGGTTGCTAAGCATCAGACACGACTGAGTGACTTCATTTTCACTTTTCATTTTCATGTATTGGAGAAGAAAATGGCAACCCACTCCAATGTTCTTTCCTGGAGAATCCTAGGGACAGGAGCCTGGTGGGCTGCCTTCTATGGGGTCACACAGAGTCAGACATGACTGAAGCAACTTAGCAGCAGCAGCAGCCTGTACCCAACATAGGAGCACCTTAATACATAAGACAAAGACTAACAGACATCAAAGGAGAAATGGACAGTAACATAGTAAGAGACTTTAACACCCCACTTATACCAATAGACAGATCATCTAAAGGGAAAATTGAAAAGGAAATACAAACCTTAAATGATACATCAGACAAGATGGATCTCGTTAATGTCTTCAGGACATTCCATCCAAATGCAGAAGAATACATTTTTTTTCTCAAGTGCACATGGAACATTTTCCAGGGTAGAATACATCCATCTTGGGCCACACACACACAAAAAAAAAACTCAATAAATTTAAGAAAATTGAAATCATATCAAGTATCTTTTCCAACCACAACACTATGAGATTAGATATCAATCACAAGGAAAAAAAAAACTAAAAAACACAAAAAAGCATGGACATTAAACAATACGTTTCTAAATAATGAACAGGTTACTGAAGAAACAAAAAGGGAAATTAAAAAATTCCTAGAAACAAATGATAATGAAAATATGACAACTCAAAATCTGGCTCCCTTTTTATTTCCCGGTTCAGCAAGTGTCAAGGCTTCATCTCAGGCAGTTCTTGGCTTCCTTACATTTCCGTCCACCAGGGGACACTGTGAAGCCTGTTTTAAATGTCGCCCTTCCCTCTAAAACCATTTCTCACTGTCTGTCCCTTTAATCCACATTCTTTACGTTCATCATCAAAACTCATACCTTATTCCTGGTTATGGAACTAAAATTGTTAGTTGTTCCGTCGTGTCCAACTCTTTGTGACCCTGTGGACTGTAGTCTACCAGGCTTCTCTGTCCACAGAATTCTCCAGGCAAGAATACTGGAGTCAGTAGTCATTCCTTTCTCTAGGGGATCTTCCCGACCCAGGGATCGAAATCACGTCGATTATTTACCATCTGCACCACCAGGAAAGCCCTGGAGTCACAAAGAGTCGGACACAATTGAGAGACTAACACAACAACAATGGAACTGAAATTAATTATATTTTTCTCTTTCTATTCAGTAAAGTGCTTTCTAAAAATCTATCACTTAAAAAAGGTGCTAAAAGGTCAAATTTCAAACATTTCTCACATGTATTTCTACATGAAATTCTATAAGCATGGAAGGTAACACAACACTGTGAATCAACTGTACTTAAATAAAATTTTTAAAAATTAAAAAAAATTAAGAAATTGTATAAAAAGTGGAATATTACTCAGCTATAAAAGGAATGCATTTGAGTCAGTTCTAATGAGATGAATGAGCCTAGAGCTTATTATACAGAGTGAAGTAAGTCAGAAAGATAAAGAAAAATACTGTATAGTAACACATGTGGAATCTAGAAAGATGGTACTGATGATCTTATGTGCAGAGCAGCAGAGGAGACACAGATGTAAGGAACAGACTTTTGGACTGACTGGGAGAAGGAGAGGGTGAGATGATTTGAGAGAACAGCTTTGAAACATACACATTATCACATGTGAAATAGATAGCCACTATGTGTTTGATGTGTGAAGCAGGGCACCCAAAGCCAGTGCTATGTGACAAACTAGAGGGATGGGGTGGGGAGGAGGGTGGGAGGGGTCTTCAGGATGGAGGGGACAGAAGTATACCTATGTCTGATTCATGTTGATGTATGACAAAAAACATTACAATATTGTAAAGTAATTATCCTCCAAATAAAATAAATACATAAAAAAAAAGAAATTATAGAAACATGTAGCTGACAGGATACTTAGAGATCCTTTTTTCTACTTCCTGTGTGGAGAGGGGTATGTGAAGAGATGAAGGAATACTCATTCAGCAAGAAGACCACATTTTACCAGATTAACAGTGTTGAGGACACTAGCTCATGGTGGCATATGCCTGGTTGGCAGATCTTTAAGTGGCCACAAAGAAGTGATACACCAGATGAGGGATATTTAAAAGTCTCCAGTTTTATTGACTCTCAAAATCTTCCAGTCCCTGCAACACCGTGAAATACTTAAGAATTAGAAGCAGCAAAAGAAGGGAACAAGAAGTAGGAAGAAAGCTTTCTGGGAGCTTCAAATACCTCCTTAAGGGCAACCTATATACAACCCTCAATTATTCCTCTGCTGCTGCAACCTTAGGAAACAGGGCTAATCATGATTAATTAGTTTTGCAATTATTTATATAATGCATAGAAAGGGCGATCTTTGAAATAAACAACAGCTAATTATAGCTTACATCTAAGAATTTTGAGGTAGTGCTACTTGACAATGATTCTACTTAGAATTATTCCCTTATGTGCCTTAATAAAATAACACAATGAAAAGACAACTGAAGAAGATGAAGAAACAAAGTGCCATAAATCTGTCATATACAAGCATTTTACTTTAAAAAATAAAGTAAAATGTAATTTTTACTACATAGCCATTTTTCTCTGAGCAGTAGAAATTTGCTGATAAAAAAAAAAAAAACTGTACATATCCTCTATCTCAAACTATTCCCTTAGTCTCCAGCTTTACTAGCAAAATGAAGTATTTTTTAATCCATATTAAAATTACCAGAAGGCTGGGAATGCAAATTGGTACAACCACTGTGGAAAACAGTAAGGAGATTCCTCAGAAAACTAAAAATAGAATTACCATATGATCCAGCAATCTCACTCTTGGGCATATATCTGGACAAAATTAAAATTCCAAGAGATACATATATCCCCATGTTCACAGAAGCATTATTCACAATAGCCAAGACATGGGAACAATTCAAATGTCCATCAACAGAGGAATGAATAAAGATGTGGTCCATATATGTGATGGAATACTACTCAGTCATATAAAGAATGAAATAATGTCATTTGCAGCTACATGGATGCAACTAGGATTATCGTACTAAGTGAAATAAGTTAGAAAGAGAAAGACAAATACCATATGATATCACTTATATGTAGAATCTAAAATATGAAACAAATAAGCCTATCTATGAAACAGAGTGGTGGACATGGAGAACAGATTGGTGATAACCAAGGGAAAGGGGATTGGAGGAGGCATGGGGAGGGTGGTAGCGATTAGTAGATATAAGCTTTTATATATATAATGGATAAACAACAAGATTTTACTGTATAGCACAGAGAACTATAAGCAATATCCTATGGTGAACCATAACAGAAAAGAATATATTAAAAAAGAATGTGTATGTGTATACATATATATATATATGTAAAAGTGAAAAACTTTGCTATATAGCAGTAATTAACACATTGCAAATATTGTAAATCAACTATATTACAATTTAAATCTTTTTTTTAATTACCAAAAAGCAAGTAATCACAAAGAGGAAAAGAAGAAACAAAGGCTTATGGTAATGAATGGCTGGGATAATTAGTCCTGAAAAGACTGAGTGGACTGTATCTATCATATATAAACCTTCTCTGCCAGTTTGCAAAATAAGAAAGTCAATGTCCAGTCATGGGATTTCCTTGGTGGTCCAGTGTCTAAGAGTCTGCCTTCACAATGCAAGGACCCTGGGTTTAATCCTGGATTGGGGAACTAGATCCCACACGTGGAAACTAAGAGTTTACATGCCACAACTAAAGATCCTTAACATGCAATGAAGATGTCATATGCACAACTAAGACCTGGCACAGACAAATAAGTAAGAATGTCCAATTGTATGGCTGTGAATCAAAACAAAAGAATGTGAATGACACCCCAATGTTCCTAGTGTGACTCTTTACAATAGCCAAGATATGAGAACAATCCAAGTACCCATCAACATATGATTGGCTTAACAAGATGTGGTATATATATTCAAGGAAATACTACTTTCGCATGAAAAAGAATGAAATAATGCTATCTGTAGCAATATGGATGGACCTACTATGGTTATCATACTAAGTGAACTAAGAAAGAGGAAGACAAATATCATATGATGTCACCTATATGTGTAATCTAAAAAATTCACACAAATGAACTTATTTATAAAACAGAAACAGACTCACAGACATACAAAACAAATGTATGGTTATCAAAGGGGAAAGAAAGGGGGGATAAATTAGGAGTTTGGGATTAACCAATATAAATTACAATACATAAAATAGATGTTATAAGGGTTTACAGTAAAGCACAGGGAATTATACCCAATACCTCATAATAACCAATAATGGAAAAGCATCTGAATATATATATATATATATATATATATATATATATATA
>SJYT01054021.1:80413-96937 GCA_006410635.1 Cephalophus harveyi
ATGACACCACCCTTATGGCAGAAAGTGAAGAGGAGCTAAAAAGCCTCTTGATGAAAGTGAAAGTGGAGAGTGAAAAAGTTGGCTTAAAGCTCAACATTCAGAAAACGAAGATCATGGCATCCGGTTCCATCACTTCATGGGAAATAGATGGGGAAACAGTGGAAACAGTGCCAGAGTTTATTTTTTTGGGCTCCAAAATCACTGCAGATGGTGACTGCAGCCATGAAATTAAAAGACGCTTACTCCTTGGAAGAAAAGTTATGACCAACCTAGATAGCATATTCAAAAGCAGAGATATTACTTTGCTGAGTAAGGTCCGTCTAGTCAAGGCTATGGTTTTTCCTGTGGTCATGTATGGATGTGAGAGTTGGACTGTGAAGAAGGCTGAGCGCCGAAGAATTGATACTTTTGAACTGTGGTTTTGGAAAAGACTCTTGAGAGTCCCTTGGACTGCAAGGAGATCCAACCAGTCCTTTCTGAAGGAGATCAACCCTGGGATTTCTTTTAAGGAATGATGCTAAAGCTGAAACTCCAGTACTTTGGCCACCTCATGTGAAGAGTTGACTCATTGGAAAAGACTCTGATGCTGGGAGGGATTGGGGGCAGGAGGAGAAGGGGACGACCGAGGATGCGATGGCTGGATGGCATCACAGACTCGATGGATGTGAATCTAAGTGAACTCCGGGAGATGGTGATGGACAGGGAGGCCTCGCGTGCTGTGATTCATGGGGTCGCAAAGAGTCGGACACGACTGAGCGACTGAACTGAACTGAACTGAAACATGTACTTGTATTTAAAAGTTCCACATGTAAGAATTATGCATTTCTGTAAATAGCTTTCAATTTTAGGCCCATCAGGTAAGAATGGATTTGGGCACATGGGTCAGTGGGCTGCTAACAGAGACTGTTACCTCATGGTTCAGGGACTATGAAAAGTAATACATTTTATTATATTCCCTGGTGGCTCAGTTGACAAAGAATCCACCTGCAATGCAGGAGACCTAGGTTCAACCCTTGAGTGGGGAAGATCCCTTGGAAAAGGAAATAGCAACTGACTCCTGTATCCTTGTCCAGAAAATCTCAGACGAAAGAGCCTGGTGGCCTGTAGTCCATGGTGTTCCAAAGAATCGGACATGATTTAGCAACTAAATAACTATCACCATAGACATTAAGGATCCAAGAACCTTCGCTCATGTTTGTACTAGACTGCCAACACCACATACTTGAGATTGTTAGGAATATCTGACAGTTGTAGAGTTCTATCACTGTGACCTTGTGGATATGAAATTAGTTCACCTTTATCTATAGTAGGTGATTCAGTCAACTTGTGAAAGTAAGCAGTAGTATTTTATTTGTGGTCAGATACTAGGATTTCTAGACTGCATTTATATTCCTAGGAAAAATGACTGAACAGAAGAGTGCTCATTTGATAGATCAGATTAACATTTAAACTGGTACATGCATTAAGAGTATAAAATGATATCTAAGCTATGATGTACCAGTGACACACGTCTGCCTCTGTGTGATTCTCACAATGCTATAATGTGCTGATTCTAGTGTGACAGGATGGTGCTACCCATTGTCAGTAAATTTGAAATCCTGACTTGCATCCATTTGCCAATATCAAAGCTATACTTGTTGCAGTTAAACTTTGTTGGTTGGGCATATGGGACATGTCAGTTAGAGATAAATCCTCTACGGTGAATTGAATAGACAGCTGTCAGTTTCTTAGGCTTTAAAACCAGTTAGGGAGAGGCATCTAGAAAAATTTAATTCTCATAAACTTTTTACCAGTCCTTACATTTATGCCTATTTATCTATCCATCCATCTATTTGTCATCTGTCTTTTCCTCTCTGAGAAATTTGTATGCGTGTATGGGGTATGGATATATATCTCAAAGATACCTGGAGATGCAAAATTAATCATTCATTCATTAGGTGGGTTATACAATTGAACTGAAGCTGCAATACAGTATTGTAGAAAAAATATAACTGTGGGATATAAAAATCTGCTCTCCCTTTTCTAAGTCCCTCTCATTCATTAAACATAAAAGAAAAATCAAAATTTCCTATCCTGTTTAAGCCTTAGCCCAATCCAATAATTTAAATAGTATCTACAGGTAAAAGGTTTCCCTGGTGGCTCAGTGGTAAAGAATCTGCCTATGATGCAGAAGACAGAGGAAATTCAAGTTCAGTCCTAAGTCAGGAAGAGCCTCTGAAGGAGAGCATGGCAACCCACTCCAGTATTCTTGCCTGGAGAATTCCATGGACAGAGGAGCCTGATGGGCTACAGTCGATGAGGTCACAAGGAGTGGGACACAACTGAAGCGAATGAGCACACATATACATTTTCAGATCATATCATCCTCTTAAAATTTATCATAGGTATTCTGCAACAACATTTGCCTTTTCGAAATCTTGTATGGGGTTGGGTGATTGTAGCATGGAAGAGATGAGTCACTGGGTGGAGGGACCCCTCACTCCTCTGATCTCTAGGAGAGGTTTCTTGCTCACTTTATGGCTGGGCAGTAGTCTGGGCACTGTAGCTGAAGCCTCCTCCTCTTCTGGTCTTTTGGCTTGATGATAATCCTGAGGGATTGTCTGGTTCAGCAAATTTCATTTAATCTCCAGTTGGGATTGGAGACTCCTTGGATGTTTTTTGCAATGAATTTTGTTCAGCCCTGATGTGAGTGATCTACACCGTAGCTCTCGATACACACCCCTCTCCTCTTATTGTAAGTCCTGTGCCCCGTTTCTCCACTATTCCTGGAAACTTTCTAGTCAGATAGCCCAGATGGTAACCCAGGAAGATAAAAATTCAAGTGTCAGTCTGCATGCAACTACCAGACTGCAGTAACTAAGTTGATAGGTCTGTACTCCCCTGGGTGAAGTGGCAGTCTGAAATACAATGTCTTTGAAGATATATAGGTTTGAAAGTAGATGGGATAAAATGAGGATAGCAAAAGGTCTCATCATTTTTGTTCTTCATATTATCCATACATACCCAATACAACTCACTATCATTTAGTCAAAGTCTTGAAATAGTAACGTTGGGATACAAATTAAGAGCCATTTAATTCCTCTCTCTCTCTCTTTTTTTCTGTTTCTCTCTTTTTATAATCTAAAATCTATAGCTTAAAATGCACAAATCAAAGGGGATTTTTATATTTGGAGATTTCTTTAGAGAGATTTCCATGAACATAGATCTCTCAGGCATGATTGTTTAAATACTAATGAAGAAACAAAATTATTTAGCATATTTTCTTCTAAAGGCACTTATCTGTTATGCATAATACTGTAATTGGCATTGGTGAAACAGTACTATTGTAAATAAGAGGCCCTCACTTTGCTAATTACTCTAGTCATAATTTTTCAGATTGACTCTTTGGAAGACTTAGAATATTTAATAAGGACTTGGAGTTAGTCACCTCACATCTTAATTTTAATTACCAGGAGTACCTTAGAGTAAGTGAATGAAACATCACAATAATGATGGGAAGACTAATTTTCTCATTTTGTTTTTGTTGTTCAGTTGATAGGTCTTCTCCGATTCTTTGCAGCCCCATGGACTGTAACACACCAGATTCCTCCCAGAGGTTGCTCAGATTCATGTCCTTTGAGTCAGTGATGCTATCTAATCATCTTATCCTCTGCTGCCCGCTTCTCCTGTTGCCTTCAATATTTCCCATCAACAGAGTCTTTTTCAGTGAGCCAGTTCTTCCCATCAACTAGTCAAAGTATTGGAGCTTCCTTTTCAGCATCAGTCCTTCCAATGAATATCCAGGGTTGATATCCTTTAGGATTGACTGGTTTGATCTCCTTGCAGTCCAGGAGATTCTCAAGAGTATTCTGTTGACCAAAGCACTTAGACAAACAGAGACATTTTCATTACAATAAAATTTATAATATTTTATAAATCATATTTATAAAATAAAATTTTATAATATAAAATATATATTCATACAAATATAAATTTTATTATATAAAATTTATTTTATTTTATAAAATTTTATTGTATAAATAAAATTTTGTAAAATAATATAAATCATTATATTATTATTGTTTTTATTAGGAAGGGCATGCTATTAGAGTTTGCCTCTCAGTGTGCATGTGCTCAGCCGCTCAGTCACGTTCAACTCTTTTCAACCCCATGGACCATAGCCCGCCTGCCAGGCTTCTCTGTTCAGAAAATTGCCCTGGCAAGAATACCGGAATGGGTTGCCATTCCATTCTCCAGGGATCTTTCCAACCCAGAGGTCAAACTCTGCTTCTTGCATAGGTAGGTGGATTTTTTACCACTGCGTCAGAATCTCTCAGTAGCCTAAGGCAAGTGTCAGACTGCTCTTTGGGAGAAGTTAATTCTTCACTACACAGCAGGATCCTTTTATAAATAAATCCACAGACTTGTATGCAGGTCTGCATTTGAAATCAAGCCTATACTTGTAAACACACCTGAACTTATACACAAGTCTGCACTTGTCTTCAGGAGTCTAAAGTTAAATTTCTAGTTAACGTTTAACTTCTTCTCCTACATTTATTTCTCTTTGAAAAGAGTATTCTTCAACATAATTAGTTTAAAAAGGCTCATTTTGTTCATCTAACAACATATTTGTAAAATCATCTTAAATTTTAATATCTGTCAGTGCATTTAACTAAACACAGACATCTTTAAGGCAGTTTAAATTTAGTATGTTTTATGAATGAAGTTTCTTGCAAAATTATGAACTTCTTGAAGGCAGGTATTATATGCCTTTTAAAATTTTTGATTTCTAAGATTCTCAAAAGTATGTGTTTCATATTCTTGTTGCTGCTGCTGCTGCTAAGTTGCTTCAGTCGTGTCCAACTCTGTGCCCCATAGACGGCAGCCCACCAGGTCCCCCGTTCCTGGGATTCTCCAGGTAAGAACACTGGAGTGGGTTGCCATTGAAGTGAAGTGAAGTGAAGTCGCTCAGTCGCGTTCGACTCTTTGCGACCCCATGGACTGTAGCCTACCAGGCTCCTCTGTCCATGGGATTCTCCAGGCAAGAATACTGGAGTGGGTTGCCATTTCCCATTGCCTTCTCCAAACCTTGAAAGTGAAAAGTGAAAGTGAAGTCACTCAGTCGTGTCTGACTCTTCGTGACCCCATAGACTGCAGCCCACCAGGCTTCTCCATCCATGGGATTTTCCAGGCAAGAGTACTGGAGTGGGGTGCCATCACCTTCTCCGAATATTCTTGTTACTTTTTACTAGTAAACATTTATTTGAGTGTAAGTGAATGCAATCAAGTATCAGGAGGATCATATTACAGCCTATAAAAAGCATCAGGATATAACAACGATGTTCAAAGAACCTTCATTGTTCAAATTAACCAAATTATTTTAGTGATCTATGAGTCCCAACAAAATGGGTATCAAATTGGTGATAAACAGTGCCAACCCTTATCACCACAAAGGGATCACTACCATCCTAAATATGACAACATTTTGTATTATTTAATGGTGTGATACAGCTAATTCCAATAAAGCCAGGAAACACTTCCAGGATGTCGTCATTATTCTATCTGATATATTATTTAAGTATTTGGAATTTTAGCTTAGGTTGAAGCTGTCCCTAGCACATTAAGACATGTCTTGCCAGGAATCAAATTCATGTGAGGATATTTCAAAGAAAGGTTTATGCATATCTAAGGAGGAGGCATTTGAGAGCTCAGTGGAGGTTTGTCCCTAGATTTTAATCTTCTGGAGAGAATTACTCTAAGTGGAAATTGGAAGGTCTTGTCCCCAGGGACCCTTGAGTTACTTCTGTCATTGGAACCCTGCACTGAGTAGTGATATGTGAGTCAAGGTAGGGCAGAAACTTTTATCTGTTTTATGAGGATTCAGTATGGATTCTAAGCAGCAGGGAATGAATGTGGAGCTGCTGTAGGATATTGAGGGTTCATGGTAGCAGCAGCCGGAGATTGTGTGCTGTGGTTAGTTGCTCAATCATGTCTGACTCCTTATGACCCCATGGACTGTAGCCCATCAGGCTCCTCTATCCATGGGGGTTCTCCAGGCAAGAATACTGGTGTGGCTTGCCATGCTCTCCTCCACAGGATCTTCTCAACCTAGGGATTGAACCCACGTCTCCTACATTGCAGGAGGATTCTTTACTGTCTGAGCTACCAGGGAAGCCATTTTTTAAGGGAAGAGACCAGAATCATCCAGGGGATGGCTCAGGGCAAAGGTGAACTCTATCAAGATGTTCCTACTTTAAATATTCTGTTGAGATTTTGGGTTATTTTTTTCTAGCTTGTATTGCTTGCAAAAATGTCACAGGAATAGTCTACTATTTCAAAAATTAGATTTATGGTCATTTTTTATGCAAAGGCATGTCACCAAAAAAATCATTAGTAATGCTAAATATTAGTAGCTCATTGCTACCCTTTTTAGGCTATTCTGGTTGGTCTAAGAATTGGATTGACGGGAGACAAATTAACAGGAAAAAGTCACATTTAATTATGTCTGTATAGGGGACCAAGAACAAATTAGGCAGTTGGGGCTTGTATGCCGTCTGAGAAAAGGACAAAGGGGTAGGGGTTTGGGGCTTCATAAGGGTGGAAGACTATTTGTATGGAGATGGAAAAGCAAATGTTTGATACAAACTTTGGAATGCTGTGCAGATATAATGGGAAGCAAAGCCAACTTCAGCCTCCAGACTCTTCTGAATCCCCCTACAATATCTGGTCCATTTTTTTTTTTTTTTTTGTATTAATAGATATCTCTGGCGGAGAAGGCAATAGCAAGCCACTCCAGTACTCTTGCCTGGAAAATCCCATGGATGGAGGAGCCTGGTAGGCTGCAGTCCATGGGGTCGCTAGAAGTCGGATGCGACTGAGCGACTTCACTTTCACTTTTCGCTTTCACACAATGGAGAAGGAAATGGCAACCCACTCCAGTGTTCTTGCCTGGAGAATCCCAGGGACAGGGGAGCCTGTTGGGCTCCTGTCTATGGGGTCGCACAGAGTCGGACACGACTGAAGCGACTTAGCAGCAGCAGCAGCAGCAGATATCTCTGGTGATAGTGCTTTTCTTGGAGCAAGCCCATTATCTAACTACTTTTAGGCAGTTAAGGGAAAAGTAAAAAGAAAGACTTCCTGAATCTTCTGTTTCTTAAAAGTAATCAGGAAGATACATTTTGGGGTGACAAAGTTTGCTCCCCAATAAAGACTTGTAATGGGCTAATATAGAGCTTGGTATAGGCAAGGAGGCAATTTCTATGGTACTCAGAGTTCTTCAGAGAAATGGAACCAGTGGGATGTATAGAGAGCTATAAGAGTAAATGTATTAAGGGAATTGGCTCACATGATTATGGAGGCTGAAAAGTCCCACCATCTACCATCTGCAAACAATAGAATCAGGAAAACTGGTGGCATAATTCAGTCTGAATTCAAGGCCTGAGAACTAGGTGGGGTGCTGGTGTACGTTCCACAGTCCAAAGGCCCTAGAAACAGGAGGTCTGGGATTAGATTCAAGGGCAGAAAAAGGGGATACCCCAACTAAAGAAGAGAGAGAAAGAACTTGCTTTCTTCTGCCTTTTTGTTCTGTGCAGGCCCTCAAGGGATTAGATGATAAGGATCTTATTTATTTAGTCAATTAATTCAAATGCTAACTTCTTCTGAAACAGACATATTCAGAAATAATGTCTTACCAGCCATCTGGACATTCCCTTAGCCTAATCAAGTTGACACATAAAGTTAATTCTCGCAGCTTCTTATGCCTTAGTTCCTAAATTCCATCTTTACTCCATTCTCTTTATGCTATTTCTGATCTTTCAGATCAAGAATTTTGAATTGGTGAATGCTGTACCACTTCTTTAAGTTAAATTCAGAAAATATGTTTCGGCACTATATTTTGCCTATTTGTTCACATAGTGCCTTTTTATAGTTGAGATGCATTATTATTTAAACATTTGTGAATTAATCCATGGGTATAGCTAGCATGTATAACACTATTTTTGTGGAGACATACATTCTGAATTCCAGTGAAATATCATATACAGCTAAGTAGGCAGAGTAATGATCTCCCAATGATGTCCACAGCATAATTCCCCAAATCTGTAAATATATTATTTCATGTAACTAAAAGGACTTTGTAGACATGATTAAGACTTCCCAGGTGGTGCTATCAGTAGAGAACCCAACTGCCAATGCAGAAGACAGAAGAAAAATGGGTTTGAACCCTGGTTTGGGAAGATCCCATGGAGGAGGAAATGGCAACCCACTCCAGGATTCTTGCCTGGAGAATCCCCATGGACAGAAGAGCCTGGTGGGCTACAGTCCATGGAGTTGCAGGGTCAGACATAACTGAGGCTCCTTAGCACGCAAATCTAATAAAAAGTCTCTGGAAGTGAAAAGCCTTTCCCAGCCTAGTCAGAGGCTGTGGTCAGAGGAAGATGTGATAATGGAAGAATGTCACACAGACTGAATGCGGGACTTTCCTGAGAGGCCAGTCATTAAGACTGCACACTTAAAATTCAGGGGGCATGAGTACCATCCCTGGTGGGAAAACTACAATCCCACATGCGAAGTGGTGTGGCCAAAAAAAAAAAAAAAGATGAAATGTTCTTGGTTTGAGGGTAGATTAGGGACCCACACCACAAGCCAAAGACTGTGGGGGGTATCTAAAAACTACAGGAGACCAGGAAACAGATTCTCCCCTAGAGCCTCCAGAAAAGAACACAGCCCTTTCCAACACCTTGATTTTAGCCCATTTCTGACTTTTGGCCTCCAGAACTATAAGGCAATGCTTTTATATTGTTTTAAGCCACCAAATTTATTGTAATTTGTCTTTTTAAATAAACAAACATTTTATAGAACATATCCAGTTATTAAGTTGGAGATTGCTTGCATTAATTACCTTTTTGAGGTTTGAAAGTACAGTATTTTTAATGAAGTTTCTGTCCTCAACCTATGCAGAGATTGTTATTGTTCAGTCATAAATTCATGTCCTGCTCTTTGCGACACCAGGCTTCCCTGTCCTTCACTATCTCCCAGAGTTTACTCAAACTCATGTCTGTTGAGTCAGTGATATTATCTAACCATCTCATCCTCTGTTGCCCACTTCTCCTGTCCTCAATCTTTCCCAGAATCAGGGCCTTTTCCAATAAGTCAGTTCTGCATCAGCTGGTCTAAGTATTGGAGCTTCAGCATCAGAGCTTCCAATAAATGTTTAGGATTGATTTTCTTTAGGAGAGAAAGATTGAGGGCAAGAGGAGAAGGGAGCGACAGAGGATAAGATGGTTAGATGGCATCATTGACTCAATGGACTTGAGTTTGAGCAAACTCCAAGAGATAGCAAAGGGCTGAGAAGCCTGGTGTGCTGCAGTCCATGGGGTCACAGAGAGTTGGATATGACTTAGCAACTGAAGAACAACAACACAGTCAAAGGCTTTAGCATAGTCAATGAAGCAGAAGTAGATGTTTTTCTGGAATTCCTTTGCTTTTTCTATGATCCACCAAATGTTGGCAATTTGATCTCTGGTTCCTCTGCCTTTTCTAAACCCAGCTTGTACATCTGGAAGTTCTTGATTCATGTACTGCTGAAGCCTACATTGAAGAACTTTGAGTATTACCTTGCTAGCATGTGAAATGAGTGCAATTGTACATGTGCACAGACACACCTGCAAACATACGTGCAAGCATGGGCATTATCTTATTTTGTGAATCTGTTTAGGCACAATGCTTAGAGTTTAATGTATGTTCTCTTATTTAGTGGTCAACTCCATTTCAGGTAGGGATGAGTACAGCCCATCAAAAAGATGATGCTTTCCTTAAGGTTCTGTAGCTACTGATTGAAGGAGTTGAAACTAATCAGGCCTGTCAGACTGTCAGACTCCAAAGTATGCTTGCTGTACTGTACAACCACAGAATGAATTCAAAACTAAAACTGCCATGTGGAGTTATTTGTGCTTTATTTGAATCTATTATGTAAAGCTAAAATAGTGTAAATCACTAAAAGGCATGCCTAAATGGTAGTTAAATGATGATAATAATAAAAACTCTAATTTTACAGTGATTTCCTTATACCCAAGGATTCTATTGTAACCTTCAAACGACTTTCTGTTTGGAATATCCAGATGTACTATTTTTCCGAATGGGCCTACCAAAGTACTACATTATTATTATTATCAAAAATCATTTTGATTTATGCAGTCTTAGATATAAGAAATGTGATAAGATTATCTACAAGCTTATGAAAAGCAGTATCTCTGATGTAAATGAATACAATCTCATTATACTTGTCATATGTTTCTCTCCCAGGACAGTCAGCTCTATGTCTGACCTCAGCTTGTCCTCACAATTCACACTGCCAGGCCTGCTGGGATTGGCATTGCCCTAAGAGGAAGTCCTAAAAGATGGAAAATTTCACTGATGATTATTGTACATTGTGTAACTGAGGAAGAAGAGGCATTAAAGTTAAAATAATAAAAAAATGAAAACAGAATAATTATGGCAGCAATTAGGTGGTGTATATATTTTCTTGATTCTCATCCCAGTCAGCAGAACAATCATGAGAAGGACAGTAAAAGCAAAGGACAGAGATGTATAATGCTGAAGACTGAAATACAAGGCCCTTGTTAGTACTCATAAAAGCACTCTCCTTCTGAACTCACATGAGAAAGAAACACTGAGTCATTATCACCCTATAAATTAGTCATTTTGAGAACTACCTAGCTCTTTGATTGCCCTCCTTATAATAGAATCTTTTGGAACTACCTAATAAATCTTTATTTTAAGGCAAAACAATGTCCAACTTGAGACTTCTGGTGTCAGGAAGAGAACATCCCATCAATCAACAGGTGCCAGCATTGTTACAACTGAATCTGAAAAGAATATAGTTTAACCCAGGGGAATATATATGATGTCTTTATTTTTTAAAGGCTTATTAAGGTAGACCAGTTGGTGCCTGTGGTGAATTAAGTGTGAAATAGTTGTTGAATGACACAGAGCTGAAATAGTGTTTATTGTACCATGAGCTTATCTTTCTATGCACATTGATGATTGGAGGCTGATGAATGAATAAAGCATAAAAAAGAGTTCTTTTGTTATACATGTAAAAGGTTTCTTCCTTTGGGGGTTAATTATATTTTGCTTAATAAATTTCTTCAAAATATTACACTTGGAGCTTCTACTCTAATGAATTTTATCAGGGTAGATGTCAAAAAATAAACATGGGAAAGAGTGTCTAGAGGAAAGCAAAAATATCATGATTAAGACAATATACTCAAATACAGATGCATCTCCAAGGTCTGAGATTTACTGTCCTTTTAATTTCGAGAAACAGTCCTCATTGTTAATGGTAATATTTGAAGAGTTTTTCAAAGTATTTTAAGAAAATAAAAATGGAAATCAGAAATTAGAACATTTGAAGAAAATTAAATAGCTCTCTCAGGAAATGAATCCTTGGCCCGAGCATTCCCACTGTAGTTGTATATACAATTTGAACATTTTCTAGAAATAGTTATTTATGACTGGTGACTATTGATGTTCTTCCCATCTTTGTGGGTATATTTGTATTGACTTAAGTCAAGCTGCAGGGGGTCAGTGTCCTTATCTACGTACAGTTCACATGTGCTAGTAAAGTGGTAGACACATAGAGGTTATGGAATGCAATAACTACCTGTTATAACAATATTTAAAAGGATAAGAGTGATAAAAGGCAAGGACAAAGTGTCTCCTTAACTCTGAAGGCCACAAAGTCTAAGCCTGAAATGGGCTTAAAAAGTTTCTTATTATAAAGCCATTTTTATTATGAAATACTTTAAACAATTGAGATGGCATTTAAATGAAATGGAATCAAATTGCTACTGCTTTTAAATTTCTATGTATAGAGTTTTCAGTGTGACCTACTCCACTGCAGTATTTTCATTTACACTTCCCATTCATTTCTAATGTCTACTGACATTGTTCTCTGTGTTGTATCTGCCAGAATGGATTGAGGCCATCTAGAGCGATGGATATTAGAACCAGTGGAAAGTGATTATAGGTGGCATCTGGCAGGAGTCATTTTCTCTTAAGGCTTTGACATGTCATTCCTGGTAAATCGGTTCTATTAGCTATCTAAAGGCACCAGATGTACCATAGGAGATTATACCAATAAATCTTTTGTGGATTATATATATATATTACTATTGCTGATTCATTGCGGTTCATATAAGCTCAACTATGTTTGTCTGGAAATGGATTCCAATTTAAGCTTCTTAGGTGCTTCTTTACAGAATAAATGTTTCTGAAAGTTGTTCTTGCATGATATAACCCAATATTAAAGATAAATTCTTTTAGCACATATTAGTATATTGATAAAACTATCTTATCTGCTTGACTTCAAATTTTTCAGTAGATTAAATCTTGTCAAATTCAATAAATACTAGAGAAACATTTTTAGTAAAATATTTTCACTTATTCCATCTATGTGAAATGAGTATTGCCAGGTAGTTCAAAACATGTAAAAATCAAATGAATATATCAAGGGGAGAGTATTTTGTGCCTCATGATTGTTTGATGATAGATGGGAATTGGAATCAGGATGTTAGATAGTGCTGTACAAGCTCTTTTGAGTTGCCTTTCTTTGGTCTATGAGCACTGCTGCTGCTAAATCACTTCAGTCATGTCCGACTCTGTGTGACCCCATAGACTGCAGCCCACCAGGCTCCCCCGTCCCTGGGATTCTCCAGGAAAGAACACTGGAGTGGGTTGCCATTTCCTTCTCCAATGCATGAACGTAAAAAGTGAAAGTGAAGTCACTCAGTCGTGTCCGACTTTGCGACCCCATGGACTGCAGCCTACCAGGCTCCTCCATCCATGGGATTTTCCAGGCAAGAGTACTGGAGTGGGTTGCCATTGCCTTCTCCGTCTATGAGCACTAGCCACAATCAACCTAATTTATAAACAAGCGTCTTATTACTTAGAGCCATGTCTATTTCTTACCTCTGTACTTAAATTCTACACTTCCTTCTGAGTTTGGTTCATACTTCTTAAAAATTTTTATTAAATTTCCTGTAATCATCAATGCCTTTTCTATCTTAATATCTATTGTAGTACATAGAGCCAGAAAGAGTTACCACAGTCAGATTCTTTCTTCTACATAGTGGTTGAATTTCTGCTCATGCCCCAAGTCCCATCCTCTCTTATTTATCTAAGAAAATTGATCAGTGACCCCTCTGTGCCAATCTTGTGCCTGGTATATACCATTACCTTTGTATTTGTCGCACTCCGATACTGTTTCTATTTATTTTTACTTGTTCTCTCCTACTCTCATTTTCAGAACTCCTTTGGCTTTTGCTTCTCAATATAAAGTAAACAGAATGGAAAACTAAAAGGGAGTGTGGTAGATACATGAACTTCTCTTCATCTTGAATTTTTATTTTTTAACACTAACGTCTATTAATATGTTGCATTCTAAACATTTGTTTGAGCACTGTTCTTAAGCAATTTACTCATTCAGTCTTCATTGTTTTTATAGGCATTTTTGAAGAGCTACCAATGTGTTCATTTCTCTGCTTACTGTTATAGATATCACATAGTATTAAAGTATTTACCCTAAGGGAATTTGTTATTCTTTGGAGAGAATATATATATTCTGAAATATATATATTCCAGAAAAACTCCAGAATTACTCTAAACAGAATCTCAATGGCAAATTGAGTAATGCAGCAAATCAGTAACATGGAATTTGGGGGAATGAAGAAGTATGAGCAATGGCACATACAATAAACTGGGAAGGGGGTATGATGTGCAGACTGTTCACTTACATGTAGGCATCTTTAGTGCAAAACAGTGGAAGACCTTCAGAAAACTAAAGGTGGCTTTCATATCCTTCCCATACCAGGAACAATTGCTTCACACAACATTCTTTGTAACCTAATCTTTGTCTGAAAAATCCTTTGACCTTTTAATTTTCACACTGAAGTTGAAGACACTTTCCATGAAAAAATTGGGAGCAGAAAACTTGACCTAATAAAACAGCCCTATAAAATAGTATGGCCATTGTCACTATTCATCTCTAGTTTTCAGTTGCTGTGAGATTTAATACTCAAGATCTAATGAATCTACTTACTGAACATGGTCTTATCTGCTGTGAAGTCATCATTTTCAAACCTGGTCTTGCTCTTTCAAGAAAGAGTCAAGAAAAAAACACTACCACGATTACCTTCTCAAAAAAGAGAGAGTATGTCTCTCTCTCATAATTTTTGCTTGTTAAGATGCTGATGTATGGATAAAGTGGTTGATGATTTTTTGATGTCAGAGAAACTTTCAAATTACTCAATCTGACACTATTAGTTTATTTTCTATAATTGTGTCAATAGCATTTTGTAATTTAATATTAAATCATTTTTTATAAATAACAGATCGAGCATCAGTCTGCCATACTCTGATGTCTATGGGAGGCTTGCCAAGGATATGGCTGATGAAACACAATCTTAGACAAGCTCCATCTGTCCCATTTAGAGGATATACGGTGTCAGATCTCAGTGGTGTAAGTAATAACTGCAAGCTGCTCTCCGGGCAGACAGTGAGAGAGGGCAACTGATCACACTGAATAAAATGAACAAACCGTTAGAGTGGGTTGTAGTCAGTATACATTTAAACTAGATAACCACTTTCAAATAGTCTTCTGCATTTAAGGCCAATGTTATGTGGTAAAATGAAGCAAATGTAGGTTCAATCATTTAAACTGTATGCAATTTTGACTTAGCCATTAAGAAAGTGTTTTGGAGGTCATATTACTTTCCCCCACTTAGAAAAAACATTGAAAGCACAATGAGCTAAATATAATGTTCCCCCCAAATATCAGGACACAAGGACTCTTTAAGCTGGGTCAGGAGCTTATGATTCAGTCAGGTTTAGTTGAAAAATTGCCCAAAACAAGGTCAGAATGGAAAAAAAAAAATGTGTTTTATCTAGGGTCAGATGGAACTTTCTCATTCCATTCTGTGTTTTAATGGGAATTTCAATTACTACTTAAAAGTCATTAATGGGGATGGACCTCCTAGGGCCAGAAAACTTGTAAAAAAACAAAACAAAACCTAAAATCCATTGAATAATGGGGGTGTTCTTCCCCAAACAGTTTCCATTTGAGGTTATCAGTAATTATGTAGAAATGTCTCAAGGATAGACTTTTAAAAATATTGCTCTACTTTATATTTCTAATAAACATTAAATTAGTTTGTGTGTTAGTATATAGTCAATCCATAGGAATAAAATTTGAAGCCCTTTTGAGAATATTTAAAATGAACAAAGGTGATTAAGTTTAAACTGAGAATGAATTCCTTTTGGTAGTCATAAAATAAAGCTTGATTATTCATATGTATGTAATTGACTTCTGAGGTCAAAGTTTATTTTAGCCTGCTTTTTGTACTTCATTGCAAACTTGGTGAGTAAGAATGTAAGGGGATTTGTTTTACTCAATGGTGAGGGTTTATTTCCATAATTATCAGGCAACATTTACTGAAGACCAGCTAAGTATTTGTTTTGTCTTGATTTCCAATGAGAATTTTATTGTGTAGAAAAGAAGCAATCTTTTTTCATTTTTTGAAGCAGAAAACCATCTAGTAAATTGAACTGTGATGACAAAAGATGCTAACATAGCTCTAGAAATGGAAAGCATTATCATAAGGAAGGAAACACATTTCTAAGTGGTCAGATAACTTAATCTTTTTAAGCTTCATGTTTCCTCAACCATCAAATAAGAAGGCTGACTTAGATGACTTCTGAAATTCCTGCCAGCTCTGACGTTTCATTTTCTTTGATCAATGAATTTTTTTTCTAAACCAAAATAGCACAAACTCAGTGCCATCCATGTGTATAGCTTCTGATAGCTTAGAAATTTTAGAGTCAGAATCTAATAGTTTATAAATTTTGAGGTGTCCTCTAGGTCATATTTTTCAACTTCAGTGCTACTGACATTTGGGACTAGATAATTGTTGTGGGGACTGTCTTGTGTGTTACAGTATTTTAAGCAGCATTTCTGTCCTCTACCAACTAGGTGCCATTAGCAATCATCCCTGTCTTCCCCAACCCTGCTGCTGCTACTGCTGCTAAGTGCTTCAGTGGTGTCTGACTCTGTGTGACACCATAGATGGCCTTCCACCAGGCTCTGCTGTCCCCGGGAGTCTCCAGGCAAGAACACTAGAGTGGGTTGCCATTTCCTTCTCCAATGCATGAAAGTGAAAAGTGAAAGTGAAGTTGCTCAGTCTCCGACTCTTTGTAATCCCATGGAATGCAGCCTACCAGGCTCCTCTGTCCATGGGATTTTCCACCCTACACACCCACTTTAGAAATAACAAGGGAAATACAAGTTTTAAAGTGGAGTGATGCACACAACAGGTTTGGTTAAAATGAAAAAGTTAGATATTATCAAGCATTGGCAAGAATATCAAGTGTTAAACAATAGAAGGTCAGGTTCAAGGTTCAGGAGGGGTGGCAGTGAGGAGATACCCCTCATCCAAGGTAAGGAGCAGTGGCTGCACTTTGCTGGAGCAGCTGTGAAGAGATACCCCACGC
>SJYT01054023.1:6195-113766 GCA_006410635.1 Cephalophus harveyi
TGTTTGACCACTTCCAATTTGCCTTGATTCATGGTCCTGACATTCCAGGTTCCTATGCAATATTGCTCTTTACAGCATCGGACCTTGCTTCTATCACCAGTCACATCCACAGCTGGGTATTGTTTTTGCTTTGGCTCCATCCCTTCATTCTTTCTGGAGTTATTTCTCCACTGATCTCCAGTAGCATATTGGGCACCTAATGACCTGGGGAGTTCCTCTTTTGGTATTCCTCCCGTACTAAGTCTGGCTTTCCTTTCCTACCATTGTGCTTACCTTGTTCTCAGCAAGATCACGAGCTAGTTTCTTCAAACCTATTAAGACTCTTTCCAGGCTTTATCTTATCTGACTTCTCAATAGCATTGTCTATCTTTCCCTGTTTCCTTCTTCTCAGGCCTCATTTCATTTCACACTCTTTTGCTGTTTCTTCCATACCACTGGCCACTCTAAATCTCCATTGCAAACTCACACCACTGCTTTTTACTTAATATTGATGTCCTCACCTGCTTTGTCCTGGGCCCTCTTTCTACTCATTTTAAACTATCTCCCCTCGTCTCTTCCCCTCCATGAGTTTATTGACTGTCATATACACTGGTAGCTCCCCAAATTGTCATTAGCTTAGATCTCTCTCTATTTCCAGATTTGATACCCAGCAGCATATCAGAAATATTTCTCAGTCGTTCTGTGTCCCATTTGAGGATTCTGCTTCCGGGCCAAAATCCTATGTGTGACTTTTCAGTCCAGACCACAGGCAAGAATAAAGCTTTGCCTGGCGGGGGTCCTCAATAAAGGGAAGCTGAGTTCCATACACCAGGCCCCTACCTCCAGCAAGGCTAGCTGAGTTCAAAGGCATATCTACATTCTAGGGATGGCTGTTTGTCTACTTTGTTTGTTTGATTGATTTGGCTGTGCTGGGTCTTAGTTTCGGCACATGGATCTCTGACCTTTGTGTCAGTATGCAGGTTCTTTAGTTACGGCACGTGGGGTCTTTTTAGTGGTGACACGCTCGATCTTTAGTTGCAGCGCTGGAACTCTGAGTAGCAACATGCAGGATCTGGTTCCCTGACCAGGCATTGAATCTGGCCCCCCTGCATTGGGAGCGTGGAGTCTTAGCCCCTGGACCACCTGGGAAGTCACCTTTTCTCTGCTTTGATTCAGTAACTTTTCTCTCCCAGACCTTCTCTCCCTCCCTGACCTCCTTTGTTCTGGGGTCCTTGGCAGTGAGACATTTCTCCTGTCTGCGCTGTATCTGGGACTTCCCTGGTGGCTTAGATGGTAGAGAATCTGCCTGCCATGCAGGAGACCTGGGTTCGATCCCTGGGTCGGGAACCTGACTGGCCTGAGCAGTGCTGTGGGGAAAGGGAACACATGAGAGCCTCCATGGTGCCTCTTTGGCAGGCTCAGTAGAATTAAATGAATAAAGGCTTGTTTGTTACTTTCAGTTTGGCTCTTGCCCTAATGGACTACCTGGACACTTTGATTGCTTGACAACATTCATTGGGCCCTTTTGATTTGAAAACTGTGTCTCTCTTTGGCTTAAGAAAATAGAGTTGTTGAGTTTCTAGATCTTTGTGTATTTATAATTTTCGTCAAGCCTGGGAAATTATTTGGCAAGATTGTTTTCAAAGATTTTTTTTCTTTACTACCCCCTTTTCTAAACACACATGTATTAGGTTGCTTGGAGTTGTGCCAGAGCGTACTGATATTCTTTTCACTTTCCCCCCAATCTTTTCTCTCTCTCTCTCTCATTTTAGATAGTTTCTGTTACTATGTCATCAAGTTCACTGATCTTTTTTTTTTGCAGAGTCTAATATGCTGTTAATATTAATTTAGTATATTTTTCATCTCAGACATTGTATTTTCATCATCAGGAGTCTGAATTTTTATAGCTTTCATCTCTCTCTTTTTTTTTTAACATAAGAATGCTTCCTTCTACTTTCTTGAACAGTTTTAATGTTCCAACCTATGAATTCTATTCATGCTTTTTTAAAAATTGATTTTCTTCTTCATTATGGGTTATATTTTTCTGCTTCTTTGCATGCCTGGTAATTTTTGACCAGATGACATATATTATAAATTTTACATTGTTTGGTGCTTGAAATTTCTGTGTTCCTGTAAGTATGCTTGAGTTTTCTTCTGAGATGCAGTTAAGCCATTTTGAAAGAGCTTGCTTGTTTTGAGGCTTGGTTTTGTTAGGTGGGAGTGGAGAAGTGTTCAGTATGTCCTAAATTTGCCTGACTGCCTGATGTCCCATGAGTCATCAGGTTTTCCGCTCTGGTGGGAGAACTATCCCTACTCTGTATGAGCCCTAAAATTGACCTCACTGTTTCTTTGGGTGGGTCTTCCCATAGCCTCAAGTTTTCGCATAACACATGCTCTGATCAGTACTTAAGCAAACATTTGAGGGAACCCCTTTGCAGATATCTCGAGCTTTCTCTCTGTCAGAATTCTCCTCCTTGTTATCCTGCCCTGTGAAATCTAGCTGCCTCGGTCTTTGTGGGCTCCTAGTTCCATCTCTTCAATCCACAGGGGCTTTGGGTTCCTCTTCCTCCTCTCTTTGCTGATGCCTGGCAGTTCTCTCTGGAAAATCAGCTTGGGCAATCACAGAGCTTATCTCAGTTGTTTCTCTTCTCTCAAGGATCGCTGTCCTGACTGTGTTTTGATAAATATCCAGAACCGGAAGTCCCACCATTGTACTGTTTTTCAGCTACTTTCTCCTCTCTTTTTCTCTGTTTTCTTATTATCAGGACATTTTACTTTCTTCATTGACCCTCGGTGTCTCTCAATCTGCTCATTCTATCTATTTTTTAATTTCTTTGTACATATGAATCCACAACGGTAGGCTCTTCTCAGTGCAACTGCTGAGACCACAGAATTATGAAAGTGATTCATAAGGGAAGCCACTGAGAGCCATGTGTACCCACCTGTTTTTTATTTTGATCATTTGAAATGCTTATTTGCTGCTTCAGGAATAAACTAAAATAGCACTCCATCCTAAGCAGGGACTGAGTCCTATTTTTCCATCTTAGAGTTGGGACCACATATCGCCTGGCCTGGCATGTACCGATGCTGTTGGTAAACCATGACCCTTCGGGATTCCTTTACCTGTCTGTGTATATCAGCCAGCATCTGCTATTGGGAAGCGCATCTATACCTTTGTTGGATCCAGCCTAGAGGTTGTCAGGAATGATACGTGGGGGGTAGAAATACCCCAGTTCCCTCACCCCTTAGACAGGATACTTCTGAGGAATGTGTTCTACACCATTTTCTTGAGCTTCTCCACGGGATTAAGATTTGCTCATCCACCTTGAAAGCTGGCTCATTGGAAATCTTCATTTCCCTGTGTCATGTTCTCACTGCTCTTGTCTTTGCACCTGCTAGGAAAACTACATGCTATCAGTCATCACCTGAGGATCTTCTTCTGGGGTGAATCCAATTGAGATAGATCGTAATGTGAACCAAAAGCTGACACCTTCTCCATTTCTACTTCTACCAAAAGCCCCACTCCTTTCTCTCTGGAGATTTATTAAGAGAGTCTGGTGAGGGGGGACAGATTTCTACTCTTGTGCTTCCGAGGGTGTATTTACCCCTGCTAATGGGAGGAAGAATGCCTGTACTCAGAATGCAGCAGATCTGTCTCTAAGACTGTTAAACCACAAAAAACACAAACCTGCCAGACGGGCAGGAGGACAGACCTCAGCTGTCATAAAGAATCTCTTCTGCTGATGTTGGTGTTTCACATCCACTTATCTCCATCACAGTGGGTACTTTTTGAGTCCTGCAAAATAAGAAGTCACAACAATACAGAAATCTGAAAATTTCATAATGAATTAGCAATTGATGCATCATTTAAGGGAGTGGCCCTCCACCTTTTGTGTGCCTCAGAGTCCCCCATGGGCTTGTCAGGACACAGAGTTAATTATAAGTCTCACCCCTAGAGCTTCTGATCCAGTACTGTTTGGCTGGGACCAGAGAGCTTGCATTTCTGGGAGGGTTTTCAGGTGATTGCTGCTGTCCAATGAGCACACTTGGAGAATCATTGCTTTAAGAAATTTTGAGGCTCTTCCCAGCCTAGCTAAGGTGATTATATTTTTTTAGCCTCTGTTCTCTTCATGGAATTTTCTAACACAATTTTTGTAGTTTTCCATGTGATTGTATTGTATTGGGTTGGGCAAAGAGTTTGCTTTTTTCTGTTTTTCCCCCGTAAGATGTGATGGGAAATCTGAACGAACTTTTTGGCCAACCCAACATCTAGTGGATTCAAAGTTTCTTATTAGGGATGATAGGATATTCAGAATTTTCTACTATATCAGGCTAGCCTCTTCTACTAACAGTTCTTTAGTCCCAGTAAAATATTAGGCTACTGCATTGAATTTTAAATGCCATTGGAAATCTCATTATTCTCAGATGTGACAATGAATATAGCCAAATATATTGCAAAGGCAGTTCAGTTTCTGTCAAAGGTACAAAGTTTCCAATCTTTTAGGACACTCTTTACCTGCATAAAGTGACTGGCTTTGAAGGAAAATCTTTGATCTTCCTAAGCCTGAAGCATTTGTATTATACTTCCCAGAATAAAGAACAAAGTCCCTTAAGGAGTTTGTGGACTGCAGTGTTTCCGGAAGGTGGAAAATTGGTACCAGGAATGGGGCGGAGAGAGGAGAGGGAAGACCTCTGCTGCGAGGCCGTGGCAACTGTGGCCAGCAAACAGGAATGCCACCAGCAGAGCTTACCTGTGCACCGTGGGGACCCAGACGGTGCGGGCAGGATGAAGAGGAGGAGCAAGAAAACAGGGGCTAGGGGGCTCTGAGGAGGGAGGCGCGGAGCAAGGAAGAGACGCTGGAGAGAAAAGTGGTCCCGGGGGTGGGGTGGGGAGCCAAAAGAACTCCCTGAGTTGGAAGCAGCAGAGATGTGTAGCTGCTTGTCGCACCACCAGTGTGGCTTAAGCAGAAATTGTCTCTGAAGGGCCCTCATCAGGAAATATGCTACGATTTTTTGTAATAAGAAACACTGTAAACTTCAACTGCTCTGTTGAAGAGCAAGATAAAAAAAGATTCAGTTTAGTTCAGTTCAGTCGCTCAGTCATGTCCGACTCTTTGCGACCCCATGAATCGCAGCACGCCAGGCCTCCCTGTCCTTCACCAACTCCCGGAGTTCACTCAGACTCACGTACATCGAGTCCGTGATGCCATCCAGCCATCTCATCCTCGGTTGTCCCTTTCTCCTCCTGCCCCCAATCCCTCCCAGCATCAGAGTCTTTTCCAATGAGTCAACTCTTCGCATGAGGTGGCCAAAGTACTGGAGTTTCAGCTTTAGCATCATTCCTTCCAAAGAAATCCCAGGGTTAGAGGCTATTTTATTTTTTTAAATGTTTCATTCTATATTGCCTAGGCCTGATTAATGATGTTGCAATAGCTTAAGGTGGACAATAAAGGGACTCAGCCATGCATACCCGTGTATCCATTCTCCCACGCCAAATCTTCTCAAGTTTATCAAGGGTTAAGATGAAAAAAGAAATGAAGCTTTCTGGAGAAATATAATGTATTTGATGACAAATACATGAAGTGTTTGTTTTTGGAAATGGAATTTGCTCCATATATGGTAAATAAACACACTAGTCATACTTAACCTACCACTCTAATCTATGCCAAAACTAATTGACCTGCTAAATCAGTGTTGTGCTATTTTAATTCTTCACTGTGGTCGAGATTCTTTCATTACTTAGAAAGCACTAAATTCCTGTCTTAGCTTTATCTTTACAGATCCCCTGCAAAAAACATTGCCTGAAACTACCCAGATATTCATTAATGGGTGAATGAGCATATGTTGTGTGCCTGTGTGTGTATGACTATTATTCTTCACATTAAGTGAAAGAAGCCAGACATAAAAGGGCACATATTGTGTAACCCCATTTATACACATTCCAGTCAGAATAAGCCAATCTGTAGAGACAGGTTGACGACTGGGGGGAAGGAGAATGGGGAGTGATTACTTAATAGGTATGGGTGATGAAAGTGGTTTGGAACTTGATATGGGTGGTGATTGCGCCACACTGTGAATGTACTAAATGAAACTCCAGTGTACACTTTCGCAAGGTCAATTTTATATTATGTGAATTTCACTTCAGTGGGGAAAAACGAAAAAACATCGCCTGTGGTGCAGCAGATTCAACTATAATGCGAAGTTTATTGTCTTAAGGGCTGGAGATCTAGCAGCGAACAAGACACAGTCTCTGACCTCCCAGAGCCTGCAGTTTAACGTGGACCCAAACAACTCTGTGAACAAGTATTTGTTGAGCTGAATTGAAATAACGCAAAAGCTCCGGGAGCTGGTGATGGACAGAGAAGCCTGGCATGCTGCAGTCCATGGGGTCGCAGAGTCGGACACGACTGAGCGACTAAACTGAACTGAAGGTCAAACGATGATACCTGCTATGAGAAAGGACCAAGCAAGACAAGGGACAGAGATAAGGAAGACCTCTCCAAAGAGGAGACATTGCAGCAGAAATGCAAGGACATGAAGAGAGGGCTGTGTAAACAGAGAATGTGCTGGGCATAAAGAGAAACATGTGTGAAGGCTCTGAGACATACATGTGCTTGGCATGTCGTAGGCACAGCAAGGCGGATGATGGAGCTGGAGTGCAGAGAGGGAGGCGTGCAGAGGAAAGGAGCCAGGCAAGTGGGCTGTAGGGCCTGCAGGCTCTGGGGAGGGTTTGAGTTTTGTCCTGAGTGAGATGGAGACTGTTATAGAGATTTCAGCAGAGGAATGAACTTGTGTCTCACAAGGATCACTCTGGTTTCTGTATGTTGATTACAGTATTGAGTGGTGGGCTGGAGAGGAAGTAAAGAAACCTGTTGAGAAGGTCCTGTAGTAATCCAGGTGATTGGTTAAAGGAAGGCTGGTTGGGGTGGACGGAACTGCTGCACATTGCAGCAAAAAATAGGAAAAAAAAAAAAAAAGACTTCCCTGGTGGACCAGTGGTTAAGATTCTGCCTGCCAATGCAGGGGACATGGGTTCAATCCCTGGTCCGGGAAGATCCCACATGCCTCCAGGCAACTAAGCCCATAGATCACAGCTACTGAGCCCGTGCTCTGGAGTCACAATTACCGAGCCCATGTGCTGTAACTACTGTGCCCCCTAGAGCCTGTGCCCCCCAACAAGAGAAGCCACCATAAGGAGCCCAACAAGAGAAGNATCCCACATGCCTCCAGGCAACTAAGCCCATAGATCACAGCTACTGAGCCCGTGCTCTGGAGTCACAATTACCGAGCCCATGTGCTGTAACTACTGTGCCCCCTAGAGCCTGTGCCCCCCAACAAGAGAAGCCACCATAAGGAGCCCAACAAGAGAAGCCACCATAAGGAGAAGGCTGAGTACCACAACGAAGAGTAACCCGTGCTTATTACAACTAGAGAAAGCCCGTGAGAGGCAACAAAGACCCTGCACAGCACCCTTCCCTCCCCCTAAAAAGCCACACATTGGACTGTTTGGAAGGTAAGCCATACAAGTCTTGGTGGTGGATTGTATTTAAGAGTGAGAGACAACTGGAGGAGAAAAGGATGACTCCAACATTTTGGCCACGTCCTTGACTCTGTAAGTCTTTGGTTCTTCATATATAAAGCGAGGGGCATTTGACTAGGCCATGTCTAACACTCCTTCCAGCACCGAGAGTCCAAGATTCTAAGGAACACTGGACAATACACAGAAATGGAAGGACCAAACCTCAGTTTACCCATCTGTGAAATGCACCCATCTGAGGCTGGTGGTGAGGAGCAAGTGAGGTCATAGATAACACTAGGTCAACTACTAGCTGCCTTCTTTTTCTTTTGGATAGCAAGAGTAAAAGTTTCATATTGACACATGTCTTCCTTTCTCTTGGGTATATCTCTAAGGGTGGAATTGCTGGGTCAAATGGCAATTCTGTTTAGGGAACAGCTGGACTCTTCTCTGAAGTGGCTGTACCATTTTACCGTCCTAACAGCAGGGAACAGGAGTTCTGACTTTTCCACATCCTTGCCAACACTTGTTATTATCTGTCTGTTAAATTATGGCCATCCTATTGGATATGAAGTGGTATCTCACTGTCGTTTGGATGGTATTGCTGTGATGGTTAATGATGTTGAGCAACTTTTCACGTGCATCTTGGCCATCTGTGTTTGTTCTTTGGAGGAATGTCTGTTCAGAATTTTTGCCCATGTTTAAATTGGATCATTTGTCTTTTTATTCCCTGTGAGGCTCTTGAAAGCCCCAGTGCTTCTACTTAGAACAACTTGTATAAGACCTCAGGTTAAGAAACTGGGTTCTGGAACTGGGCTCTGAAGGCCAACCCAAGACAGAATCAGCAATGAACTTGGGAAAGGAGATTTTCAAGGTCACCTGACACTTGTCTCCTTCTTGGCTTATAATGACATTGCACTTACCCCATTAAAATTTTTTAATTTCCAAGGGATTCTTATATACCAATAGGAATGCACATTAAATTATTTGTTTTTTTAAAGTTAACAATTATCTAACTATTCACATTCTCTCTAGATGATTATTATAACAAAACCATGAATTTCACCAACAAGAGTTCCCCAAACATTTCAACAGCTATATTAATCAGTTAAACTATTCCAAATGAAAACTTGATGAAAATTATAAGCCAAATTATGAGACAGTATGCTGCTGCTGCTGCTTTAATTGCTAAGTTGTGTCCAACTCTGCAACCTCTCGGACTGTAGCCCACTAGGCTCCTCTGTTCACGGGATTTCCCGGGCAAGAACACTGAAGTGGGTTGCCGTCTCCTTCTCCAGGGGATCTTCCCAACCCAGGGATGGAACCCGGGTCTCCTGTGTTGGCAGGCTTTACTGAGCCACCAGAAAAGTCCCCATGAGATAGTATAAAATGCCTTAAATATCTTAAAAATCTGACATACATAAATGCAATGATTACAAAATTTTCAATATACAGCCCACAAAACTTTGTTGCAAAAATGCCACTGTCATATATCTAAATTTTCTCCTTTATTATCTCTGTTCTTATTCTTCTTTTCTTTTTTAAAACTGGAGTCTAGTTGCTTTACAGTGTCATGCTAGCATCTGCTGTGCAACAAAGTGAATCCGCCACATGTATACCTGTGCCCCCTCCCTCTTGAATCTCCCTCCCACCCAACCCTCATCCCGTCCATCTGGGTCACCACCGAGGACCAAGCTGAGCTCCCTCTTTTTCCTATTGCTTTTCTGGGGTACTGGAGCCCTCCATTTGCCCCTCCAGATCCACTCTCCCCCTGGTCTGCCCTGGGATACACTTTGTATAAAATGCAGCAATGGAGTCCTTTACCTGATGACTCTGGTTGTGTCCCGCCAGGGGGAGGCATCAGCTGGAGATTGGAGGGTGGGGGACACTGAGGTGGGATCCCTTCCTGGAGGGTCTCCGTGGGTTGGCTACAGACCCTGCTGCAGAACCCTTTACTCTCTCTGGAATAACGGTTCATCCCATTCCCCTCCAGGCCTGGAGCTAGTAAGCTCTCCACCACCCTCATGCTACAGCATTCTTCCTGTTGGTTTCGCTTACCCTGTCCACCCCGCTAAGGATAGTCCCTCCTGTGATCCTCTTCAACTACTCTGCTGGAGTGTACCTTCTCTTTCCTTTTAGACCCCTGATTGATAATCAGGTTACAATTTCAGTTGCCTAACTTGCAAATCAGAGTGACCTTTGCTGATCAGTTAGGCTGATCAACACATTCATGTGTGCTAAGTCAATTCAAGCATATCTGACTCTTTGCAACCATATGGACCCTAGCCCACCAGGCTTCTCTGTGGGATTCTCAGGCAAGAATCTCATGGGATTCTCCAGGCAAGAATGCTGGAGTGGGTTGCCGTGCCCTCCTCCAGGGGATCTTCCTGACCCAGGGATTGAACCTGTGTCTCTTATGTCTCCTGCATTAGCAGGCAGGTTCTTTACCCCTAGTGCCACATAGAAAGCCCATGATAATCAATACAGCATTATCAGTTGATAGCTCAGAACCAGGGACAGGAGACTTGGATCTGCCATCCAAGGGATGTGTCCAGGCAGAAGAGCCTCTTTATCTTTTTTGCATGGACTTTGTTTATTACATGAGACCCTGCCCAGGTTATTGGCTCTAAATAGTTTCAGTTTGATTTTTTTTAATGTCCTCAGTCTTGTAATTCCTTGAGAAATGATACTGCTTGAAGGTCTTATCTTGAAAGTAGAGGCTGATAATGGACTATGTCCAATTACATAAGTCTTTATGATGCATCCAACAGAAGTCATTTTGCAACTGCTTGTTCCAAGAAGTGCCTGGTTTGGATTGACTAATTATGGTAAATTAATGGACCTAGACAATGATATATTTTTTTTAATTTTAAACTTACAAAATTTTTAAAAATATTTGTGTTATGATTAACATTAACAGGTTAACATTGTTAACCTGATTAACAATGCTGTGATCCCTGGGTTGGGAAGATCCCCTGGAGAAGGGAATGGCTACCTACTTCAGTATTCTTGCCTGGAGAATTCCAAGAACAGAGGAGCCTGGCAGGATATAGTCCATGGGGTTGCAAAGAGTCAGACACGACTGAACATCTAACACTTGAACACTTGATAGCTGATTAACAATGTTGTGATAGTTTTAGGTGAACAGTGAAGGGACTCAGACAAACATACATGTATCCATTTTCCCCCAAACTCCCCTCCCATCTAAGCCGCCACATAACATTGAGCAGAGTTCCCTGTGCCTATTACAGTAGGTCTTTGTTTCTTATCCACTGAAGGATAGCAGCCTGTCCATGTCCATCCCAAACTCCCTAAGAAGCCCTTTCCACCATCCTTCCCCCCTGGTAACCATAAATTGTTTCTCTAAGTCTGTGAGTCTCTGTTTTGTAAGTTTATTTGCATCACTTCTTTTTAGACTCCACATGTAGGGGATAGACAATGATTTTTATTTCTCAGTAATCATTAAGACTGACAAGAAGAGGCCTTTCTACCTCTGGGTCTGCTTGGGACCTCAGGGGCAACTGAAGCCTCCAGGGCAGCGAGTGTGGTCAAAATGACAGGGCCTTTTAGGGTAGCCTGCCTGGGGCAATTTCAGGCTTTCAAAAGAACAACCTTAGTGATGCGTCTCATTAGCTGCCTGGCGGTCAAGAAGAGAAAGACCCCGAGATTTCACACTTGAGAACTTTCTGATACAAACTGTAATTTGTGAGTAGGTGTGGCAGGAGTTTTACTGCTTGTACTGTGAAAACCAATTCGATATTTGAATTTCCCCACCTGTGGACATGGGCTGCTCAACTGGGTGCCTCTAAGTCACTTTCAGACACACTTTCTGCTACCTGCTGGATCTTTTCTCCCAGGACTGTTGTGGAAACAAGAACCTAGCAACCGGTGAGCATCACCCCCGGGAGGGCTCTTCCCAGCCCTTTTTCCAGCTAATGAAGCGAAGCACCTGCTGTTTGCCCATCGCAGAGCCAGACCCTTTGCAGACAGTCTACCTCTGGTTTTCAAGTACACTCCCAACACTGCCCAGTTAGCCTGCTCCCTCACTGAGTGAGTTCACTGTATCACTGTCCTGGAGAACCATTTCACGTCTCCTTATTTCTCCCCCAAACTCCTCTGTTCCCTCCTTTAGCTGATGACATTTATTAGGAACGGAGGAGATGCCAGACTTTCTGAATTTCCCTCCCCGCTCCCCCGTCGGCTAGCCTGCCTGTGACGACCCGTGCTCTCTTCTCTCTGTCCTGCCCAAGGCCAGGACCAGGGCTCTGGGTCCTGCCACCCTCTCCTGTCCTCTCCAAGGGCATCCTCCCAGCTCCCATGGGTATCATCAGTGTTTGCATCCAGGGCTCAGCTGAGCTGGAGGGGGAGATCCCAGCTGCCAGGGATTGGGGTAGCTGATGAAGCAACAGCCCCAGTGAGGTTTCCATCTCTCACAGCGACAGCATACACAGAGGCACCCCTTCCATATCCTCCGGTGGAGCATGCCCTGGTCCAGGTCAGATGGATCAGTGGGGGTTGTCTCGCTGTTAAGAGAGCCTGAATCAAAGGCTTCTGCAGTTTTGTGGACCTGGGCCTGGAGAGAGGGGAGGGTGGCTGGGTGCAAGGCACAGTGGCCAACCGTGCCTCAAGGCTTTCTCCTCCCTCATAAGGGGGCCTTAGCAGAGGCCCCTGAAGAAGACCACAGATCAAGAGACCTAGGAAGGAAGGTGCCAGGGCTGCAAGCACAAGAGTGTCAGCGCATGGCCAGCCAGGGACCCGAGTCCCGGCCTGCAGCTCCGGTTAGAGACTTCAGGCCTGGCTGTCACCAGTTCTCAGGCAGGGAGGGAACGTCCCCCAGGTCCTGCCAGGTAAAGCCTTGTAATTGCCTATTAGTCGGGCCCAGAAGGGAAAGGCATCTGGAAATGATCTTGGGAACAACTTTCGGAAGGGGTGAGGAATGGACATCTGGGCAGAGGGAGTTGCTGATCTCTGAGATTCGGTCACATCTCAGCCAAATCCTCAGGGAGCTCTGCCGTGGGGTGATACTTCAGAGCTGTCTGGAGTCGAGGCAAGGACTGGGTTTGCACCTCTGCTTGAAGCAACACTGGACGTGGGCTTCCCCCGAGGGAGGTGGGAGCTTGCACAAAGCCCTTCCTTCAGCTCTTCTGTCCTGACGGAGGGACTACCCCACCGTGTCCACTACATGTCCTCTGGGCCACTACATCTATTACACCTCCTGTCCTTATCTTACCTACCTTACCAGCTTTCAACACAGCTGACCAGTTCCTTCTAGAAAAATCCTTTTTCCTCAATTCCCAGAACATCGCACTCTTGTGGGTTTTTTTTTTTTTTTCCCTACTTGTTTGACTATTTCTGCTCAGGCTCTTTCATGAAGCTCCCTTTCTTTTCTGGGGCATTCCATTCTTCTGGTTCTTCTTCTCAAGTGTTCTTGTACCGCCTTATCTGTTTAAGAAACACTACATCCTTGGGACTGCCCTGGAGGTCCAGTGTCTAGGATTCCATGCTCCCAGTGCAGGGGGTCAATCCCTGGTCAGGGAACGAGATCCCACATGTTGCAGCTAAGAGTTCACGTGCTGCAAGTAAGACCCAGTGCAGGCAAATAAAAAAGAGAAAACAAACAGACCAAAAAAAAAAGAAAAGAAAAAACAGAAACAACAACAAACTATGTCTTTGATGCCACTGTTAATGTCTTTAGCCCAAAACTAGCATTCCATTCTTCTGGTTCTTCTCAAGTGTTCTTGTACCGCCTTATCTGTTTAAAAAACACTACATCCTTGGGACTGCCCTGGGGGTCCAGTGTCTAGGACTCCATGCTCCCAGTGCAGGGGGCCAATCCCTGGTCAGGGACCGAGATCCCACATGCTGCAGCTAAGAGTTCACACGCTGCAAGTAAGACCCGGTGCAGGCAAATAAAAAAGAGAAAACAAACAGACCAAAAAAAAAAAAGAAAAGAAAAAACAGAAACAACAACAAACTATGTCTTTGATGCCACTGTTAATGTCTTTAGCCCAAAACTATTTCCGAACTTCTGGCTCTTACAACCAGCTACCGACTTGTCATCTTAACCTGATTAGCTCACAGGCATCTCATACTCAGCATGGTCAGAATGGATGTCTTGGTTTCTCAGCTCACTCTATAGCTGCTCCTTCTCCGGCTCACCTTTTCCATTGAGGAAAATGGCACCCCTTCTTTCCAGCTGTCCAGAGCTAGAAGCCTGGGCTGTAGCCTAGATTTCTCCCTTTCAGTTGGTGGTTTCTGCCTCCGAGAATCCCTCCGCTGCTGTCTTGCCCCCACCTCCAGCAGACCCCGCCATTATCTCCAGCCTGGCTACAGTGAGTGCCTCCTGCCGCCTTTCCCCCCCCAAGCCCTCCACCGGACAGTCCCTGAGGGCAGCCCACAGAGCCCACGGTTGACTCAGGTGGAACCCCAGCTCCTCTGTGCTGGGCACAGGCTTCCTTCCTGGATTCCCATCTCCATCCTCCCTTCTTCTCCGACCTCCGCCCCTGGTGCTCGCGGCTGCACCCTCTCATGTTTAAGGATGTGGGGTCCTGGAAAAGACCTGAGTGTGGTGTGTGGGGTTGCCTCCTCCTGATACCAGAGTGAACTTCGGTTCATTTCAAGAACATTCTTTGGAAGGAGGGCTTCCCTGGTGGCTCAGTGGTGAGGACTCCGCCTGCTAATGCAGGAAACACGGGCTCCATCCCTGGTCCAGGAAGATCCCACATGCTCGGAACAACAGGGCCCGAGCGCCGCAGCCACTGAGCCTGTGCTCCAGAGCCGGGGAACCGCAACCCCTGAAGCCCATGTGCACCCCAGAGCCCCTGCCCTGCAGCAAGAACAGCCCCCACAGTGAGAAGCGCGCCCGCTGCAACCAGAGAGTAGCCCCCGCCCGCTGCAACCAGAGAGAGAGTAGCCCCCGCCCGCTGCAACCAGAGAGTAGCCCCCGCCCACTGCAACCAGAGAAAAGCCCACCTGGCAACAAAGGCCCACCAAACCAAAAATAAATAAATAAGATTGTTTATTATTTTTTTTAAAGAGTATTTCATAGTGGGAGTCGCCTGCTTTTCCCAAAGGAAGTCTGGTTTTCGTGGCTCAGTGCAAAAGGTGGGTCTGGGGTGCTCTTGGTAGGAGGGTACCAGAGGATGGTGGTCCTGGGCTGGCGTGTGGGCTGCACCACAGCAGACAGTCTGACTACGTCCCCGAGAGACCATGACACCCCCCCTGGGGAGCCTCCTTGCTGGCCTTTTCCTCTCTGTCTGGAACATTCCTGTGGTCAGCTTTTCTTGTTTCTTGCTGTGGCTCTTCAACAATTTATCACAGAGCTGCAGGTGGACATAACTGTTTTATCCTGTTTGACCCAATCAGTGACAGCCGCACTCAAGTGGCACAATTTATCTTTAAGAGGGAAATACCACTGAAATCATCTCCAGTTATACGGATAACATGGTTAGCAGTCAGAGGCTTGTCTTTTAGTTTTCCAAGAAAACCAAAGTCCACTCAGTGAGCACTGAGGTTGTACACCAAACCACTCCTGGCTAGGCAGATCCCTTCCCCAGGACAGCTTCTAAGAGGCACTTGAAGGCACCGCAGGTGGCAGAGAATTTGCAAACTGTGTGTTCAGTTGCGTTTGGCTTCTCTGTGTTAGTAATTTCCGTGCCACAGGGGCCTGGGGACAGTCGCACATAGGAAACAGCTGTCTCCTTCTTAAGGAATTTCTTCTCTTGACTGCCAAGTCCTGACTTCTGGAAATCCAAAGTAAGATGGCTTCTGATTACGGCTGCATTCACCAGGGGTCTCTGGTAATGCCAGAATCTCACAAAGGACAGGTGATGTGGCTCTAGGAGATATCAAGGCCTCTACGTGTCCGTGGGTAATGCCAGCATGCATTAACCCATCCTTGGGTACTGCCAACCTCCCTGCACCCCCTTGGCAGTTTGCAGACTCATCTGCGGGTAACACACCCTTATTCCAAGTCTAAATGACAATCCAATGACTGGCTTTTTGACTCAAAAACATCTCCCAAATCCTCAACTGCCTCAGTTAAATGGGAGAAAGCAAACATTTATTGAGAGCCTTTAAATGATGAAATACAGTGATGAACAGGTTAGTCCTTGCCCACCAGTTGCACTGATAATTAGAGCTCTGATTAAGCTCTACACTACTGGCGAGAATATGAGATGATTTAAAAAGTTGTTGTTCAGTCACTGAGTTGTGTCTGACTCTTTGTGACCCCAAGGACGGTAGCACACCCGGTTCCTCTGTCCTCCACTATCTCCCAGAGTTTGCTCAAATTCATGTCCATTGAGTCAGTGATGCTATCTAACCATCTCTGCATTTAGCTTCTTCCCTTAAAGTTATTTCCCAATGTTCATTAATTTTTTTTGAAAAATTAATAACCTTTTAAAAAGTTGAAGTATAGTTGCTTTACAATGGTATGTTAATTTCTGCTGTATGAATTTTATGTTTAGAGCAGTATTAGATCCACAGCAAAGCCGTGTAGAAAGGACCAAGTTCCTGTCTACACTCTGACCCCACACTTGCCCAGCGTCCCTCACTACCAACGTCTCACACCAGAGGGATCCATTTGAAACAATCGCCCCAAGTTCATAGTTTACATGAGAGTTCACTCTTGGTGTTGGACACGTACGGGTTTTGGCAAATGTGTAGTGATAGGCATCCACCATCATCGCATCAGGTAGAACAGCTTCACTGCCCTAAAAATCCTGTGTGCTCTGCTGTCTTCACTCCCTCCCCCACCCCCAACCTCTGGCAACCACCAAACTGTCTATTGTCTCCTTAGTTTTTTGTCTTTTCCAGAATGTCGTACAGCTGGAGTTCTGCAGCTTATGTTCCCTGCTGGCTCAGACGGTAAAGCGTCTGCCTGCAATGCGGGAGACCTGGGTTTGATCCCTGCATCGGGAAGATCCCTTGGAGAAGGAAATGGCAATCCACTCCGGTACTCTTGCCTGGAAAATTCCATGGACGGAGGAGCCTTGTAGCCACCGTCCACGGGGTTACAAAGAGTCAGGCACAACTGAGCGACTTCACTCATGCAGCTTGTAGCCTTTCAAATTGGCTTCTTTCATCAAGTAATATGTAGTTAAGTTTCCTCCCCTTTTTTTCCATCGCTTGATGGCTCATTTATTCCGTGCTGAATAATATTCCACTGTCTGGTTTTGTTTGTCCTGTTCACCTTCTGAAGGACATTTCAGTTGCTTCTAAGTTTGGGTAGTCATGAATAAAGCTGCTATTAACATTAGGTACACGGGGTTTTGTGTGGATGTAAGTTTTCAACTCCTTTGGGTAAATACCAAGGAGCGCAATTATTAGTTCATTGATTTTTAACGATATTTCCCCTGTTGTAACCCCCACAGTTTCAGAAATTTCAACCTGGGAAAACAGGTGAATCAAACACAATTGCTCCTCTTCCTCCCATCTCCTTTCCCCTCTTTCACACCTCGTTCCTCCCCTTGCCTTCCCCCCACTCCTCTCCTTGCAGTTGTTTGCACTTGTGCCCTGTTCCTTGGCCTGTAGTTGTTGGTTTGTTTTGGTCTCTGTATTTCAGCCCAAGGAGAAGGAATTTCATGAGAGCCTGAGCCAGGGAGCAGAGACCGACAGAGAAGGGATACCCGGGTTCAAGAGCACCTCTTTGCACAATGATGTATTCTATTGATATACATTGAGCCATGTTAAGTGCTGCAGGAAGAGAAAAGCTGTGATAGGGGAGGGGGATTGGATGAAGGAGTTCTCTAAATATAGTATCTCCCTCCCATTTGCCCAGAATGGGATGCACTCAACTTCTCAATTTTTTTTTGAAGAGAATAAACCAGTGTGGGATTTGAAGAAATGCAGCTGAGTGTGTGCAAGCTTCCCTGGTGGCTCAGTGGTAAAGAATCCACTTGCAAAGCAGAAGATGCAGGAAACTTGAGTTCGATCCCTGGGTTGGGAAGATCCCCTGGAGGAGGGCATGGCAACCCCCTCCAGTATTCTTGCCTGGAGAATCCCATGGACAGAGGAACATGGTGGGCTACAGTCCATGGGGTCACAAAGAGTTGGACGCAACTGAAACCTCTGAGCGCCCCTCCCCCCCACACACAGCTGACTGTGTGCAAGCTGGGAGGGGACTTGAAGGGACCAAAAACTGCTCAACACACCTCCAGCTCCCCCATTTCCACCTTTGCCCCCTGGTCCTGCCTCCTAGGGTGCTTGGCACATCTCTTTCCAGAGCCTTTCTGGGGGCTTCTCACAGGTAGCCCTTGGAGATACATAATTCCCAGGTTTTCCCACTCTGCTAAGTGCCGTTCTTTTATTGAATTGTCAGGTTCCAAATATGTGTCACTATCTCTTGGCTCGGAGAAGGCAGTGGCACCCCACTCCAGTACTCTTGCCTGGAAAATCCCAGGGACGGAGGAGCCTGGTGGGCTGCAGTCCATGGGGTCGCTAAGAGTCAGGCACGACTGAGCGACTTCACTTTCACTTTCATGCATTGGAGAAGATGTGTATAAGAGACAGATTTATCACAGAGCTGCAGGTGGACATAACTGTTTTATCCTGTTTGACCCAATCAGTGACAGCCGCACTCAAGTGGCACAATTTATCTTTAAGAGGGAAATACCACTGAAATCATCTCCAGTTATACGGATAACATGGTTAGCAGTCAGAGGCTTGTCTTTTAGTTTTCCAAGAAAACCAAAGTCCACTCAGTGAGCACTGAGGTTGTACACCAAACCACTCCTGGCNGCCGTCTATGGGGCCGCACAGAGTCGGACACGGCTGAAGTGACTTAGCAGCAGCATCTCTTGGCTCTTTTTGCTCTTCTTCCACTACTGTACATGTGGGTTTCTGCTTTTTTATTCAGTTAATGTCACTTGGGTTGAAGTTTTCTGCACTTGGAGGCAGACTCGACACCTTAAGTCCTCAAGGTGGTCGGTTAGAAAATGATGCAGGGTGGAGGTCTGTTTGCCCTCCTAGGGGAAGGATAGAGATAAATAAATGTGTCCAGTGGACTGGGTTTCATGACGAGTAGCTCAGGGCTTTCTGTTGAAAATGAAATTCCTGAGTGGAGTTTTATATTGTTATTCTTGCACAAACTCACCATACTAGAAATCTCTTAAAAAAATATTTAGAAGCTTCCTTGGTGATCCGGTGGTTAGAAGTCTGCCTTGCAATGCAAGGGACACAGGTTTGATTCTTAGCCGGGAAAGATTCCACATGCCGTGGGGCAAGCAAGCCCGAGTGCCACAAATGCTAAAGCCTGTGCTCTAGAGAAGCCCCCGCGATGAGAAGCCTGTGCCCTGCAGGGAAGAGTAGCCCCTGCTCACCACAGTCAGTGAATGCCCACGCACAGCCCCAAATAAACATAGTTAAATAAATACTTAAAAATAGTTATTTCTTTGGCTGCGCTGGGTCTTAGTTGCAGCACGTGGGATTTTTAGTTGTGGCATGTGGGGTCCAGTTCCCCCTGGAGTCTTAGCCCCTGGGCAGCCAGGGAAGTCCCTAGGCATCACTTTTGACTGCAAGGTTTGTGTCTTTCAAATCGAGCAAAATCATCAAGGTACCTGTGAGGCAACTTGGCACTAAACAATTGACTCTTGTTTAACACACAAGGAAGAAAATTCGAAGTCCCCCCACTGACTGTGAACTGGCCAGCAGACACTACAAATAAGTTGTACATTGGACCTGGGCAAATCAGTTAGCAGAGGCTTAAATGGAGGGCAGAGAAGAAAGTGTCTGGGTATATGTATAAAGAAAGACTGGAGTCTTCCCCTACCCCTGCAATATAATCGTCACACACCTCTTATCTGCAGGGTATTGCAACAGAAGGAGAAGGAGGGAACAATGACGATGAAGTCAGTCCATTACCTGTCAGCTGTGGGACCTGGAGGACTTTCTGTGTCCCCTCTCACTCCCTCTCTCACTCCCTCTAGTCACACTGGCCCCTTGCCCATCCTGGCTCAGAAAAGGGAACATTCGCTGCTTTTTCTGTTGGGAGTGCTCTTCCCCAGATAGCTACAGCTCTTTTTTTTTACAAAATTAATCAATTTAATTGGAGGCTAATTACTTTACAATATTGTGGTGGTTTTTGCCCTACATTGACATGAATCAGCCGCGGGTGTACACGTGTCCCCCATCCCGGACCCCTCCTCCACCTCCCTCCCCATCCCATCCCTCTGGGATGTCCCAGTGCACTGGCTTTGAGCTCCCTGTCTCATGCATCGAGCCTGGACTGGGCATCTATTTCACGTATGGTGATATACACGTTTCAGTGTTGTCCTCACAAATCATCCCACCCTCGCCTTCCGCTCCTGCTTCTTCACTGCCTTCAGGTCTCTTGTTCAGATGTCTTATCTTCACTGAGGCCGTCTGTGATCTCCCTCCTACCTCCCAGCATTCCTTATCCACAAACCTCAGTTTTATTTTCCCCCCAGAGCACTCCTTGCAACCTGCCATATGACTCATTTACGTGTCTGCCATTGCTGCTGCATTTCTGCAAAGAAACAGAACTGATAGGATATGACACACACACGTACATCTATATACACACAAATGCATGTGCATATATGTGTATATACATATACACATATGTGTGTATGTATAGTGCATATGTATTTTTATATGCATATATGCTCAGTAAATAGCTGTTGAGTGGATGAATGAGACAAACCATCACTCCCTGAGATAAAGAGGAACTCGAGGCCTGGCATGGCTCATGGTCAGGGGGCTTGTGGCTGAGGTGGAACTCAATACCAGGGGGCCTTGTCAGTTATCTATGGCTGCATAACGAGTAACCCCAATATAACAGCTTAAAATAACATTATCAGACTTCCCTGAAGGTCCGGTGATTAAAATTCTGCCCTCCCGATGCAGGGGGCATGGGTTCCACTCCTGGCTGTGGAACTAAGATCTTGCATGCTGCACGGTAAGGCCAAAAACAAACAAACAAGCAGAAAGCAAAACCTTACTCTCTCAGTTCTGTGAGTCAGGAATCCAGGAAGAACTTGGCTAGACCCTCAGTTCAGGGTCTCTCAATGTGTCGGCCAGGATGAGGGTCCACTAGAGAAGAACCCACTTTTTCTTTTCTTTTTTAAAATATAAATTTATTTAATTGGAGGCTAAGTGGTTTTGCAATACATTGACATGAATCAGCCAGGGGTATACATGTGTTCCCCATCCTGAACCCCCTCCCACCTCCTTCCCCATCCCATCCCTCGGGGTCATCCAAGCACACCAGCCCTGAGCGCCCTGTCTCATGCATCTAACCTGGACTGGTGATCCGTTTCACATATGATAATATACGTGTTTCAATGCCATTCTCCCAAATCATCCCACATACATCAACATGAATCCACCACAGGTATACACGTGTTCCCCACCCTGAACCCCCCTCTCTCCTCCCTCCCTGTACCATCCCAGTGCACCAGCCCCCAGCATCTGGTATCATGCATCGAACCTGGACTGGTGATTCATTTCACACATGATATTATACATGTTTCAATGCCATTCTCCCAAATCATCCCACCCTCTCCCTCTCCCACAGAGTCCAAAAGACTGTTCTATACATCTGTGTCTCTTTTGCTGTCTCACATACAGGGTTATCGTTACCATCTTTCTAAATTCCATATATATGCGTTAGTATACTGTATTGGTGTTTTTCTTTCTGGCTTGCTTCACTCTGTATAATAGGCTCCAGTTTCATCCACCTCATTAGAACTGATTCAGATGTATTCTTTTTAACGACTGAGTAATACTCTACTGTGTAAATGTACCACAGCTTTCTTATCCATTCATCTGCTGATGGACATCTAGGTTGCTTCCATGTCCTGGCTATTATAAACAGTGCTGTGATGAACATTGGGGTACACATGTCTCTTTCAATTCTGGTTTCCTCAGTGTGTATGCCCAGCAGTGGGATTGTCACTTTTTTTTAACATGGATTATATCCTAAATATAATTCCCAATTTCTTTGTTTGGTATATTTTATTCTTACTCCTACTATGTTATCTGTTTTAAGTTATTTATACTTTAGGATGGATGCTATTTCCATTCTCAGGTTTCCAGGACATTCCATATGTTACAATGTGTTATAATAACTGGGGTTTAAAAGGTAGGGTGGAGCAGTGTGCCAGTCTTCGCTAGGGAGGCTTTGCCTGTGTCCTATTTCTTTAGAGCAGGTGAAAGTCATCCCCAAATGCCTCTTGTTATATCTCACTCCCATTCTTTCCCTACCCTCTCTCTGTCTTCCTCATTTCTTGCAGGAACTATGACTCTTTCTCTCCTGCTTTTTCTTTCATTTCTCTTGTAGAATTAGAGGAGACATCAGGGGAGAGTGGTCAAGTTGGTTGGAGGGACAGAATCATTTTAGCTAGTTGTCCCTTTTCTTTAATATTGAGATCATAACAAGTTGGGCTTCCCTGGAAGCTCAGCTGGTAAACAATCTGCCTGCAATGCTGGAGACCCCGGTTTGATTCCTGGGTCAGGAAGATCCACTGAAGAAGGGATAGCTGGAGAAGGGATAGGCTACTGACTCCAGTATTCTTGGGCTTCCCTGGTGGCTCGGATGGTAAAGAATCTGCTTTCAATGTGGGAGACCTGGGTTCGATCCCTGGGTTGGGAAGATCCCCTGGAAAAGGGAAAGGCTACCCATTTCAGTACATGGGATCGCAAAGAATCAGACATGACTGAGCGACTTTCTTTTTCACTTTCTTTTCACAACAAGTCAATTAGGGAATAAATTCTTGCGAAGTGTATATTGCTTTAGAAAGGAAGAGGTGGTTTTGCATGATGGTTTAAAGTGCAGGATCTGGAATCATGCAGTCCTGGGTTTGAATCCCAGCTCTGATACTAGCTATGCATATGACCCTGCTAAATTTTGAATGATTCATGCCACACGCTCCTCATTTGTAAAATGAGCAGTGTAGTAAAAGCACCTGAAGAACACTAAACACTTTTGTCTCCAACATAGGAAGTACTCAGTAAATGTTACTTGTTATTATTGTTGCTATAAAAAGATGACCCATGGAAGGTTATGGAGCATGTTTACATCTTCAAATTATTAGTTAAGGTAGAAATCTAAATATATACTATCATTACATCAATTGTGTTCCCTGAGGCTCAAGTACAACAGGGAAACATGATTTCATGTTGAAATGATTTAAACACTAATGACTTTATATGCACCGATCTCCAGTTTTAGCTTTGGTGTTCTATGGAGATAATACATGAGACTCCCCACTCCAGGTTTACCTTTGATTCAATTGTTAGATAAGTATGGCAGACAGTAATGCCCCTCTAAAGATGTCCATTAATACCTAGAAGCTGTGCACATGTATGCTCCGTGGTAAAGTGGAATTAAGGACGCAGACGGAATTAAGGATGCAGACAAGATGGTCTTAAAATAGGGAGGTTTTCTAGAATTATTCAATTGGACTTGATGTAGTCTCATGTGTCTGTAAAAGTGGAAGAGGGAGGTAGAAGAGTGAGTCAGAGAAGGGTTCAGGGTGATGAGATAGCTGACTTTGAAGATGGAAGGGATGCACAAGTCAAGGAATGAGGGAAACTGGAAAAGGCAAGGGAACAGATTCTCCTCTGGGACCTCCAGGAAGGAAAATGGTCCAGCCAACACCTTTCTTTTTTTAAGCCCCGTGAGATCCATGTCAGACATCAGACTTCTGAAATAGAGAACTGTGAGACAACAAGTTTATGTTGTTTTGAGCCATTAAGTTTGTGCTAATTTGTTACAGAGGCCATAGAAAATTAATACAGCATGTATATATGTGTGCATAACATTGCAAATAGGAATTCTAACAGTTGATTTTGGCTGAAGATTAAATTAAGACTGATAGGTTATTTTTCCATGTCACTTATAACACATGTATTTTCAATACACATATATAATATGGAGTTTTAAATTATTACCATGGCAGCAAAGATGATTGCAGTGACTACTTCATAAACTCTACATTATTCAAATTATAGGCAAATTTTTTAACTTACAAATTAATTTATGTAATATACCTCACAGAATTAGAATTTAAATCATGTTAACTTGAACACAAGTGAGTTTATTGAAAAGTGTAAAACTAATAAAAATCAAGGTTTTTCTTGAAGATGCAAGGTATACATGGGTACCATGATTAGGGTGGATGCAAATATTTTTTTCTTCACACCCAAGTCCATCTCCCGTCTGATCTCATTCTCTGTCCAGAGCTTTTTAACTCCCCTGTGGACTTTGCTCTCAGACAAACCTGAACTGTGGGTTTCTCTGTCACTAATTACTGTTTATTGCATAAGCTTCATATCATTAGTATGAAGAGATGGTGTACTGCTTGAGACAGGGGACATAATACCTGCATTCTACTCCCATTGAATATTCAGTTCTATCTGGGTGAGCTCCAAATGATCTCTTGGATTATCTCACTCTGTAGCCACCAGACCATACATTTTTCTTCCTTATTTTTTTCTGTTTCTTCCAATTTCTCCCCTGAAGTCACAAACATAGCATCTTCTACTTTTACTATCTAAGCCTAATAGTACACTTGATTTCTTTTCTGATAACTAATGCCCCCAAATTTGTAGCCTTCATTAAACATGATTCTGGGGATGGATTTTCAATATCCTATCCTATCTCCCCTTTCCCTGTTAATCTCAGGATGGATCAGAACCAGAAACCCCCTAGAGCTTAACCCCTGATTGCTGATGAAGCCACAAGTCATCTGTTGGAAACATGAGTATCTTGTAGTCATTGTTTCAACCCTGTATTTATCATGAATATGAAAAGGATTAGAATGAGATTTAGTTTTGATATGCACTTCTCTAATAATTAGTGATGTTGAGCAACTTTTCATGTGCCTCTTGGCCATCTGTTTGTCTACTTTGGAGGAATGTCTATTTAGATCTTTGGCTTATTTTTTGATTGAGTTGTTTGGATCTTTGTGATATTGGGTTGCGTGAACTGTTTGTATGTTTTGAGATTAATCCCTTGTCTGTTGCAAATATTTTTCTCCTATTCTGAGGGTTGTCTTTTCATTTTGTTTATCGTTGTCTTTGCTGTGCAAAAGCTTTTAAGTTTAAATAGGTCCCATTTGTTTATTTTTGTTTTTATTTTCATTACTCTAGCAGGTGGGTCAAAAAAGATCTTGCAGCTTGGAACTCTGTGTTGACCAACATGGGTGGGATGGAGGAGGGTAGAGGGGGGGTCCAAGAGGGAGGAGATATATGTATAATACAAATAGCTGATTCACTTTGTTGTATAGCTGAAACCAACACAACATTGTAAAGCAACTATACCCCAATTAAAAAAAAAAAAAGAAATGAAATTTTCCTGATATTTCTCCAATCAAGACCTCTTGGTTTATGTCTGGTGGAGTTGAACCATTGCATGCCAATCTTCAAACAATAAACTTTACACGAACCCAGCAAGCATAGCTGCTGTGGTTAGAGTGAGATGAGGTGGAGATGCGCTTTAGAAAGGCTCTGTCTGGTTACCAAGGCAAAGCATTTCCAGGGAGACACCCCTCTGAGCAGTCACAGTGGTCCATCTCTGTTCTCAAGCTGGTGGGTCCAGAAGCATCATTATTATCAGTGTATCAGAACCAGAGGGATGCTCAAGAGCTGATTAGTAGTAACCTAACTATTAAGTGACAGTTGAATGAGCTAGAATGCAAATGTAATTAATTTAACATTGAGAGATGATCCATTCTGCAGCCAGAAAATTCCTGTCTACACCTTCTTTATTGTATCTGAGTACTGGAGAAATCAAATTGTGGTGTGGAGGTTGTTCAGCAAAAGGGACCCAGATGAGAGATGTTGGATTTTCATAATGAAGCCTCAGGAACCATCCCGATTCTCCATGTGCTGTGATTGTGTTCAGTGTTGATCTTTCACGGATTGGGCTGGTTATGAACACCATTGATTTGCTTTTAGGGGTCCCCTTCTTCAGACCTCTATGACACACACTGATTGGGCCACAGATACTGTGTTGTCAAACTTGAGTGATTAAGCTCAGGTCTTTTGGCATATATTAATGGAAGACTTGAATTTATTCCAGTTTTAACTTGAGTGATTAATAATCGTATGACACGGAGCGAGTTGACGTCTGTAAGCCTTGGTTCACTTATCAGTAAGGTGAGAATGGTAATAATAATAGTATTACAGGTTGGTTTTGAGATTGAGAGACAAAATTCATGTAAAGCTCTTTGCACAGTTATGCTAGGAGAATGGCCACCAGTCCTATCTGAACTGCTTTGTCATATCCATATTCCACCACAGTAATCCTATTTATAGGGCTGGCTTCAAACTATTTTCCATCTTCCTCCTGGGCCATCTTCTTCCTATTGACTGCCAAAAACTGTGAAGGTTGACATATTAAGGAGAGATCTTTTCCATCTGAGTTCCATAACATTCTGGAAAATAGAAGAGTTAGACCTATATGTGGCAATCATTCGCTATGTGTATGTAATACGTTAAAACAACTTAAATGTATGTAATGTTTATTAAAAAATAAAACAAAGATTTCATCTTAAATCTAGAGCTTTCATTAGTTATCAGGATGGCTTTCCCTGTCTGTACCATTGTCAGATCAACTGAAATACTTCATTAGTTCAAATGTGGGTATTTTGCACATTGAATGTACACTTCTCAAAGCAACGCAGTGAAGTCATACTCACAGTGTTACCAGGTACTAGGCATGCTTTCAGAGCTTTGCATACATTAATTAGTTTCATCATCTCAACTCTATGACGTCAAAGCTGTTAATAGGCAGTGGAGATAGAGAAGTTAGGTAAGTTGCCCAAGATCTCATGGTAGGTGGCAGGGCAGGGCTAGGAATCAGACCTAGCTAGTCTAACTTCAAGTATCTGTTCTTAATCAGCATGTGGCTCTGCTTCTTAGCTAGAGAGAGCCAGTGTTCTCTTCTGGCTTTTTCTGATGCTTTGGTAGGGGTCATGGGTTCTGAATTTTCATTCTAGTCTCTTTTTTCTAGATCATGTTACAGAGTCTTCCTGAATGCTGTAATTTTTATTTGCCTTCTATTGTGAGACTTTCCTCTGGACCCACAAAGCTATGCTGAGGGATGGGGAGGAGTGCTCTCTTGGACTGTGAGTTGACAAACACTTATTCTCCATTGAGATGCAGAGAGAAGACCTTTCTATTGTTACATACAAGTTAGGGATAGGCGGTTCTCTAAAACCAAATACATGGCTTTGGAGAAATTCAGTCCCAAGTGGGTCTTCTGGGCCTGTAGAGTTAAGTCGCTTCTCTAAGGGCAACACGTATCAAGTTAGTAGGTACAATCCTCTCCAGTGTAACTCACAAGCACCTGCTAGGACCACTGGGCCATCACAAGGAGGTGTAATAGCAGAGATCTTTGCCCCTGGCTTAGAATAAAGGCCTTCTTATTTTTTTCAGGGTACCAGTAGTATGTCCAAGTTGATTGTTAACATTGTTCTAGGTAGAGAGAGAAGAGGGAGAGAGAAAAAAGAGAAAGAAGGGGAAAGGAGAGAAGGAGGAGAAGACAGATGGAGAGGAAGAGAAGGGGCAAGAGAAGAAGGAAGAGGTGGAGGAACAGGAGGAGGAGGAGAATATGAAGAGAACAGTGGGAGGGCCAAGAAAACAGGTTCAGAAACTTGGCTCTTGGTGACATCACCTTAATTAGAATATTTAGAAACATTGGCATATTACGTATTTTCTTATGTGCATGTAAGTGGTGGTCTAGGTCTTAAATGTATCACCTAAGAAAGAACTGCATATATAATGTTCAACACAAAATGATAATTCAATTAAATAAACCTTTTCAATGTTGCCAAATAAGGTTGTTCGCATTTGAACTGGGTGCGTGGGTTGTTCCCATGAAACTTGTGAATCATGCATGAACACACTGGCCAGATATTTCTAGCCAGCCAAATAGCCAAAGGATTCATTTCCTATAAAGTCATTTGATCACAGTGTCGAAACAATGTATCCCAGACTTGCTTGACTGATACTAACCCATGGCACTGTCTCATGGACACTGGTTGCCTTGGCCTAGGGACTCTTTCTAGCATGGATGGCATACCTCCTTTCTCTTTTGGGACACTTACCTTTTCTCCTGAATTTTAATCTCTTTCTCCCTTCCTCTCATTTGGAAAGGGCATTTGCTTTTAAAATACCATTTATTATCAAAACTTGAATTTAATTTTTTCCTTATTTTATTTTTTTAAGCTCTTTATTTTGTATTCAGTTATAGCCAATTAATAATATTGTGGTAATTTTACGGGAACAATGAAAGGACTTGGCTGTACACATACATGTATGCATTCTCCCCCAAACTCCCCTTCCATCCAGGCTGAGCAGAGTTTCGTGTGCCAAACAGTAGGTCCTTGTTGATTATCCATTTTAAATATAGCAGTGTGTACATGTTCATCCCAAGTTCTCTAACTACCCCTTCCCCTTATTGTTCCCCTGGGCAACCATAAGTTTGTTCTTTGAAAGCTTCAATTTTAAATCAAAAAAGACAGAATTAGGATAAACCTACTCAAGCAATGAGTAAGATATTTTTCTCCATTGTTTGAGAGATGGAAATTAAGGGAATTAATAATAATAACAACATACAATTATTAACTTATAAAGAACTTAAAGAGCTTATTGATAGCATCAAATTGCTTTTGAAAGAAATCAGAGAGAGGAGTTGGAGGACGTTTTGTCAAGTGTCATTTCCTATGTACGTATGCAGAGGACTAGACACAATGAGTGACATCAGGAATTGTAAGGGAAACTAAAGATGTTAGATCAAGAAGATTCCTGGTGAGGATCCAGAGCACAGGGAAGTCAAATGATGCTCCTAACGATTAGACCTGAATGGCACTGTTTTGTGGCCCTGGGTGGTTTCCATCAGACCCAATTTCACCTCTATCTACTACAGATGCGACAAAGAGTGAGAAGCAGAAGAGAGAGTACTGGATTCTTTTACTGACTGCGTAGTGATGGGCCAGTCACCTTTCTCTCTGAGTTTCAGTTTCTCCATCTCTGATATGAAAAAAAAAAAAAACCTATTAGATGCCACAAAAATACTTTCCTAGTTTTCAAATAGATATGAGCACGCTCATGTTCATTGTGGCACTATTCTCAATAGCCAAGAGAAAGAAACAACCATCTCTGTTCATTGAGGGATGAATGTGGATGAATGTAAAAAAAAAAATCACACACACACAAACACTCACACTGAGCCTTAAAAAAGGAAATCCTTCAGTATGTGGCAACATGTCTGAACATAACACTAAATGAAATGCACAGAAGGACTAAAAATGCATAATTCCATTTATATGAATGATTTTAAATAAAGTCATCGAAACAAAGGATAGAAGTTGCCAGGGCCTTGGATGAGGGGAAAGGGGGAAGTTACTAATCAACAAGTATACAATTTCAGCTATACAAAATAAATACGTTCTAGAAATCTACTGTATAGTAATGTGTCTAACAAAACTATTGTTCACTTTAAAAATCTATTAAGAGGGTCGATCTCATGTTAAGTGTTCTTACCACAGTAAAGTAAAATTTAAAATAAACGCACTTAATCTATGAATTTTTGGACAAAGAGGACTATCAGTGCTAATGACATAAAGACTCCTGGGATGGTTTCTCACTAGAAGCAATGACAAGCAAGCTGGAGAAAGGTGCTTTGAATGGTTGAAAAATAATCTGTTGCTGCCGTGAATTGTTTCTATTCTTGAACACTGATTACATAAAGTATCAGGTGCTATTTTGACTTTGGGGAATACCAGCCCACCTGACCTGCCTCTTGAGAAATCTGTATGCAGGTCAGGAAGCAGCAGTTAGAACTGGACGTGGAACAACAGACTGGTTCCAAATAGGAAAAGGAGTACGTCAAGGCTGTACATTGAGAAACGCTGGGCTGGAAGAAACACAAGCTGGAATCAAGATTGCTGGGAGAAATATCAATAACCTCAGATATGCAGATGACACCATCCTTATGGCAGAAAGTGAAGAGGAACTAAAGAGCCTCTTGATGAAAGTGAAAGTGGAGAATGAAAAAGTTGGCCTAAAGCTCAACATTCAGAAAAGAAGATCATGGCATCTGGTCCCATCGCTTCATGGGGAATAGATGGGGAAACAGTGGAAACAGTGTCAGACTTTATTTTTTGGGGCTCCAAAATCACTGCAGATGGTGACTGCAGCCATGAAATTAAAAGACGCTTACTCCTTGGAAGAAAAGTTATGTCCAACATAGATAGCATATTCAAAAGCAGAGACATTACTTTGCCAACTAAGGTCCGTCTAGTCAAGGCTATGGCTTTTCCTGTGGTCATGTATGGATGTGAGAGTTGGACTGTGAAGAAGGCTGATCGCCGAAGAATTGATGCTTTTGAACTGTGGTGTTGGAGAAGACTCTTGAGAGTCCCTTGGACTGCAAGGAGATCCAACCAGTCCATTCTGAAGGAGATCAGCCGTGGGATTTCTTTGGAAGGAATGATGCTAAAGCTGAAACTCCAGTACTTTGGGCACCTCATGCAAAGAGTTGACTCATTGGAAAAGACTCTGATGCTGGGAGGGATTGGGGGCAGGAGGAGAAGGGGACGACCGAGGATGAGATGGCTGGATGGCATCACGGACTCGATGGACGTGAGTCTGAGTGAACTCCGGGAGATGGTGATGAACAGGGAGGCCTGGCGAGCTGCGATTTATGGGGTCGCAAAGAGTTGGACATGAATGAGCGACTGAAATGAACTGAACTAAACTAAGATTAAATGGCAGAATTAGTACCACCAACGCTAGTTGTTCCTCCATTAGTAGAGCAGGTTATTTAGTACATATTTGTCAGTCAGTATAGTTTCACCACATCAGCTATTGATTTCATGCTTTTCTTTGGTTTCTGTAACAATTTGAGAATACTGTGTGGAGAACCTGGGAGAAGAGCAAGTCTCCCTGATAAGCCCTTGATCAGTTTTGCATCCTTGCCTGTGTCAGTTTCAGACTGTCATCTCTTGGGCTCCTGACTTCCTGTCTCCATGTTTGAGAGAAGTGAATTAGCAGAACTTGTATTTGAGAAGCAGAGTGAGAGGATGGAGTAGTGAATTGGAAGACAGAAGATTTTATGTAAGGCATATGAATCTGATTTACTAGTAAACTGAAGGAAAAAAGATTTCATTTACAGAATGTGAAGATAACATTTGGGAAGTCATATTGTAGGCAGCAGGGGATGTCCAAGTAAATGATATGAGAAGCAGAGAGAAGGGGGAGTATGTGGCCAAAGTCTTCTGAATTGGGGAACCTATCTGTTGCAAGGTACTTGTGTGCTAAGTTGCTTCAGTCATGTCTAACTCTTTGTGAGGCCATGGACTATATCCCACCAGACTTCTCTGTCCATGGGATTCTCCAGGCAAGAATACTGGAGTGGGTTTCCATTTCCTTCCCCAGGAGGTGGCAAGGTGAGAGAGCAGCAAAGATGTTAATAAGGTAAAAGAGAGGGAGTGTCAAGAGATTAGAGGGAGCTAATCAACCTCAAACCCTCAACATCCGGCAGTGCTGGCGTCAATATACCAGCTTTGTTTTTAGATAATATTAAGTTAATGAGCTCTATTTAAATTCAAATTTACGTGAACTAAAAAATATTTAATATTAAATATAATGTTTATTTAAATATAAATATAACTAAATATAATTGTTTGCTAATCTAATTAAGACATGTCTTAAGTCATCAACATTATATAATACTCTTATTATGCCTAGGTTTAAGGTAAACTAGACTTCCATGGTGGCTCAGACGGTAAAGCGTCTGCTTATAATACAGGAGATCTGGGTTTAATCCCTGGGTCGGGAATATCTCCTGGAGAAGGGAATAGCAACCTACTCCAGTATTCTTGCCTCCCCCCGCTTAACACGGGTTCAAAGAAATATTTCGGAGAAGGTGATGGCAACCCACTCCAGTACTCTTGCCTGGAAAATCCCATGGACGGAGGAGCCTGGTAGGCTGCAGTCCATGGGGTTGCGAAGAGTCGGACACTTACCGAGCGACTTCACTTTCACTTTTATGCATTGGAGAAGGAAATGGCAACCCACTCCAGTGTTCTTGCCTGGAGAATCCCAGGGACGACGGAGCCTGGTGGGCTGCCGCCTTTGGGGTCTCACAGAGTCGGACACGACTGAAGCGACTTAGCAGCAGCAGCAGCATTACAGAAAAATGTCATGTGATGATGACTCCACAGAAGGGTGACTAGCAACAGGAAGTGCAATGACTTCATTTTGTCTGAATAAAATTGGACCTTTGGGGTCTCACAGAGTCGGACACGACTGAAGCGACTTAGCAGCAGCAGCAGCATTACAGAAAAATGTCATGTGATGATGACTCCACAGAAGGGTGACTAGCAACAGGAAGTGCAATGACTTCATTTTGTCTGAATAAAATTGGTGGTGGGCCAAGCATTGGAAGCAGTTTGTTGTCATCTGTTAACTTGCTTGGAGATCAGCAAAAAAGAAGAGGAAATAAATTCTCAACTATAGAGATCAAAGAGTTTTTTCTTTGCAATGGAGTTAAATGACAGAGTTGGAGGTACATAGCTGTAAAAGATTTATTCAGATGTAGACACAATAAGGCATATTTCCTACTCTGAGGAGAAATACAATTAATAGAAAGTAGCAAATGAGATTATTTCCTTCTCTCTTTGATTATTTAAAAGTTGAAAAGAATGGCTTAATTATGTTATAAATATCAGGTGCTGGATAAGCCCAGGGAAGCCCTTTCTGCAACAATTTTTTTATTTAAAATAAAGCATTATTTCCACAATGTTTAAAAAGGTTTTTAAGATCTACTATCAATATTGACAATATAATGAATGTGTCCAATGGATGTAGTATTTTATTGCTTCAAATTTAAAGCCTCCTCTATATCACCCTTAATGTGATGCAGTATGATGGTTTTTTAAACTAATTTATAAAATTAATGTACAAATAAACGATGCATAATTAAGTTACTTATTAACTTGTAAAACCACTGAGTTTGTGGAATCTGCATCTGAGTTATAAGTGTTTTTTTTCTCCTTAGCATATTCTTTCAAGTCAGATCTGTGATCTCCTTCTATAGATGAATTTGTTAGTGGGATAAGAAGTTATGGAGAATTTAAAAATCTTCATTTAGTTTCACTTCTTAGGGATATGACATCTAGAAAAGCCTAAAGGAACTTTCTATCATATGAAACACCTTTTGACTGAAGAAAACTTTCATGTAGGAGGCAACTCCCCCTGCTGTGATATCTGGGAACAGAAAAACAGAAGCCTGAGGTTTAGAGATGTTAAAGTATGGAGGTTTTCATATCAATAGAATTAACAGTGCGGAGATTACTTTCTTTCCATACCCAGGATCACATGAGTAAACACTTTCGTTGTTAATATCCTTGTTGCTACAAAGAAAATAGAAGCCATCTTCACTATGCGAATATGTAGCTTTTTTCTATTACTTTCAAGAGTTCTTTAAGTAAAATGTTGGGTTTTCATTCTACCACATAGTGCATTTTTTCTTGTACTTCAGCTTTACTCACATTTAATTGTACTAAAATTTCCCACCTGGCTGGCAGAACTTTAGGGCAAACTACATTTTCATAAGAACATCTGTTTTTGAATACTGAAGAGATTGAATTGTTTCAAAATTTCATTCATTATTTTAGCAAGCAAGTACAGATATTTTAATGATTTTAAAGAGGCATTGTTTATGAGCCATATAAACAGTCACTAAAGCACCTGTAATGTACTCAGAATGGAATGACAGAGGTAGAGAAACAATAGACTGGATAATACAGAATCAACTCAGTATCCACTGTATTCAACTTATAAGAATGTTCAGTTTCTAAACAATAGACAGTGCAGGCTGTTTTTCAAAAGCTTAACATCTTTATCTTGGATGACATCACACTTGGATAACATACAGGAAATTTTTCTTCTTTCAATTTTTCTTTCTAATTATATGGGACTGATGAACCTGGTTTCTTGTTGGCCCTCTGACTGAGTCAGTAGAGGGAGCCAGAGTTACCAGGCAGTGGTCCCAACCTAGCATGCTTCAGTCAGGCAAGCAAGCAAAGGAGATGTAGCCAGCAAGCCCACTTTGTGTTCCAAACAATCAGAATAGGTTCAGGTGGATAGCACAAGGTTTCTGAATCTGAAATAGCAAGACTTCTTTTTAAGTGCTTTGGTGTTTCATAAAGAAAAGACTTAACATTTGCTAATAGGATTTTTTTCCGGTTTCTCATTAGGCAGATAGGCACTGAATAATCTGCTTATATAGAATTCTCCTTGGAAATGCATGGTGAGTTTGTGGAAACTGTAATTGTCACATTAAGCACTGATGTGCAAGTTAGTGTACAAAAGTGGTAATTTGCTAGGTTTTGTCATAGTTCTCATTGTTTCCTATCCAAGCTATTCTCTTGTCTCTTCTGGGTACCTGCATTAGCCTCCTGACAGGTCTCTCTGCTTTCATTCTTCACCTACACTCTGTTTTTAACATGAGAGCCAGCATGATCCTTTACGCTTTGCTCAAAGACTACCCTGGAAGTGAAGTATTAGTTGCTCCATCATGTCCTGTTCTTTGCGATCTCATGGACTGAAGCCCACCAGGCTCCTCTGTCCATGGAATTCTCCAGGCAAGAATACTGGAATGGGTTGCCATTCTCTTCTCTATGTGATCCTCCTGACCCAGGGATTCAACCTGGGTCTCCTGCATTGCAAGCAGATTTTTTATCACTGAGCCAGAGTGATCCTTTACACTATTCAAAGACTACCCAACTCCAACTCCAAGAAAAAGCCAAAGTCTTTACAATGGCCTCTGAGGTCCTCTGCGTTTTGGTACTTCATAATCTCTGACTTCATCACCTACTGCTCTCTGTCTTCTCCCCTAGCTCCAGCCAGCTCGGCCCTTGTCTCTCCTTTAATGCTCAAGCTCATTCCTTCCTACCTTAGAGGCTTTGTCAGGCTGCTTCCTCCACTGAATGCTTTTCATACAGCATTTCCAGCATCCTAAGTCTTTGCTCAAATAACATATTCATAATAGATCTTGGATACTCCTAGTTCCCCTTCCCCATCCTATTTGTCTATAATACTTAATAATGCTCTTGCTTACTTTATAATTTATTTATTTACAATGTTTGTTATTTTTTGTGTCCACAGACACTAGAATTTAAGCTCTGAAGATAAGGATTTTTTTTTAACTTGCTTTTAATTTAAACTTTATTTTTAAAATTTATTTTCAGATGATTAAGGATTCACAGTAGTAAAAGATAATTAAGGAGATCTTGTAAACCATGACCCCACCTCCTCAATGTCTTACAAAAGATTATCAAACTGCTGCTACTGCTGCTAAGTCACTTCAGTCTTGTCTGACTCTGTGCAACCCCATAGACAGCAGCCCACCAGGCTCCCCCATCCCTGGGATTCTCCAGGCAAGAATACTGGACTTTAACCTCTGAGCCACCAGGGAAGCCCCAGTACATAGTAAGTGATCAATAAATATTTAATTAATAAATAATTTTATGCAATAGAACTCATAAAAATATTGTCAGTTTTGGGTTCTCAAATACTCTGAAATCCTATTTAAGTTGTTTTTTTGGGGGGGTTGTTAATATAACATGCATTTATAAATATGATTCTTTTGGAACACATACACATTGATCTCTTATTTCTAAAGTGCTGGTAATTATGACATGGTTGCTGGAAATATGATTTAATATAAATACTAAAAGCATTTTTGCTCATGGGCTTAGAAAAGTCATTTAATATCCATGATTTTCTAATTCTAATTTAATGTAGGATTTTGGGGAAATAAAATACTAATATTTTACTGATAAGTTCACCATATTTTAAATATATCCCAGAGAAGTGATATGAGAGGGAGTCATGGTAGAACTGGCAAGCTATCTTTTCATCTTATTAGCTTTTCTTAAGGGATTTCATTAATATAACAAAATTGGAATCACACCAAGGCTTTTTCCATAGAAACAATATTCTAATCATTATTCTCTACCTGATTTTTGCTGCTAAATAGATCCCCTCTGCAGCAACAGTGATGGTCACTCAGTTTCATTGGTTGGTTTATGAAATGACTGACTTGGCAACTTAGTCTGAAAATAGGAGAGTTGTCCTCTCCGTAAAGTTCCTTGGCATATTCTGGAACTGAACTCAAGTTTTAACTGCATTAAGCTCACAGAATGATATAACAGCATGATATAGGTTACCCTGAGGAAAGTGGAAGTGAAAGTCACTCAATCCTGTCCTACTTTTTGTGACCCCATAGACTGTAGCCTGTCAGGCTCGTCTGTCTATGGAATTCTCCAGGCAAGAATACTGAGGAAATCAAAGTACTTAAAATTCAGCCTTATTATTGTGTGGTGGCATTGAGTGAGTCACTTAACTTCTCTATCTGTTGGTTTCTTTATTTTTTTGTATTTTATTTTTTATTTTCTATGTAAGTTTGAAAGACTATTTTCCCATTGACACTTATTACAAAATAACTTAATTTTGTTGGTTTCTTTATCTTTTATATGGGAATATTAATAGTAACTACTTTATGATAGTGTTTTGAGGATTAAATGAGTTAATAACACTTATTAACAGATTTATTATTGATGAACCCACTGTATAAACAGGTGGATGGATATGTGGAGAAGGAGCTGTCTGCAAGTGTGGTCATCTAGCAAGCTCATTTCAGAACCTAAAAGAAAGCCCCCGACAAAGGTATCACATCATCCAGAACTTTAAATCAAAAGGCACTTGTCAGATAGAAAGCAGTGGCTTTTAGCTCAGCGTACATTCTTCAGCTGAAGATATTTGTTTAAATTTGCATTTCAGGGTCCCACACCTGGAGATGCTAATGCAGGAGGTCTGCGATAGGGCCCCCAAATTTGAATTTTAAAAGCTCTCCAGGGGCATAGACGTAGATAGTTTCTGGGTCAACTGGAGAATTTCTGGTGGAAAGTAACGCAAGAGGTTATCACTAACCCAGTTCTTGGGGAAGTTATTTTAGGCTGCTTCTTCTAACTAGAAATTTCTGTTAGTAATGGCAGTATTGATAATAATAGCAACTAACAGTTACTCAATACATGCTGTCCATCAGCTACTCCTTTAAGCACTTTACATGCTCTCTAGTTCATTTAATGTTCAGAATGATCTGGTACTGCTAATACCCCCATTTCACAGATGAGGAAAGTGAGGTCCAGGAAGGGTCAATAAACAGTCTGAGGTCTCACAGTGAGGAATCAGAGGTGGGATTTGAACTCAGACTCCAGAGAACATGCTGTTTCCTGATTTATGATTGATTTTTGAGCTGTGCTAAAGTTATACTTTAAAAATTTTTTATTTTGTTGAAGTATAGTTGGTTTAAAATGCTGTGTTTGTTTCAGGTGTACAGCAAAGTGATTCAGTTATACAAAAATATATATCTATTTTTTCCAGATTCTTTTTCCTTACAGGTTGTTACAAAATACTGACTTTACCTCCCTGTGCTATACATTAGGTCCTTGTTGGTTATTTTATATATAGTAGTGTGTATCTATTAATTAAAAAATCCTTATTTATCCCTCCTCCCTTCTCCTTTGATAACCACAAGTTTTTTTTTTTTTTTTTTTTAATCGAATCCCTCCTTTTCCTCTCCATTAGACCCTTATGTACTGTACTCCTGGCCTATGAATTGAATTTGCTCAGTTGTGTCCGACTCTTTGCAACCCTGTGGACTGTAGCCCACCAGGCTCCTCCATCCATGGGATTCTCCAGGCAAGAATACTGGAGTGGGTTGCCATTTCCTTCTCCAGGGGATCTTCCCGACCCAGGGATTGAACCCAGGTCTCCCACATTGCAGGCAGATGCTTTAACCTCTGAGCCACCAGGGAACTCCTGGCCTATATCTAACTAATAAAAAAACCCTTTAACTCCCTCCTGTGGCTGTATAGGATATTAATTTAGCTTCCTGGGAAAAGTCCAGACCCACTTATCACTTTTGAAAGGTTTGGCCACTTGTATACAAAGTCCAGTAGATAGTTTTATCTTTCCTTATATAGAGAAACACTTAAGAAATCCATTAGCTGTTGAGTGGTCAAATCCCCCTTCACCACGCAGTTCAGTTCAGTCGCTCAGTCGTGTCCGACTCTTTGCGACCCCGTGGACTGTAACCTACTAGGCTTCTCCGTCCGTGGGATTCTCCAGGCAAGAATACTGGAGTGGATTGCCATTTCTTTCTCCAGGGAATCTTCCCAACCCAGGGATCGAACCCGGGTCTCCCGCATTAGAGGCAGACGCTTTAACCTCTGAGCCACCAGGGAAGCCCCTTCACCACGCAGTTTATAATAATTTACTTCAATCATGGAAGGCATGTGGGAGACTTTGCTCTGAGCAGAAGGAAGATGTCCTATTTCTGGGAAAAGTTGACAATGACATTGCCGTATCAGCCCAAGGTTTCTCTGAATCCAGCAAGGCTCCTAAATCCTGAGTCTTGTTGGGATCGAACCTCAGAGCAGACCGTGCAGCTCTGATCTTTCCTTAGTTGGTTTCCCAGTTAGTGTTGATAGTGTGTACAGGGTTGCCTGGGGACTACCTCTGAACCAGACACAAAGAAAGAAGGTATGGTAGGAAAGGACATACGCCTAGATTTCAATATAAGGAATAAAAACTCCCTTCTGCACAGCGTTTTACAGCTTACAAGACCCTTTCACCATCATTATCTCCTTTTTTAAAATTTATGGCACATTTTATTGGATATCAATGTTGTCACTATTTGCTTAAGATGTAAGTCCCCATCACCATGGGATATTTAGTGAGGTCAGAGAGGAGGGACCTTCCCTTGAAATCTTATAAGATTTCAGTTTTAATGAATTTTGGAAAAAGCATTGATTTTAAGGGTCATAGACCACTTGCATGGACTAAAGTTATGTTGATCACAAGATTGTTAAGGTGATTTTCATTAAAAGGTGATTTTCATCATTATCTCCATTAATCTTTCCAGTTATGCAACAGACAGGGCCCAAGTTATTATGTCCTTTTTGTTCAAGGGCGCGCACACACACACAAGCTAATTTAAAACTCTGACTTGGAGTTTCTGACTCTAAACTGCATGCTCTTTCCACATTTCCATCCTTCAGTCTGAGATAGAATGCAAGGAAGTGCTGCTGCTGCAGCTGCTAAGTCACTTCAGTCATGTCCGACTCTGTGTGACCCCATAGACAGCAGCCCACCAGGCTCCCCTGCCCCTGGGATTCTCCAGGCAAGAACACTGGAGTGGGTTGCCATTTCCTTCTCCAATACATGAAAGTGAAAAGTGAAAGTGAAGTTGCTCAGTCATGTCCGACTCTTCGTGACCTCATGGACTGCAGCCTACCAGGCTCCTCTGTCCATGGGATTTTCCAGGCAAGAGTACTGGAGTGGGGTGCCATTGCCTTCTAGTGCTGATCAGGGGTAATTTGAGCATTCAGAGTTAAAAGAGATTATTGATAGAAAAGAGATCCCCCCTGGGAGTTCTGCAATCCATTTACTTAGTGTAATTTGCTGCTTGTCTGGAGGAAGTGTAGGGCTAAGCTGTGATCCAAACAATGCTTTCATCTTTGATGTGGCCAACAGCCATCAACTGATACTGATCCGTGCTCTAAGACTTCAAAGAAGTTTTATTGAGTAGAACTGTGGGCTTGATCACAGGAGACCTTATTCTATTCTTTTTATCCATCAAAGCCAAACACTATTAAAACTCTAAAATCATGACTGGAGAACTAAATTCATGCAGAAAGAATTTTAACATGAAATAAGATTGATAAAATTAGTTCTAGGGCTTATATAACAATAACATTTGCATAGTACTTTTCAGCATACAGAGCAGCTTCACATAGAAACTGCATCACATAGAAACTTCATTTGATCATCACAACAACCCTGTGAAGTAGGCATGAATCTCACTTAACAAACAAGGGAATTAAATTTGATGATGGCTCAAGATTTGCCAGAGACATGGTTAGAAAGAGTATAAGACTAAGGACTTTTGACTTCACATTCTGTGTGAGGGTTGAAATTATTTACTGAAACCTCTGGAAAGGTAAAAAAAAAAATTTGTACAGACTGATTTAAACACTCTGAGACCCTAGTGAGAAGCTTGGATAATGGCTGGTACCTAAATGGTGCTTTCTCACATTGGGACTGCTTGCAAGCAGGAATTATTCTTGATTACTTCTCTGCAAAGTTTGTTGCTATTGAGTCCATTTCTCTATTCTGATAGATTGAATCGGGCGTCTAAGTTATTTTTTCATGGCACCTGTCACAAGGAGATGGAGGAGCAGGGTAATGTCTTGAGATTTCCAGCTACATGTGCTTTGTCAAACAATCAGAACTAAAGCCCATTTCCTAAAGAATAGAAAGAGAAATAGGAAACATTTAATGAAAGGATCCAAGATATTTCTTCAAACTGCTCTGGATTCACATCCCACAGTGATTCCCGATTCTTGATGAAAATATTTGGAGAGTCTGATAATTTGCAGTTTTGGAGAATTTGTACATCTTTAAAAATATTTTTGTGCATGGTGCTTCCCTGGCAGTCTGGTAGTGAAGACTTGATGTTTCCAATGCAGAGGGTGTGAGTTCTATCCTTAGTCCAGGGACTAAGATGTTGCATGCCATGCAGGCAGACAAAATACATACAACAAAATACATTCACACAAACAAAAATAAAAATGAGGAAAAGCTCCAGTCTTCATCTAGAAGGGGTGCAGGGAGAGAACAGAGAATAGGAGATAAAGGACTCGAATATCTTCAAACCCATGAGTTGTAAAACTTAAGATTCAAGAAGCCCAAAAAATCTTGAGCATAATAAATAAAATAAGTAAAAAATTTTAAAAAATATTTGAGAGCAGGCAGAGTGTGTACGTGTGGATAAACAGTCATTGAGACAATAGAGGTGAATAGGATTCAGACTCACGACTATTCAAGGAAACTCAGTATTAAAAACTTTTCTCTGTTCATGCCACCCCCACATAAGCTTCTTTCTATATTCAAAGAAGGAATTTAGAAGGGAAGATTTTAACTTTTCACCTTCATGTTCTGTGGCCAAAAACAACCCTCAAACTTGTCTGACTGGCTCCAGAGAGGAACGTAAGTAAACAAGGCCTGAATAAACACAAGAGAACCTGCCCATCACCTGTGGAGTCAGGTAATGTAGGTCACCTTGTCGCACCTACATATCAGTGCCTGACCTTCAGATACATGGGAAATGTGCTTCCAGAGAAGTGTCATTTATTGTCCTGTTGGTGGCAATGACTTAGGGAAGGAGCAAAATAAAAGATCTTGTATCTAGCAATGGGGACCCAAAGTAGTAGCAAGAAACTGAGTACCTCAAGGGACTGAGGGGTTCTGGCAGAAACAAGGACTGGCCTCTCTTTCATGAATGAGAGTCATTTTTATCACCTTGGGATGTCAGGCTTTGGCAGTTCTGGTGATGAAACAAGGCTGCACGTGCTCGTGAGAAGAAATGACTTTCCCATCCTTGATCTCCTCGGTGATGGTGCAGATTTTAACCAGAATTCTGGGCAGGATGCTCCAGGCACTGCGGGACTCATGTATCCCACAGGGGCCTAAGCATGACGTGTGAACTGGGGCTGTGCATTCCATGGTCCTGGCCTTGCTGGATATGCAAGCAGAAGGCTCATGCTTGATGGCACACGGGTGACAGGGAAGCCTAGGAAAAAAACAGAATTTTGCTTGTGATTGAGGGAAGGCAATGGTGGCTATGGAGAAACATGGCAGTGGTTAATTTTTCAATATGTGTCGCTCAAAACAAGTACTTCCTAATACTTGTTTATTCATTTTGCACAAGCACCAGTGGAAGAAAAAGAATCAGACCAGATTCATGGGAAAGCAGCATCCTAGGTTTAGATGTGCTAGATTATGTAAGCTGCCATTTCAGTGTTGGATGAACAGGCCAGGCATCCAAGACGGGGGTGGAGCCCAGGTCTGTCATTTGCCAGCTGGTGACCTCAGATAAGTCAGTGAACCCTCCTGAGCTTTAATTTTTCATCTGTAGAATGGATATAGTGGGGACTCAACAGTGAGAAGGGACAAGTCAGAGGGCTTACTATCTGAAGAAAGGAAGTTAATCTGGTATTTTTCCTAACGAGAGTGTTAGTCACAGTACTTTTGGTGACCGATCTCCATCTATGGAAGAGTCCTCAACGCTTCATCCAAGATCTCTGAAGTACCTTCTGAGTGTCTATAAGTGACTAATCTTTAGAGAATTAGAGTTAGGAGGAGTTACAAGTGAGAACTCTTTAAGAAAGCATCATGTCTCTTTGATGGATGATTCAAGGTACTTTGGTATGTTATAGCTCCTCAGAGTGATCACGTAGGTGAACATTATGCTAATATAATGTGGACATGCCAGTGAAAAGATTGTTTCTGGGAAGGAAGTCTTCTTAGCAGTTGTAAACTAAGCTTGCATTTGGGGCATTAGTTTGGATGGAGTTGATTCAAAGAGCTCATACTCCTTATCAGTTCTTTATGAGTTGGTTAGCGTCTTATCATTAACAAAATTATAACTTCTATAAAAGATGCTGGTACACACATGTGTACATGCTGCTCTTGGCCATCAAGGGCAAGTGACTGGACAAGGCTAGGAGTTTCATCCTGAGCAGAACGTTTCTCCTAAGGGAACATGGTTGTCCTATTTGAGCTCATGACAGTCAGATTTTCATCTCAGTAGGGGAAAAAATCTGTAAATCACCAGGAATGTTCATCTTTGGGGAAATTATTTTTTCCCCTAGAAATTTTTAAGACTTTAAGAAGCTAGCCAGCCTGTAGGGACTCAATCTGGAGCACTGACTCTTCAAAAACAATGCGGTTCAGCTCACCCCTCAAATTTGGACTAGGTTACGATTGTAGGCCTCCAAATGGCACAGCTCGAGAGAGAGTGGATGGACTGTTTCAGCCCAAGCTCCCCATCACTGACAAGAAGACCAAGGCGATTGTTCCCCATTGCTGGTGGCAGCACGCATTTGTGCATGTTTGAGCCTTTTTCTTACAGAAACTGCTTTTATTTTACGTACTTGCCATCTGAGCTCTCCAGAAGACGGTGGTATGTGGCAATCTCACACTCCAGCCGGGACTTGACATCTAGCAGAATCTCGTATTCTCGGTTCTGTCTTTCCAGGGCCCCCCGGATCTCTGCCAGCTGAGCCTCTAGGTTATCGATCAGACACTGGATCTGGGCCAGCAAGGCTGTGTAGCGGGCTTCCGTTTCTGTCAGGGCACATTCCTGAGAGTCTCTCTATCACAGAGGAGGAAAGGAGAATTTCTAATGATGACTTCCTTAAACCCAAGTCATTTGTGATCAGCATCATTTTAAACAATTTTTTTTTTTTTTAATGACAGGTACTAATGACTCTCCAAGCCCTCTTTTTACTTCCTGACCAAACAAATCTAAAAATAAAATTATCAACTATGTTAAAACTCGCTTTTGTCTTTTTTCTTTGGGTAGCTCTTTAAATAATTATCTTCCTCTTCCTTAATCACCTGACAATCTCCTACCACATTCTCCTAACTAAAACAGAAAAAAATTCCAACATATTTTACACTTAGGCATTAAAAATGCATTACCATGGCACCTTGCTTTATGAGGATTTGTACCTTAAAAAGGAAAAAAAGGAAGTGAGCAGCAGTTAGCCATAAACAATTGCTTCACTGGAGCAATTCCTTTACATGTAAAATAAGAGAGTTGAACCTTTGGTAATTAAAGTTCTTTCCTGATCTATCGTCCTGTATGACTATATATAATGGGATTTTAGTTTTCAATAACATATGACTTGCATGATTATTCCAATTTTTACAGATGAGAAAACTGAGGCTCAGGAATTTAAATGAGTTGACTAGCTGGTGACAAAACCAGCTTTGGGGCAAGGTCTTCCTAATACCCTTCATACCAGAGCATTTAAATAATTTCCTACTTCAGGGAGGTTGTAGAATGAGGAAGAAGTGGTTCCAGCTTTGGAACCTGCATTCTGGCTCAGACTTGAATTTCTTTTGTGACTTTTGACAAGTTACTTAATGCCTCAGGAGCTCATATCTCCATCTACAAAATAAGTGAGATGAAACTTCTCTTGCATTTGACTTGGTAAAGCCACCTTAGCTCTCTGAGCCTCATCTGTAAAACTGGCTTAATAATTATGCCACTTCCTTCATAAGATTACTTTAATAAATTTGATAGTTTGTAAAAGTGTTTTGCATATAATAAAATGCTCTTATAGAGTTTCCCAAAGTGTACTCCATGGATTATCATTGCTGTGAGATGCTCTTTAAAAAAAAGGAGTCTATGGTCAAATGAGTTCTAAAATGCTGAATACTATATATCCCTTTCTTGTTGATTCATGGTGAACATCAGCTTATTGAAGGCCTGTAGGAAGGTACCCTGTTTTACTTTTGCTTAATCCAGGATTTCTCTGGCTTATTTGATCACCAAGTCTTTTTTTTTTGCACAGACTCTTAGGAAACAGAGGAGCTATTGTTCTAGGGACACACGTTGGGCAACACAGTGCCACACAGATGTCAGGGGCTATTGCCACCGCTGCTGTGCTGGGCTTGGTCACTGTTTCAGGTACCATTCGGTGCTGGGCCTGCAGTTCAATCTCCAGAGCATTCATGGTGCGTCTCAGTTCAATGATCTCCTTCTGGGAGCACTGCTGTTGCTGAGTGCTGGTCACCACCTGCTGGTTCAGCTCCTGCATCTGAAACACAGTCAAAGGCCATCAAAGGATATCATGAAGGGAAAACTTGACTGTGTTTCAAGGGCCCCTGGAAGTAGGGTTAATTTTCTGTTTTTGAATTTTCGACCCTCCCTACCTGTGTGTTGAACCACTCTTCTACATCTTTGAGGTTTGTCTCCATGATCGACTCGTATTGACATCTCATTTCTTGTAGAACCCGGTTTAGGTCAGCAGAAGGGGCGCTGGTCACTTCAATGTTGAGTCTGTCCCCAAGCTGGCTCTGTAAGGAACTGATTTCCTATGGAAAGAAAAGAATGTGAAGTCATCTGATGAAGAGATGACCCTCTTGTGTTCTTGTTTCAGTCTAACAGTGATAATTTAGCTTAATTGCATCTGAAAGAAAGCCCACAATAAAGGAATACATGATTTATAGGTGATATTGTATGGCAAAAACCACTACAATATTGTAAAGTAATTAGCCTCCAATTAAAATAAATTAAAAAACATGTTAAGACTTAAGGCTATTTCAGATACGACTGTGTGTTCCAGTATGTGCAATATTACAAGGAATTAACTAGCAAGATCAGGATTTAAAAGAATTTAGATCATTTCCATGGGTAACAGGTGAAGTGACATAGAGGTGAAATTTATAATGAGAGATCATAGTCTTTATGATGCCAATATGTCCTTATGCCAATATTGGCTTATACCAATAGTGGCAGAAGTCTGTGTAGAGATGCCTATAAAAAGATGGGAAACCTGTGAGCGCAGGAAAGTTGGGTTGCTTCCTTTTCCTGGAAAAACTAGAGAGGACAGTGGAGGCTTCAGATATTGTGTTATAGGCAACAGATTTGAAACACATTGAATCAGTGAATGGTAGTAGTAGTAGATATAATCAAAGTAAAACAGAGTAGTGGCTAGTGGGGACAACTTTTGCCAAATTCAACTCAAAAAAATTGATGCTACTTTTAGAGGCTTTGTAATAACTCTCTTGGTCTTTCTCTAACCTGTTCATGGTCGTTTTTGAGGCAAAGGAGCTCCTCTTTCAGAGACTGGACTTGTGCCTCCAGGTCAGCCTTGCCCAGCGTCAGTGCATTCAGGATCTGCTGTAGGCCATTGGCATCTGCCTCCACTAGCTGGCGTAGGGACACCTCAGCTTCGTACCTATAAAAATGAGACATGAAAAGATAGGCATTAAAATGTAGATGGTGTAAATCAAGCCAAGAAGAACTTTCTTCTGCATTTTTCACTAGGCTTCTCATTTCTTACGTTTCTATCAGAGGTTTTATTCTCTTTAGAGGTGGAGTCATTTGAAAACATCACTACTCATTTATGCAATTTGTGGGTTCTCAAATTATACAGTTATGCAATTATGCAGTCCATGGGGTCACAAAGAGTCACAGAGAGTTGGACATGACTGAGCAACTGAACTGAACTGAACTGAATTATGATTCCTTAGTTTGCCAGTGATGCTCCCTTGTTATTTAAGATGAATGAGTTTATCATCCTCCTTCCACTAGAGGCAGTGTAGTGTAAGTGCAAAGAGCAAAATTAAGATTTAGCAAGCTTGCTGCTGCTGCTAAGTCGCTTCAGTCGTGTCCGACTCTGTGCGACCCCATAGACGGCAGCCCACCAGGCTCCCCCATCCCTGGAACTCTCTAGGCAAGAATAATGGAGTGGGTTGCCATTTCCTTCTCCAATGCATGAAAGTGAAAAGTCAAAGTGAAGTCGCTCAGTCGTGTCTGACTCTTAGTGACCCCATGGACTGCAGCCTACCGGGCTCCTCCATCCATGGGATATTCCAGGCAAGAGTACTGGAGTGGGGTGCCATTGCCTTCTCCATTAGCAAGCTTGGGTCCAAGTTTTTATTTTGCCTTGTACTAGTTTCATGCCTTGGACCCTGTTAAACCTCAGTTTTCTCACCTTAAATGGGATAGTAATACATTAGCTCTGTCTATCTTATTGACTATTGTGCAGGTAATCAGATGTGTTCATATGTTATAAACTGCAGATACTGGATGCATGTGAGTGGTCGTGAATCTCAATCATTTATATTGAGTTTGGAGGTCCTCTCTGAGCTGGTTCTGACATGGCATGGGCAGGAGAGTTAGTAGACTTGGAGATGATCTTATTGGGACTGTGTAGCATCAGACGCAGGGGGAACCCTGTCATGAACGACAGAGTTGGGTGGGCTTACTTGGCTCTCAAGTCATCAGCAGTCAGTTTGGTGTTGTCAATTTGTGAAACCAGCCTGGAATTCTCAGCCTTGGTACACAAGATCTAGAATTAAGAAGTTGCACACACAAATGAGACAAACACCAAGATATCCTCCTTTAAAAGCCTCCAAGGGGCTTATGTGTGTTTCAATTAACAGGGGGAGGCTAGTTAGGTTTTTCATAGCTATGCTGGTATGCTGGGGAACTTTGGGAAGTCAGAGTTTTTTGTTATTTTCCTAAAAGATCAGCAAAAAATTACTTCAACAAAAACTTCTATAGATGTTTCACCGTTAAAATATAAAGTTCATTGCATATTTGCATAACATACCATGGTCCACTAGAATGTTCATACTATGAGGGTGAGACATTTTAGTTCACCAATATGGTCCCAGAGCCTAGAATAATGTCTAGTATATTGTTGCTGGTGCCCAATAAATATTTTTTGAAAAAATGTAACAGAAAAAAAATTCATGTTGTGTAGCAGCAGCATATCATTCAGAATGGGAAATTTAGGATTGGCATGGGAAGAAACTAGACAATTGGGAGATGATGAAATGAGCATACAAGGAGAAAAGAGTGATGATGATTGAAAAAAATGGATAAAAGTTAAATTGCTTAGGAACTTGTTTAAACAAAATTCATTTTTTCAGATCCCTGTTTTCTATTTTTTGTTAAAGAAATGGCAGCCGATGTTAATATATTTTGGTCATGTGTTATCTGATAGCAGAGTATAACTCTGGAAAATGAAAAACTGTAAAACTCTAAATATTGCCTCAACAATTTCATTCAAGAAATTTTCTTATTCTACAAAATATTTTTCAGTATAAAATGAACTAAAATATTAAAGTTTAGCAAATGACTGTTGCTTCGAGAACATCAACTCACAATGTGATTATACATGTTCCTAAGAATCTTACCTTTTGCTGGAGCTCCTCAATGGTTGCATAGTAGGATAGGTAGTCAGGACACATGACCGGGAGTTCTTTGTTACATTCTTCCTGGATTTTACACTCCAGTGCAGCGTTCTCTTGTTCCAGCATTCGTACCTTTTCCAGGTAGTTAGCAAGGCGATCGTTCAAGATTTTCATGGTCTCTTTCTCATTACTGTCGATGCCACCATCACACCAGCCACAATCATCCAGAAAGGGACAGGTGTTGAAGTTGCTGATTAAGCAGAGGGGTGTGAGAGAAAAGCAAGGAGCTGGTTTGTAGTCCTGGGACTGGCGAGTTCTCAGAACATGGCCAGTTGGTTGACAGCTATTGGCTTTAAGACCACCATGCTGGCAGCTGGTGTTAGGAAGGATGGTTGTTAAATTTGTAATCCCAGAACAGCTTTGGCATGGTGTTGCGGAAGACATAGTTGTTGTACAGCCCTTGGTATCCAGAGTGTGTGCCCAGCTTTGATTGATTTCGAAGTCTCTGGTCTCCGGGATCCAAAGCTCAAGGCAACCACGACTGAGTCTAAATTCCAAGCCTCTTAGCTTTTTCTTCTTTGAAGTACTTATATAGCCTTTGCTCTAGGTGGTGTCACAGTAGGCAGGAAGTTTTCCTTTCTAATGTTTGTATATCAAATCCCACAGGAACATCTCATTAGTCTGCTTTTTACTTGCCTGAGAAGAGCTACTTGTCTCATAAAAATGTGTATTTAGGCTGTTACTAACTTATTACCCATCACAACTACTACTTATCATTCGATTCAGAGCTTCACTTTATGTCTTCAAAAGGCTTTGTCGTCATGATTCTAACAGCATCCATTATTAAGCAAGTGTGAGTGTGCTAAGTTCATTAAGTCCTTGTTGACCTCTTCCTACGGCATCAAGCTTGATCAGGAATGAGTCCATCCTTCTTTTCCTTTCTTCTCTAAAAAGGGGAAACTATTGATATCTAATAATTATTGGTGAACTTAGAAATCAGTATTTTATTTTGGTATATCCAACAGAATTTCCCATTTTCATTGTTCTGACATGTTGCTCTTAAGATTCTTAAGTAATTGCTGGATTTCTGTTTTAGATTTCCAGGTTGGGTTTGATTGCTTATAGGAAATTCCTTGGAAAACAGGCTGGTTACCTTTCGAGTTTCCAAAACTCACACTGAGTACTGAGTGTTTGTTTGTTGTATGACATTAGCTAAAAATTTGCTGTGGTGTTGGTTTACATTTGCTGTTTAAACATGATCTGCTGCAAGATAAGTGCTCTTTTTCAGGAATACTTAGCATTATCCTTAAGAAATACGTTATTAGTATTTTGTTCTTGATCCTTTCTGGAGGACCTAGGAGACAATAATTTCCTTACCTTTTCCAGCTTCTAGAGGCTATCCACGTTCCTTGACTTGCTGGCCCTTCCATCCTCAAAGCCAGCAATAGCCAGTCAAGTTTTTCTCACATTGCATCACTCAAACACTGACTCTTCTGCTTCCGTCTTCCACATTTAAGGAAGAAGGACCCTTGTGATTACATTGGACTGATGTCATCTAGGATAATCTTCTTATTTTAAGGTCAGCTGATTTGTAACCTTTCTTCTCCTTTGTCATGTAGCCTAACATATTTGAAGTTTCTGGGATTAAGATATGAACATCTTTAGGGGCTCATTATTCTGCCTAACACACAATGGAAGGGAAAAATGCAATTTACAGTAGTACCATAATATGCAAAATATGCAAGAATAAATTTAGACAGGTATAAGATGATGCTGTTAAAGTGCTGCACTTATTATACCAGCAAATTTGGAAAACTCATCAGTGGCCACAGGATTGGAAAGGGTCAGTTTTCATTTTAATCCCAAGAAAAGCAATGCCAAAGAATGTTCAAATTACCATATAACTGCACTCATTTCACATGTCAGCAAGATTATGCTCAAAATCCTTCAAGCTAAGTTTCAGCAGTACATGAACTGAGAACTTCCAAATGTACAGCTGGAAGTAGAAAAGGCAGAGGAGAAGCACATCCAGTGTTAGAAGAGCTGTGTGGGCTCCTGAAAGGTGGGTCAGAAGAGCAGACACTAGCATCATGAATATATTTGTTCGGAAGATCAACTTTGATGCACTCTATAAATTTTCCCATGTAACCCCCTCAACGCAGCACCTGAAGAAGGTCTATGCCAGTTTTGCCCTCTGTATGCTTGTGGCAGCCACAGGGGCCTATGTCCATGTGGTCACCCATTTCATTCAGGCTGGCCTGCTCTCTGCCTTGGGCTGTCTGGGGTTGATGATTTGGCTGATGGCAACACCTCACAGCCATGAAACTAAGCAAAAAAGACTGGGACTTCTGTCTGGATTTGCTTTCCTTACAGGAGTTGGCCTGGGCCTTGCTCTGGACTTGTGTATTGCCATCGACCCCAGCATCCTTCCCACTGCCTTCCTGGTCCCAGCAATGACCTTCACTTGCTTCACCCTGAGTACACTCTGGCAGGCACCATAACTACCTCTTTCTAGGAGGTATCTTGATGTCAGCCATGAGCCTGATGCTCTTGTCTTCCCTGGGGAACCTATTCTTTGGATCTATTTGGCTTTTTCAGGCAAACTTGTATGTGGGGCTAGTGGTCATGTGTGGCTTTGTCCTTTTTGATACTCAACTCGTTATTGAAAAAGACTGAAAATGGAGATAAAGATTATATCTGGCATTGTGTTGACCTCTTTTTAGATTTCGTAACTCTCTTCAGAAAGCTCATGATGATCCTGGCTATGAATGGGAAGAAGAAGAAGAAGCGAAGCAGCCATCCGGCCTTCCCTAATTTGACTTCCTTTCCCTCCACCCCTCTTTTCCTCTTTGCACACATTACAGTTGGCATGTTCTTTGATAATGAAAAGCATCAGAAAAAAAAAGAGAAAAGGCAGAGGAACCAAAGATCAAATTGCCAATATATGCTGGATCATAAAAAGAGCAAGGGAATTAAAAAAAAAATCTACTTCTTCATTGACTATGCTAAAGCATTTGACTGTGTGGATAACAACAAAATGTGGAATATTCTTAATGAGATGGGAAAACCAGACAACATGACCTACCTCCTGAGAAACCTGTATGTAGGATAAGAAGCAGCATTTAGAACTGGACATGGAATAACAAACTGGTTCAAAATTGGGAAAGGAGTACAGTTCAGTTCACTTCAGTTCAGTCGCTCAGTCGTGTCCGACTCTTTGCGACCCCATGAATTGCACCACGCCAGGCCTCCCTGTTCATCACCATCTCTCGGAGTTCACTCAGACTCATGTCCATCGAGTCCGTGATGCCATCCAGCCATCTCATCCTCGGTCATCCCCTTCTCCTCCTGCCCCCAATCCCCCCCAGCATCAGAGTCCTTTCCAATGAGTCAACTCTTCACATGAGGTGGCCAAAGTACTGGAGTTTCAGCTTTAGCATCATTCCTTCCAAAGAAATCCCAGGACTGATCTCCTTCAGAATGGACTGGTTGGATCTCCTTGCAGTCCAAGGGACTCTCAAGAGTCTTCTCCAACACCACAGTTCAAAAGCATCAATTCTTCAGTGCTCAGCCTTCTTCACAGTCCAACTCTCACATCCATACATGACCACAGGAAAAACCATAGCCTTGACTAGACGGACCTTAGTCGGCAAAGTAATGTCTCTGCTTTTGAAAATGCTATCTAGGTTGGACATAACTTTTCTTCCAAAGAGCAAGCATCTTCTAATTTCATGGCTGCAGTCACCATCAGCAGTGATTTTGGAGCCCCAAAAAATAAAGTCTGACACTGTTTCCACTGTTTCCCCATCTATTATGAAGGTATATTTGTTAAAATAGTCATATAGAGCATCTATGCCTTAATAGTTTGCTTAACTTATGATTCTTCATATTTAGGTGTGTGGTACATAAGCCTGTAGGGCTTCCCAGGTGGCACTAGTGGTTAAGAACCCACCTATCAGTGCAGGAGATGTGAGAGACATGGATTTGATCCCTGGGTTGGGAAGATCCCCTGCAGAAGGATATCCCAGGCAGCCCACTCCAGTATTCTTGCCTGGAGAATCCCTGTGGACAGAGGAGCCTGGCGGGCTTATGGTCCACAGGGTCACAAAAAGTCAGGCATTACTGAATGATTCAGCATGCACGCACGTGGGCCTGTGCTGGTAATCCTAAGCTGGGCCCACAGTTGTAAGAGTAGGCTAGCAGAAATACTGACTTTCTGCTTTTCAAAATGACAAGCTTCCTCCAGCCATGTCCTCTGGCAGGAACTCTCTTTGTCTGAAATCTCACCCACCCCAGATCACTCATCTGAGCTTCAGGATCACCTCCAGGGGATGCTCTTCCCTGAACCCAGGCTCTAGTGGATCGCCCTGTTTCCTTTCCCTCACCTCTTGTATTGTTCTTGTTTAGCTGCTCAGTTGTGTCTGACTCTTTATAACCCTATGGACTGTAGCCCACCAGGTTCCTCTGTCCTTGGGATTTCCCAGGCAAGAATACTGGAGTGGGTTGCCATTTCCTTCTCCAGGGGATCCTCCCGACCCAGGGATGGAACCTGCATCTCCTGGTTTGGCAGGTGAATTCTTTACCACTGAGCCACAAGGGAATCCCACCATTATAATGCCATTTTTATAATTAGGAAACGCACACTGTGTTTCAGAAATGAATGGTCAATCCAGCCTCACTAGGTTGGAGAGGAATAGGCGCGGATGGTCTCCTTCACATGGAGGGCCCCTTGGGCTGACCCACTCCCCACCTCTCTATGAGCCTCAGTTTCTCATCTGAAAATTCAGACTTGGAGCACAGCCTTTCTAGCCTACTAGGTCTTCTGTTTCTGGATCTGCTCTTGACAATGATAGAGGAAGTGTAGCCCGGGGCTTAGACACCTACACTCAGCTCAGACCACCTGGGTCTGGATTCTGGCTTTGCCACGACCTTACTGCACGTAAGGTGCAAGTAAGTCACTGCACCTCATTCCCCCGTCTGTAAATGGAGCCAACAGTATAAATTACCCCCAGATATCTCCTAACCTGGGCTCCCCTGGTGGCTCAGAGGGTAAACACTCTTCCTGCAGGTTCCATCCCTGGGTTGGGAAGATCCACCAGAGAGTGGAATGGCAACCCACTCCAGGATTCTTGCCTGGGAAATCCCATGGACAGAGGAGGCTGGTGAGCTACGGTCCATGGGGTCACAAAAAGTCTGACACAACTGTGCGACTAACATTTCCTAATCTATAACTTTATTCATTTTTTGTCTTCTAACACTGGAATTTAGACCCTAGGCAAATTAAATCAGAATCTTTGATGTTGAGCTCAGACTGGGTATTTTTCTTAAACCGTTTTTACATACAGGCAGGGTTGGAAACCACTGCCTGTGGCTACCTTGGTTGTATGATCAAGGAAACATAAACAGGAATGGCCAGGGAGGCCTTGTTTGCAATAGCAAAAAAAAAAAAAAAAAAATTAACTAAAATATACAGCACCAGGAAAATGGAGATGTAAGTTACGGGATATTCATAAGGTACAATAAACACTACACATCAGTTAAAATAAATTTCCTTGAGTTACCTAAATCAACATGGATAAATTCCCCCAAACACAAGTATGAAAACCAAGTTAGGGAAAATTATATATGGTACAGTAGTGTTTATTTTAAAAAGCTAAAAAAAAGATATAAAACAATGCATAATTTATGGGTACATATATCTGCAAGTAAATTTAATTTTTAAAAAAATTCCTAAGATGATTAACACCAATTTCAATGAAAGTGGTTATTTCTTGAAAGAGGTGTGGACAAGCACTAGGGAAGGAGAAGCAGGAGGTTCACCTCATTCTTTTTTTTAAAGATAGCGTCTTAAAATGTTGCTTACTTTTTATTCATTTGTGTGTGTGTTTCTATTTATTTATTTGGTTGTGTAGCACGCGAGATCTTAGTTCCTCCACCCAGGACCGAACCTGCACTCCCTGCAGCCCTGAATTGGAAGCACAGAGGCAAGTCCCTTCATCTCTTATTCTTAACGCTTTATTTAAATGTTCCTTTAACAGAGTTCTTTCTCTATACTTTTCTGTGTCCTTGAACTCTTTTGTAATAAAAAAAGCGTAATTTTACAGTGTTTTTGGAGGGGCTATCAATAGAACTCCATGATTGTTTTGGTTTATTCTGTGGGCTTTCCAGTTTTGTGGCAAATATGGTCTAAACGTGGGCTTCCCTGATGGCTCAGGAGGTAAAGTGCCTGCCTGCTCTGTAGGAGACACAGCAGACGCGGGTTTGATCCCTGGGTCAGAAACACCCACTGAGGGGGAAATGGTAACCCACTCCAGTATTCTTGCCTGGGAAATCCCAGGGTCAGAGGAGCCAGGTGGGCTACAGTCTGTAGCGTCAGAAAGAGTTGCACATGACTGAGCGCGCTGTCCAAGCTTGCTTCTCACTCTTCCTCAATAACTAATACGCTCATCCGTTCGCTCATTTGCTTATTTGTTCAGGGACTATCTGTTGAGCATTGCTTCCAAAGCGAGGCCACGGGGAGAACTCTGTCCTGGGACGCACTTTTCTTATGCTGTCCTCAGCCTTTTCTTCTGCCTTGGAGTCTACAATGAGGGCGAATGGGTGCGTGTAGATGTGTGGTTGAGTCCCTTCACTGTTCACCTGAAATTATCACGACGTCGTTCATTGGGTATACCCCACTACAACATAAAAAGTTTAAAAAAGATTACTTTTTAGTGTGTATGGCGGGTGCTTTGCAAAGACTGTCATGGTTAGACTAGCTTTCATTTTTATATTCTCACCCATTTCGTGATGTGTGATCTAAATTGCTCGAAGGTCCCCACAGAGCAAAATTCTCTAACAGAACCATCTAAAGAGAAAGACACAGGGCTTCGGCAGACTGACAAAGATGAGGCTGTGGGCAGTCACTCTTGCTCCAAATCCTAAGTCTGGCTATACTGAATTTCCAGAGACTTGGAGAGATTTGCTAGGATTTATAACAGTTTGCGTTTCTTAAGGACTCAGATTATGTTTCCCACTTGTCCACACAATCATCATCAGTCCATACTGTTTTCCAGGTTTTTATTAAACAATAACCTCCCTTTTCCGGGTGCTGGGTACTTGGTATCTTCCCTTTGACTTACAATACTAACATTATTGAATGCGATTCTTCCCCCTTTTATTTTTTCATCTCCTTAGGTTTCAACCAGCTGCTAGTACACAGTATCTTTAGCTTTGAAAAAGAAGTAGAAAGGGAAATCAAAGGAGCATTTTTTTGCGGAAAGATTATCTAAGATTCTAGTTATTCACCAAGTTCTACATTAAATTCTCCCACCCTCCCTGCAAAAGAAACTGCCAAATAAGTGATCACAGCCTTTATCGAGGGAGTATATGTTGTCTCCCCTCTGCTTAGTAAGGTTTCTGAGTACAAATTAGATAGAACCTGTGACATCACAGTTTTACAAGGAGTGAGGCTTCTTTTTCATTCACGTGTGAAAGAAAAAACTTTTCAGGATTCAATTGGCTGGAGGAAAATGTCATGCCAGCCTGTGCAAAATGATGGGGGACAGCTGGTTGGAAAGGCCAACATCAGAAACCAGCCTCACCTCCTCGGTGTGGAAATTGACACCAGGATGCCTATAAATAGCGCTCTCTGTTCCTCAGAGCTGCAGAAAGAGCAGTGGGTATTAAAATGAAAGCCACCACTGTATACAGCTCAGAGGCAGGCTCAGTGGTTTCCTTATAGAGGCCGAGGAACGGACATCCATGGGCAGCATGCACTGTGACAATGTCACGTTTGCTGGGGGAAAGGGGGCCCCCTGGGGCTCGGCAGAAGAGGGCTCCAGGGGTTAATGTGTAAGAGGTACAGACTCCAGTTACCCAGCAGAGGTGATTGCAGGTAACCTGGAGTTCAGCCAGGTGCTCAGACTGGCGTGAGAGCCAGCCTGAGGCACCCACATCTCTGAGCTTTTTGCTTCCTCAGTTTGGACAGTCTGGAGAGGGCACCCCAGATGGGTGTTCAGAGCCTATTCTGAACTACACTTTAAATTGTGATCTCTGAATTCAGCTACATCCTATAACCACTCCTTGAAGCCAGAGGAAATCTCTGATTTTCAGTAAACAGCGTGGAGTCAGCCCAAATTTCCAACCCTTGGGTTTGTTCTCTTTGGTGAACAAGGCTGTCACTCACCCATCCTCCTCTACAAGCCTGTCCAAAGGCAATGGGAGTTAAGTGCTCACTTCATGCTTGTTCCGTAAAAAAGTCTTTTCACTTTTCTGACTGGGACCCGAAAGAGAGTGAGGTCCTGGAAGAGGGTGGCCCTGGAGAGGAGTCCTGAGGAGCCTCTGTCTTAGGTGCATTGATTGACTCAGTTTATAACCGCCCTGGCTTCAGGGAAGGGGAAGAATTTCAGGGCGGAGGAGTGCAGAGCCTGAAATCATTTCGTGCAACTCATCAGTTCAAGACACCCACGCGGGGAAAGACTGAAGGTGAAAGGAGAAGGGGCAGCTGAGGATGAGATGGCTAAATAGCATCGCCGACTCAATGTGCATGAGTCTGAGCAAACTCTGGGAGATAGTGGAGGACAGAGGAGCCTGGCATGCTGCAGTCCACGGGGTCGAAAAGAGTCAGACATGACTTAGCGACTCAACAACCACATCGGTTCAAACACAACCCAAGCAGATCCAACACACGACATGGAATTGGGGACAGATAAAAGCTGGAGACGATCCCACGTCACAGTGACTAGCGCACAGAAGGCTGTGCTCTTTTGTTTTCCAGGGACTATAGAACACAGCAGGGGAGTGTCACTGCCACCAGGCTTCTGGGGGTGACTCAGGGATTTGGCTCTTCCCTAGAATCTGCAGTGATTCCATTTCAGGATGTTAGTCCCTCATCTGCGGTGTGAAAGAACGAAGACTTTGGAGGAAGTGAGGGCATATGGGTGATCCGCATCTGATTTGTGCTTCCCCAGATCACTCATTCAAGACCAGAGGGGTGACCTGGGCCAGCTGCGTCCACCTCGGGCCTTTTTTCCTGCCTGTAGCTACTCTCTCTCCCTTACACATCCCCGTAATTCTGGTTGTGCCGACTGCTGAACAAAAGCAGCTGTTTGCTCTGCTGACTTTTCCTCCTTCAGGCTGACGACAGAGGAACTGCTTGTGTGGCCCTGGGGCAAAACGTTTATGTTTAATTAACTCAGTGTTAAAACTCATCATGCATGGAGGCACTGATTCTCCTGGATTTATCTGCCAAGTCAGTAGCTTCTGACAAATAACACAGCTTCTATCTAGTCCAGCGGGGCTTCCCTGGTGGCTCAGACAGAAAAGAATCTGCCTGCAATGCAGGGGACACGGGTTTGAGCTCTGGGTTGGGAAGATCCCCTGGAGAAGGGAATGGCTACCCCACTCCAGTATTCTTGCCTGGGAAATCCCATGGACAGAGGAGCCTGGTGGGCCACAGTTCATGGGGTTGCAAAGAGTCAGACACGACTGAACAATTAACACTTTTATCTAGTCCAGCAATGAGAAAGAAAGCAATTTTAGGTGAGATTTTTATTTGATGTGATCCAAACTCCAGGTTGTCTCTTTCAGGAGGGAGAATCATCCCAGAGGAATGCTTTTAAGTCATGTTTTTCAAGGAAAAGCCCCCAAGGGACATTCCAGTTCCGAGCAATTATGTCTTCACTCGGTTTATTTTCTTAGGTTTTAAATACTTTTCTATTAAAAAAAAAAACTTTAAAACTGTACTTTTATGATGATTCAAAGGACTGCCGCTGTGCCTTCAGCTAGAAGAAAACACACAGAATACATTTAAATGAATTACAAAGTGTATTATACTCTGCAAATCAGCATTAAAATGCACATTAATTTCTGCAGCTCTTAAATACTTCGGTTGCTGAGGAGCTGCTTCCATTCTATAATTGAAATAGCTCTTCAGATGCAATTTAGTTGCTGATTGGTTTTTAAGTATTTTTAAAAGCTAACAGCTCAGATGGAAAAAGGGGGTATACCCTTGAGTTATAAATAGGAGCACAGATGTCATCAGCCATGGACTCATCAGACCATTGCCAAAAACAGTGATTTTCTCCAGAGAAGGGATGCTCTACCCGGAAGGCAGGCTGTTCAGGGGACCCTAGAGCTGGCTTGACATCAGATCCAAGACCACAGTTGGGAGGGAGTGACCATAAATGAAGCAGGTCTCTTTTTCACTCTGCTCCTAATCCACACATTCCATACCTTCTCTTCTTGCCTTTTAGTACCTCCAACTTTTTATCAGTTTCAAGAAATGTCAAGTAGGAAAAGAAGAGGCAAAGCATAAAAGCAAGTCCTTTGATCTTTGTTGGCAGGTAGAAATCTACATGTGTGACCAGGAAGAGGCTTCAGCTATTAATAAATGTCTAAATTTGGCAACCCAGTGCTTTGTGGACTTTATGTTGTATGCACCATGCAAGGCAGCCAAAGGGTATTTGCGAGGTGGCTGTGTCCCTACAGCAATGCTCGATAACTTCAAGGTTAAAAAACAATCTATGGATTCTTAACTGTGTGTCTGCCTCCTTGATACTAATAAAGGCATTTTGGTGACTTCCCTGGTGCTCCAGTGGTAACGAATCCACCTTCCAAGGCAGAGCATGGGGGTTCAATGCCAGGTTGGGAAATTAAGATCCTACATGCCATGGAGAAACCAAGCCTGCATGCCACAGTCAGAGAAGCCTGTGCGCCGCAATGAAGACCCAGCACTGCCCAAGAAGAAGTTGCTTGAACTCAGTCACGGGAGTAACGTAGGTGTTGGAGAAAAGATGGAAGGTCCGATTAGTTCCCTAAATTGCTGATGAACCGAGGGTCCACGGTCAGGTCAACTAAATTCTTGGTTTCATAACATCTTCCATGACAAATGGCATTAATGAAATGCTAATTAATTAATGATACATTAATGATATATTTTTAGAGTGTTCTAAAGTTGACCTGTAAGGTCATAATGCTTGAAAACCACAAATTTCTATGTGAATGCAGAATTGTTAGGGAATTCTGAAGATGAAGATTTGGGTGAGGATTCTAGGGAGCTTGCCAGAAGGTAAATCTCAAAAGTGTATAAATCCTTCAGTGTACTATATCCAGTCAGACAATTTATAGGCAGGAAACGATCCAGCTTCAAAGACAGCCTAATTGTGGTCTATGAATGCCATCTCTCTCTTTAGAATTCCATCCAAAGAATGAGTAGGGTTAAGTTATGGAAAAAAGATCTACTTTTTCTAAAATTAATTTTTATTTCTTTCATTGGCATATAGTTGATTTACAATATTATATTAGTTGCAGGTATATAGCCTAGTGATTCAATATTTCTACAGATGCTATTCCATTAAAATTTATCATAAGATAATGGCTCTAGTTCCCTGTGCTGGACTATAAATCCCTGTTGCCATCTATTTTATATATAATTGTTGTACCTCATCATCCCTTCCCCCGTGTTGCCTCTCTTCCTTCCCTCTCCCCACTGGTAACCACTGGTTGTTTTTTTTAACAGAAACCACTGGTGAGTCGGTTTCTGTTTTGCTACACACGTATATTTGTTTTATTTTTAGATTCCACATACAAGTGATATCATACAGTAATTGTCTTTCTCTGTCTGATTTCTTTCACTAAGCATAATACCGTGCAGTTCCATCCATGTTGCCACAAATGGCAAAAATTCATTCTGGAAAAAATCTGGCCTTGGTACTTTTTTTTTTTTAACCTACAGCATGTGAGGAGAAAAAAAAAAGTCAGAGAAACAGCTTGGCTGAGACTAACAAAAGTAATAGTAACAGCATCTAACTACCATTTATTGAGTAGCTGACCAAAATGCCCAGCAATTGGCTTTATACTTTATATCCATTGTCATCTTCACAAAACCCTATGAAGTAGCTACTATAAATATCCCTTTTTATAAATGAAGACACTGTAGTCTCAAGAGGGTAAGTATTGTGCTCAATCTCATATAAGAAGTGAGAGCAACATATATATATTCTAACATGACTTTTTTTTTTTAACTCAAAGTACATTATATGTAACTGTACAGATTGTTAAAAAGTCATTGTGAAATATATCGCACTGTGTGCCACTCACATGAATGCTAGGCTCTCCTGAAAGCCAAGGGTGGTTAAGAAAATTCATCCAAGTGTGAAGAAGAGGAGGGAGAAGAGATTTCAGGTGAGAGAGTTTTCTTTTCTTCTGACTATGATATGTCCTACTGTCTAATTTACTCATCATGAAAAACTTACACAAAGAAAAAGATATCCTATATCACTGAGAGAGGAGGAAACTCACCACTGACCAAAGATCTCAAGAAGAGATGTAGAATGGGTCACCTTCAAGTGCTGTGACGACTTAATTCTTTCACTAGGTCATTATTGTTTTATTTTTTTTAATAAAAATTTTTTTTTGGCTTTACTATTTGGCTTGTGGGATCTTAGGTCCCCAACCAGGGACTGAACCTAGGGCCTGGCAGTGAAAGCACTGGGCCCTAACCACTGGACCACCAGGAAAGTCCCTAGATCATTATTTAAATTATACTGTTAAAATCTGAATAAAATATGCAAAAACTCCAAGACAAACAAAAACTCCTCCACAACCATCTCAATGGAAGTGGAAAAACCAGAGTGCGCTGGAGTCTATTTTCTTTGAAAATATATTGAGGCACTTGAAGGATGAAGTTTAAGCAATGCCCCCAATGTCCAGAGCTCCCCCTTTAGCCAAAATCTCCACATCAGAGTGCTTTCTCTCTCCTAATTTTGCACGGTTTGCAAACTTAAAAAACAAAGCTACTGGGACTTCGTTGTTAGTCCAGTGTTAAGATTTCGCCTTCCAATATAAGGGATGCAGCTTCAATCCCTGGTCAGAGAGCTAAGATCCCACCCGCTTCCAGGCCAAAAAATAAAACAAAACTGCACACGAAATAGAAACAATACTGTAACAAGTTTTCAACAGAGACTTCAAAAATGGTTCACATAAAAAAAATCTTAAGAAAAACTACTGAAAAAAAAGCAGAGATAAAATGATAGTACTTAGAAAGAGTGGAGATGAGGAGATTGTGGGATCTTTCTAAAAAGCAAATATTTCCTTTTGTGATGGAAAATCAAAAACCTTTGTTAGACAAAAGCCGGTACATACATGATGTGAGTTAATGTATCCCAGGAAGCGACTGAGAAGAAACCTGAAGGGTTTGCTCTGCCCCGCTGTCCTATGCGGTGAAGGTGGTGTCCTGCTCGGTATCTACCCCGTATGTTGTCTGCAGCTGAGCCCGTGCTCAGTCGTGTCTGATTGTTTGTGATCCAATGACTGTAGCCCACCAGGCTCCTCTGTCCATGGGATTTCCCAGGCAAGAATACTGGAGCGAGTTGCCACTTCCTTCTCCAGGGGATCTTCCCAACCCAGGGATTGAACCCTTGTCACCTGCATCTCCTTGCATTGTGAGGCAGATTCCTTGCAGCTGACAAGAGGTTCGACTAAGTGGGAGGCTGCCCTTCACGTCCTGTCCCTTCTTGGAGCCAGCTGAGGGTGCAGGGGACATCATGGCTGGGGGCAGACAGAAGTCAGGGGTGAAACTGACCAGCCCGGTGGAGGGGGGAGCCTGGGAGGACTCAGAAACGATATGCAGCCGGGATCTGAGCTCAGAGAACCCCAGAAAGTCTCTTTTCTTTGCAGGATAGGGCATCCGTAGTTGGGAATAACACAGTTTGAAAGGTTTCAGAGCTCAGCATGTCGCTGTGCTAAAATAGATCTGTGCTGTGAGATTGCCAAGCTGGCATTAAAAAGAGGGAGGGGAGAACAAAGAGGAAAAAAGAAAGGGACGGAAGGAAGTGCCCACACCGTGTAGGCCCAAATGAAGTAAACCCAAGACTCACTGCCACTGCCTCCAAATGTTTCCACGGAAGGTGGGTCGATCTTTTTAAAAATTTTGTTTATTTGGCTATACCAGGTCTTTGTTGCAGCATGCAGGATCTTTAGTTGCTACATTCAAAGTCTTGGCTGTGGCATGTGGGATCTAGTTCCCTGACCAGGGATTGAACCTGGCACTCTGCATTGGGAGCTTGGAGCCTTCGCCACTGGACCCCTCAGGGGAAGGGGATCCCTCTTAATTGTGCCTGGGACACATAGGAATTATGCTTTCTGGAAATCCACACGTCTTATCTTCCTATTGGTGGTTCCATAACTGGATAGCACACTAGTACCTCCTAGACATCCTTTCAAAATGTCCCAATGCCCCATCACACCTAGAGATTCTGAATTTTTTTTAATTATGAGTAAAAATATGGAATGCTTCACAAATTCGCTTGCTGTCCTTGGGAGGATGCACGCTCATTTTTGTCCTGTGTCAATTTTAGCATTGTCTGTCCTGTATCAATATGTGTGATGCTGAAGCTAGCGCCAGATTCAGTTTGTTTCAGGCTAGCACTGTTTTTCTTCTTCTTTTAAAATCCCTCTGTTGAGAGCACTTCCTTGGTGGTATAGGGTCTAAGACTCTGTTATCCCAGTGTGCTCCTAATGCACGGGGCCTGGGTTCTGCTCAGGGAACCAGTTTCCCCATGCTACAACTAAAGATCCTGTACACTTCCCAGGTGGCGCTAGTGGTAAAGAACCTGCTACCAATACCAGAAACATAAGGGACACGGTTTGATCCCTGGGTCAGGAAGATCCCCTGGAGGAGGAAATGGCAACCCACTCCAGTTTTCTTGCCTGGAGAATCCCATGGACAGAAGAGTCTGGCAGGCTACAGCCTATGGGGTCACAAAGAGTTGGACATGACTGAAGCAACTTAGTATGAACACATGCATGCTGCAGCTAAGACCCAGCACAACCAGACAAGTAAATAGATATTTTCTTAAAAAAATTTTCTTTAAGTAAAATTCCTGTCTAACCTAATGTGTAACCAGTGTTGAGAACTGCCTTGATTCCCTTCTCTTTGGCAGATGTTTCAGGCATTTTCTAATCATAGCTAGAATGTCGGATCCCATCTTCATGAACTAGAGTTTCCATTGGAGTTTTCTTGGTGAGTTTCCCATAAGAAAACGTGATACACGCTGAAACGATTTCTGTGTTTCGTGATTTCTAAGGTGCACATTCCCTTCCCACCTCCCCACCCCAAATGCTCATTTAAATGCAGCCAAAATCAGGCTGCCCCTCACAATCACTGGGGTTGTTCAATCGCTGCTGGACCAAGTGCATCCCAATGATGCCGTCATTGCTTTTACACACACACTTGGCCATGGCCCTTCACGTTTCCAGCATTGCCATTGCCTGACATGGATTGCTGCAACCATATGTGTTTAACGGGTTCATGGGCGCTTACAATGTCTCTAAGAAGATGACATGATGATTTGGCATTAAACCCCAAAGTTATTGAATACAAAAAAAGGCAGAGTAGGGGGACAGAGCTTGGTATTAGGTAAACCATTATTTGTCATTTAAGGAATCACAAATTCCTCATGTTCTCAAGAAGCAATAAGCCAGTGCTTACTACTATATATAAAATAAACAATGAAGTCCTACTGTATAGCACAGGGAACTATATTCAGTGTCTTGTAAAAATCAATAATGGAAAAGGAATATATATGTATAACAGAATCACTCTGTTGTATACCTGAAACTTCTACAATGTTGAAAATCAACTATACAACAATTTAAAAGAGAGAGAGAGAAATATGTTCTTTGGAAGAACCAGTCATGTTCCTCTCTTTCTTCCACCACCAGCCTCCACTGCCTACCATCACACCCAGGGAACTATCACTCATTCATTCATGGATTCATTCGCCACGTACCAGGCAGGGGATAGGAAATGCACTATGAGAAAGTCAAATCCACCCTCTGCCCTCGTAAATAAAACTGGGGCAGGTGGGCAGCAATAGATTTTACTAGGATTATTTATTTTTGTGAGGACATGCAGCAGATAGCTCTTTTAGAATCAAAAGCTTGTTTTTTTTTTTTTTGTTGTTGTTCTTTTTGTGGGCTTCCTGGTGGCTCTGATGGTAAAGAATCTGCATACAATGCAGGAGACTCGGGTTTGATCCCTGGGTCTGGAAGATCCCCTGGAGAAAGAAATGGCAACCCACTCCCGTATTCTTGCTTGGAAAATCCCATGGACAGAGGAGCCTGGTAGGCTACAGTTCATGGTGTCACAAAGTGTTCTTGCATATGAAAACAAGTGAGAAAAAAATTCTATGCTCCATGTATCATTATCACCCGTCCTCCACCCCCAGGGTCACAAAGAGCCTCTGATGGATCAGAGAAATCCTGGGGACTCAGAGATGTTTATTCTTGCCTGAACCACAGAGGACAGAGTCCAAGGTTTCCTAGAAACAGATCGAAGGCCCGAACCTGTGAATTGATGTGAAGGTAGCCGGGCTAAGAGAAGCTGGGATTCCAGGGTTTCATGCTGGCAAAATCCCAGCCCTGACAAATCCAGTTCACTCCCACCAGCCAGAATGAGGAGTCGCCACAGGAGGAGCTATTTTACTAGTAAATTGCTCCTGGTTTGCCTTGTGTTCAAACAAACAGCCGGACAATGAGAGGCCTTGCTTCAGAGAGAGGCTCCAGCTAAGCTGATGGCGAGTTTAGCTGTTAATTGAAACCTTTTGCTGATGACCAGTCAGGCAATCTGTACTTAATGGCCTTTAAAAGGGATGCCCCCCCCCCGCCCCCCGCCACCACCTTCAGAACGGTATTTTCATTTTTGATGATGTCAAAGTCCTGTGTGTTTCAAGGAATAGAAGGAACGCTTGTTTTTGTTGGACGTTGCTACAGGCGCTGAGGGCTGGCAGGGCACAGCTCTGCTTTGAGAAAGCTGACGGACCACAGCGGCTTCTGGCACGGCTGGCAGAGAGCGGGATCCAGGGCTCTGAGCATCAGGCTTTCTGGATTTCTCCTTGAGGACTAAGGCTCAGGAGAAGAAGGTTCTGGCTGAACGTGTAGCAAGTGTCAATATGACTTGGAAAAAAAGTGTTACTCAGTTGTGTCCGACTCTTTGTGACCCCTTAGACAGTATAGCCCACTTGGCTCCTCTGTCCATGGAATTCTCAAGGGAGTGAAACTGGAGCAGGTTGCCATTTCCTTCTCTAGGGGATCTTCCCAACCCAGGGATCAAACCTGCATCTCCTGCGTTGGCGGGCGGATTCTTTACCACCTGGCCTACCAGGGAAGCCCAATATGACTTGAACAATGACTCAAAACAAAACACATCGTCTAGGGTTTTTAACACAAGCCCTTTCTGCTCTATCATCTTACCTCCTCTGGCCTCAGATTATTTGCCCTTGAATCAGGAATTATTATTTTTGTCTTCTCAGATAGCTTATATATTAGTGTCACTACTGGAAAAGAGAATAGTTGTGGGGAGACATTATACTAATATATACTATTAAAAACATCTTGTCACATAGAGGACGCCTGTAATAGCAGCCACATCTACACTCTGATATGTAGGCTATCATCCTTTAATTCTTCACTGTTCTCTCCTCTCCCTGATAAAGCAATTGAAGGAGCCAGTACAATATCTGCACAAGCTTTGTTAAAAATGAAGTGTTACGTGTGGGTGTGATTTTCTCTCATGTGTGTGTGTGTGTGTGCACCTTGAAAAGTTGCAAATAATATGTGCTTTGGACAGCAAAGACATCGACTCAGTCAATCATAAACGAAATCCACCCAGAATATTCATGGGAAGGACTGTTGCTGAAGTTGAAGCTCCACACTTTGGCCATCTGATGTGAAGAGCCAATTCATTGGAAAAAGATCCTGATGCTGGAAAGACTGAAGGCAGGAGGAGAAGGGGGCAGTCCAGGAGGAGATGGTTAGAAGGCGTCACTGACTTAACGGACATGAGATTGAGCAGTCTCTGGGAGACAGTGAAGAACAAGGAAGCCTGACGTGCTGCAATCCACGGGATCGCAAACGTAGTGCCCAAACAAGGCAATGGGGCCTGGAAGACAATTATTTGTCACTTCTGTAGTCACTAGGTGCCTGATGTTTCTACTGCAAAAGTATGTTTTAATAATTGAAACATTAAAACGAAAATGAAGGGGTACAGCCCCAGGCAAGTTTCAGAGAAAGCTTGCCTCCTTGATGGTGAAGTAAGGACTCACCAGGGTGGGCCAGTGCTAGCTGGAAACCCTGATCCCTGGTGGGGCAGCCTGAGCAGCGAGGCTGATGGACAGCATGGAGACTCGCAGTGGGGAATGGGTACCCCACTTCCTTGTTTGCTTCCCCAGAGAAATAGGTGACTGACTTTTAATAAAATGTGACTGACTCTTAATAAGAGCCTGCTGTTTCACGTGCTAATTCTATTGCCCCACAAGGATGGGGGAGCTGTTTTGCAGGCTCAGGAGCACAACACTGGGCAAGGTCCCCATCCATCTCTGATGACCCTTTGTGTTTGGGGCAAAGGCCTTCAGATATATAGGTTTAAGCAGGGTAAGTCTTTCTGTTAAGAAAAAGAAGAGGATGATTCCTCTATCAGCTCAAAGGCAGTTTATTCATTTGATCTCATCCAGGGTGGCATGAAGTCACTTTTACTCTCTGCTTGAAGATTTTTCTCTGAATTATTTTGTAAAGCTATATTCTGTGCAGGGCATGTGAAAAGATACAGATTCACTCTAAATTTGTATCAAAGAAAAATGTAATCGGAGGTTGCAGCTAGGGGTTCTTAGGGCACTGGAGATAAGGACTCAAAAATTGTAAGTAAGATATTTATCAGAAGAAGGGGTGGAAACAGGGATATCTTTGTTACAGGAAAATCCAAAAGAAATCTCTAAGCAGAAAAGCAGAGCAATGATGGAGCACCTTCTCCTCAGACACAAGGATGGAGTACTTGGAGGGCCGGGGGGCACACCTTCCATTGCCTCCCCACTCTTCCTGCTCCCATGGAAAGAAGGACTTAAGTAGGAGGATCTAGGAAGAGCAGAGGAGGCTGGTGGACTCTATTGAGTCAAGCAAAGTGCACCCTTCAGAGGAAGGCAAGAATTTGGACTCCTGTAACCTTTGCTGACTTAGTGAACATACAGCCTCTAGTGATCTCTAAAGGCCGAAACAAACTCAGGAGATCTGAGCATTTCTCTTTGGGGCACTGTCAAAGGTTGAAAGACAAAGAACCGGGAAGAGAGCCAACTGCCCAATGTGCAGGCCACAGTGCAAAATAAAAATGCAGGGTCTTGTGTTCAAAAAGCAGAAAACAGTTTCATTAGTGGCACTGACCTGTAAAGCCTTTCCTCTGCAGTCTCTCTCCTGACTTCTCGTGAAGTGTTTTTTTAGTTTACCATTTCATGTTGATCTACATTAAAAAATATTAAAAATTTAAATTCTTAGCACAAGTTTCGGTGTTCATTTTTAAAAAATGTTTTTTTTTGGAGGATAATTGCTTTATAATGTCGTGTTGGTTTCTGCATGAATCAGCCATATGTGTACACATGTCTCCTCCCTCTTGAACCTCCCTCCCACCCGGTCCTACCCGCCCAGGTTGTCACAGAGCGCTGGGGTGAGCTCCCGGGGTCACAAGGTGAGCTCCCACTCGCTGTTTTGCATATGGTAATATTTATGTTTCCACGCTACACTCCCCATTGGCCCCACCCTCTCCTTCCCGCACTGTGTCCACCAGTCTGTTGTCTTATCCTGCGTCTCCGCGGCCGCCTGCTGCAGCGTCAGGTTTCCATGTAAATATCAGTGCATTGAATTCACAATGCCGAAGCAGTAAGATTGCACAATTCGGATATCACAGCTTACCCGTATGTTCATGTGGGTCTTTTTTTTTCTCAACAGAAGAGGATGAGAGAGGGGACAAAGCAGGGCTTGACGTCTGGCTCCTGGACAGAGAAACAGGGAAGCCGAGATTCTGGGATGGTATTAAGAAACTCCACTTTGATACAGTTAGACCTGGAGCTCAATAGGCAACTCAGGTAAGATTCAAAAGTAAAATCCAATTGAGAAAGATGATGTGATTTAAGAACGGGATGCTAGCAGAAGGCAAATACCTCCATAATAGCTCAAGGCCAAGGTGAGGAAACAGGATAGGTTTGAACACAAGAGGAGGTATTGTAAACCCAGGCAAGCAGACCGTTTTTGCCTCATTAACTTGGGAGTTGAATCAACCATATTTTCTTTGGGGTAGGTGACCCTTTTTCCTGTACTGTATTTTTATCACCTATTTGGCTTGACTTCACTAATCTATTTGTCTGGCTCATCCACCTGGTCATCCTGGAGCTGGGGGTGGGGACCACCTGATGACCCCAAAACTCTACACCTCTTTTCTGACCCCAGCCCAAACCCCAATGTTTCTGCCATAGAAATTCGACATTACAAGAAGACCTAGGCACAGAAAGGCATTTATATAGCTTGGAGCTGAGGATTTGGAAACTGCTAAGTCCCTGCTTCAAGCAGAGGGAAATTAAACCCCATCATGCAATCGCATGTAATTTCCATCTGGAAATTACTTTGCAGGAAAATGGTCCTGGGCCTCTTTGCCAGCTTTCAGGCCCTGGTTTACAATGATGCCAGACAGCACTGGGTAAGGCAGAGAGAGACTCCAGATATGACCATGTCCTGTTTTACAATTCAGAGCTGAAACTGGGAGCTGAGATAGAAGAGCAGGGACAGACTGGGGAAATGGATTGGATTGGATTATTGCATTAACCCAGAGAACATTTCAAATGAAAACTTGCATAGCGTAATCAATAATTCAGTCTTATCAGTGTGCTTGTCTGGGCAGATGACATTTATTTTAATAGAGACTCTCAGGAGGGGGATATGCAATTTTATGGTGTGCTTTTTTTTTTTTTTTTGAGCATACAAATGCCTCTACTTTTTTATCTATACTTGTGTGGTGCTTCTGGAGTCTCTTTATTTCTTCTATGTTTTGTAAATTTCAGAAATCTGAATTGAGAAGGACCTAGTCTCTTCTCTGTTCCTATTTACTCCCTACCGGGTCTCTCAGATCCAGATTTGCGCCTGCTTTGTCTAAGACACTTTGGCTCATTTAATGATGTCTGACTAGTATCATTTCATTGCCTGTTTGCTTGTCCTAGACATTATTCTTATAATTTGCATTATATTTATTTTATAGTTCTCTCATTTTCTCTTTTAGAATCTGTAGCCTTTCTTTTTTGGGGTTGCATGACATTCCTTGCCAGATTTTAAAGCATCTAAAGTTAAAGATGGGATCTTTAATTTGTTACTGCAAAGTTTTTCCAACTCCTGCAATCATTTCCCCCATTCTTAACAGACTGAGGGGGCTAACCATGACTAAAGGCCAAATCTGGCCCTCTGTGTGTGTTCTTATAAATAAAGCTTTATTGGAACAGATCCATGCTCACTCACTTCTCGGGCTGCTTCCCTGCTGCAGAATATTGCAGTGAGACTGCCTGGCCCACAGAGTCTGAATTTTACTCTCTGGCCTTTTACAGAAGAAGTTTGCTGATCTCTGCTGCAAGCTCATGCCTTTCCATCTTCCATGCCTACCTTGGACTAAGAATCAAGCTAAAGTGTTAGGGTGGCAAGGAAAGGAGGCACCCTTGTCCAGTTTCATGGCTTTGACTCCTGCTGACCCGGTCAATCCCTGGAGAATTCCTCTGAACCTCTTAGAATCTCCATCTCCTCGTTTATTGAATGAGAACAATAGTATTAGCCTCAGTTAGGATAAATACCTGAAACAAGCCCTCAAAGAGCATAGCATAGGGCTGGAGGGAAAAAATAAAACTATCATGATAAAATAATTGTAGTTACCAAAGGGGAAAGGAGGTGGGATAAATTGGGAGCTTGGGATGAACAGATACTTACCACTCTATATAAAATAAACAACAAAGACCTACTGTGTAGCACGGGGAACTATATTCAATATATTGCAATAACCTATAATAGAAAAGAATCTGAAAATTATGTATGTATAGCTGAATCACTTTGTTGTACACCTGAATCATTGTAAATCAATTATGTTTCAATAAAAACTTTTTAAAATTTGTTATTTTTTTTACTGAAGTATAGTTGATTTACAATGTTGTATTAATTTCTGCTATAAAGCAAGGTGATTCAGTTTTATATATGTTTTTTAATATTTTTTATATTATACTCTTTTCCATTATGGTTTATCATAGGATATTGTACATAAACAACAAGGTTCTACAGTATAGCACAGAGAACTATATTCAGTATACTCTATATTAAAATTGTTTAATAAAAGTTAAAAAGAAATAAATGGTATGATGATAAGGACAAGGATAATAATGACAAGGTACCATCCTGTGCCAAAGGCAACCCTTCAGACAGATTGTTTTCCAGAATTAGTGTCCAGGGAAGCCCAAAAGAGAAGGGAATCATTGCTATGTGCAGTCCTGCATGAAAAAACATTCTCTCACATTAACCTCTTTCACGTCCCCTGGGGAGCCCTTCCTTGTACGTATCAAGTGCCAGCCCTTGTTATCTACCATTTTGAGGTGCACCCAGCACTTAAGGTATAAATATGCAGTATTTCTGTACAGGGCGGATGACTGAAGCTACAGGGCTGAAATTATTGTATTGGATTCTGTAGCCTTTAACGTCCTTGGAGCTTCCTTGTTACACTTTTTTTTCCCGCAGGATGGTACTATGGGACCTGGTCATTTCTACTTCATTTTCTCTGACCTCAACACGTAGAATTAAGCACACACAGTCCACATCCACTAGCTTTTGTTTGTTTGTTTGTTTTGTGTTTTATTTTAATTCCCTTCTGAATACCCACTGTATTAATCTGGGTTCTATAGAGAAACAAAATCAATGGGAGAGATGTGTCTGAAGATCTTTCTTTAGCCATCTATCCAACTAACCATCCATCTGTCTATTCTTCCATCCATCCATCCAATGTATATATGTGTTACTTATCCTATCTATCTATCATCTATCCATTCTGTTCACACAATCATCCATCCATCTCACCAACCAACCATCCATCCATCCATCCATCCAATGTGTGTGTGTATTACTTATCCTCTCTATCATCTGTCTACCTGTCATCCATCTTTCTATCATCTATCCATTCTGTTCATCCAACCATCTATCCATCTAATCAAAAAACCATCCATCCATCCAAAGCATTATATATTACCTAATCATTCTATCTGTTTAACATCTATCCATCTATCTATCTATCTATCATCTAATAAGACATTGGCTCAGGCAGTTATGAAGGTTAGGATGTCCAAAGCTCTGCAGTTGACAGGCTGGAAACCCAGAGAGTCAACGGAATAGTTCCTACCTGAGACTGAGGACAGGAGACCCACGTCACAGCTCAAAGAGTCAGGCAGAGCAAACAAGTGCCCCCCGCCCCACAGACTTTGGCTCTAGTCAGACCTTCCACAGATTGGATGAGGCCCCCCACATTTGGGAGAGCAATCTGCTTTTACTGCATCCTCCAATTTAAATGTTAACCTCATCCAGAAACTTCCTCACAGACACACTGGGAATAGAGTTTAACCAAATATCTGGGCCCCTCCCGGAGGCCTCCGAGCGTTCACTGCAATCTGATTACTTAGGAACAGATGTGTGCCCCCGGGGCTGCAGAGAGCAAGGAATTGGTTATAAAAGTGACTGCAAACGTTTATAGCCAAGGCGAGCTAAGTGCTTCAAACCAAATGTTATTACCTTATCCGAGAAGAAGCCCTCACTGTGAATACTGAAAAAGGTTCCCTAGTCCACGATTCAAATGATCCCGTTAACAATTTGCCTACAACCACAAGCCATGGGTGATCCCCAGGTCTTCAGCATCACAATCTCTGATCAGAGCCCTAAATATCCTTTCCCTGAGGACACCATCCTTTTCTGCCTGGAGGAGGGCGGCCCCTTGAGTGGCTTCTTAATTCTGCTTTTGTCTCCCTGAAGTCCATTCTGAGCAGAAGCAGGCAGTGTGAGCTCTTACACACAGAAATCCGATCATGCTCCTCCCTTGAGCAGTCTCTCATTGCTCCAGGAATGGTATCCACGCTCCTTAACAGGCCTCCCAACTTGGAGCGGCTTGGCCTTGCCTCCCTCTCCAGGCTCATCTCATATTGACAGCTTTTCTGACATTCGAACACCATAAACTTTCCCTGTTCCTGGGCTTTCTGTTTCTCTCTTGCCTGAGTGTTCCTCCTGAGTCCCTCACTGCCCAAGTCCCTCACTCACCTTCTACCTTCCATCACACCTCCTGGGGAGGGGGCAGCTTCCCTACCACGCCTCTCTGTTAAGAATTGCCTTCTTTATTTGTTTGTTTTCTAATTGATTGTCTGTCTTCCTCACCACACACACACACACACACTACAATGTGTATTATATTTTGGTTGTTATTTTGTAATTCAGTCAAATTATTTAATCTATGTTCGTTTTCTTGTTTGCAAAATTGGAATCGGTTCAGTTCAGTTGCTCAGTCGTGTTCGACTCTTTGCGACCCCATGAATCGCAGCACGCCAGGCCTCCCTGTCCATCACCAACTCCCGGAGTTCACTCAGGCTCATGTCCATCGAGTCGGTGATGCCATCCAGCCATCTCATCCTCGGTCATCCCCTTCTCCTCCTGCCCCCAATCCCTCCCAGCATCAGAGTCTTTTCCAATGAGTCAGCTCTTCGCATGAGGTGGCCAAAGTACTGGAGTTTCAGCTTTTAGCATCATTCCTTCCAAAGAAATCCCAAATTTCCCAACCACACATTAAGCCTTACAAAAGGATTACCTCTTCATTGTACGTACACATATATATGCCAAAGACAGATGCTCATTATGACAATTTAAATTTGTGTAAATGACTATAAGCAGCACTTTATTGGCAATGATAAGATAGCAGTGCTTTAAATTTTAAAAAGACTAAATGAAAAATATCTTGGCAAAATCCATTTCCAAAAGGACATACCATCCAAAATGTACATTCACTAAGCAACTGACACACAGGGAACTCTACTCAATACTCTGTAATGACCTACATGGAAAAAGAATCTTTAAAAACTGGATTTATATATACATATAACTGATTCACTTTGCTATACACCTGAAACTAAAACAACATTGTAAGTCAACTCTACTCCAATCAACATTTTTAAATTAAAAAACAAAAATATAAAACATCAATTTTTTAAAAGCAGTTGAATAGCAAATGGCACACGTCAATTCTCTTAACTGCTTTACCTTCTCCTGCTCCCCCAGTGCCGAAACCAGAGCCCAGCACACAGCAGGTGCACCATAAATATTTAGGAAGTCAGTGGACAAGCAGAAAGGATTGCAAGGAGGTTAACAATGGTTAACATTTGCAGAGGGAACATCTTTGGCTTTTTTACTTGATCTGGCTCCTGTGTTTATTTTGCAACAAGAATTTGCTGCTTCTATAAGCCAAAGAAAAAGCCTCTTGGGGTATAAAATGGTGTAGGATCTCATGGAAGCAGGGTGTGTATGAGACGTCCATGAAAATCCAGACCTGCCAGCGTCATTCGTTCTGGGTTTCCCATCTGTCTCCCTTAGGTGAAGTGGGGCGTCCTTTGCAAAGTCTAAAGCCAACACTTGCCATACGCACTTAAAAATTTTTTTTAGTTGTATGCTTTGGTTATTTGGGGTTCAAGATAGCAACCCCGAATGAGTTCAAGATGCCATTTTTTGGGAAGAGAATGGAAAAGCAGGACATGACAGCTGAAACAAAGGCAGAATGGCCAGAAAATGGTGATTCCAGGGGACCGATGGTGAGGAGAGGAACAGAGCAGGAGGGAAGCAGGTTGCCCTGGTGCCCGAGTCCAGGGAGGTGGGGCCTGTGAGCGGACCCTGAGGAGGATGTCGTGTGGACTGGCCCAGGACTTGGCGCAGCACTGGAAGATGCCTACGGCTCCAGAACAGACCAAATAAGACGTAGAAACAATGAAGGGACTGTGGGGGGGAAACTCCTCTCATCTGCAGCAGCTGCTCATGTTTTCTTTGGAGTAGTCAAAACAATAAACTGATGTCTTAACCCCCTTGCCTGCAGATCAACTGGGGAGACTTTGGCACCTATCGCTGTCGATGCAGTGAGACTGACTTGCTCCGGGAACCTGCTGTGATGAGTAACCAACTGAGCACCATGTCCACCAACTTGTTCAGATGAAAGGTGTCAGGTCAGGGAAGCCCGACTATTATTTGTACAACTATGAATATTTGTTTCTTTTCTCCCATTGAAGAGATTTGATTTGTCTATTGTGTTTACCGTTGTGCAATCAACATGATATTATCAATTGTTTTATTTGTAGATTCACTGCTTTCTCTGTAGAGTGATGATAGTAATATAAACATAATTAACATTCACTGACGGCTTCCCTCAGGCCCTCTGCTGCATGCTGAATGTATTACCTCATTAACTCTCACAATTGTTTGATGAATGAAAAGTACAGTATACCTCCCCCCCATTTTTCAATAAGGAAACCGAGGCCAAAAATGATTTACGAACTTACTTGATAGTTCAAGGTCTGTTGGGCTTCCCTGGTGGCTCAGACCATAAAGAATCTGCCTGGAATACAGGAGACCCAGGTTCAATCCCTGGGTTGGGAAGATCCCCTGGAGAAGAGAATGGCAAGCCACTCCAGTGCTCTTGCCTGGAGAATCCCATGGACAGAGGAACCTGGTGGGCTACAGTCCACAGGGTCAGAAAGAGTTGCACACAAGTGAGCGATTATTACTTTCACTTCCTTTTCAATGGGGTGGAAGGTTTCAAACCTACAAGATTAGACTCTGGTTCCTGAAAGCTTAATTTCTGTGTTTTACTTCTTTGCAAAGCTAAACTTTTACACTGTGTTGGAGGGAGATCTATAGATGCAGAATGAAGTCTTAATTAATGGTTGTGCTGACCTTTCCTGTTTCTGGATTTTTTTTTTTTTTTTTTTTGTGAAATACAGATTTCTTTGAAACACATTCATAACATACCAACATTACTGGGAAATAATACAACTGATTTGGAGCTTTTGTCTTGGTTTGACTTGGGCCTAATTTTATTACTATTTATAAAAATAATAAACTTGAAAAAATGCCTAACTAGAATAAAGGTGAAAGGCTTCTTCCTTTATTCCCATCCCAATTTCCCAAAGGTGATTACTGTTAGCAATTTTAAAGTAAGAAATATATTACTTCTGGAAATATGTTACTCCTTTACAAACACAAATATCAATGAATACATACATATCTTTGGAAATAAAACACAAACAGAATTATGGCCAAGATAATTTTCAATGACTTTCTTTTTTCATTAAAAACATGCACATAGCTTTAGACTCATCAGTTTAAAAATGTATGAGCAGGTATATATGCAAAACATTTATTGCAGTTCTTTGGCTATAAGAGGAAAAGACTAAAAACAAACCAAATGTTCATCCATTAAAGATTAAATTAATTATATTACATAAAATGGATGACTGTGCAGCATTAAATGATTTATATATGCACTGGCATGGAAGAATGTCTTCTGTTATTTTTTTATCTTTACTTAAACTTTCTAAGTCAGGTACTGAGAAGAACATACATTTCCCCTATTACTACTTTGCCAAAAAAGACAAGCTTAACACCTTTAGCTTTGAGGCCATGTACAGGGTTGACGCTGAGGCTGAAACTCCAATACGTTGGCCACTGCACACGAAGAGTTGACTCACTGGAAAAGACCCTGATGCTGGGAGGGATTGGGGGCAGGAGAAGAAGGAGACGACAGAGGATGAGATGGCTGGATGGCATCACCAACTCGATGCACATGAGTTTGGGTGAACTCCGGGAGCTAGTGATGGACAGGGAGGCCTGGCGTGCTGCAGTTCACGGAGTCGCAAAGAGTTGGACACGACTGAACTGAACTGAACAGGGTTATTGAAATTAAAAGGCACCCTTGGAAGGAAAGCTATTAATATGACAAACCTAGACAGCTTATTAAAAAGCAGAGGCATCACTTTGCCAACAAAGGTCCATATGGGGCTTCTCTGGTGGCTCAGACAGTAAAGACTCTATCTGCAATGCAGGAGACTCCAGTTTGTTCCCTAGGTCAGGAAGATCCCTTGGAGTAGGGAATGGAAACCCACTCCAGTCTTCTTGCCTGGGAATTCCCATGGATAGAGGAGTCTGGTGACCTATAGTCTATGAGGTTGCAAAGAGTCAGACACGACTGAGTAACTAACACACTTAATAGGATTATTGAAATTAAAAGGCATCCTTGGAAAGACAGTTAGTAATATGACAAACCTGGACAGCATCTTAAAAAGCAGAGACATCACTTTGCCAAAAAAGATCTATATAGTCAAAGCTATGGTTTTTCCAGTAGTCATGTATGGATGTAACCATAAAGAAGGCTGATCACTGAAGAATTGATACTTTCAATCTGTGGTGTTGGATAAGACTCTTGAGAGTCTTCAGGGAGACTTCAGGGAGGTCAAATCAGTCAATCCTAAAGAAAATCAACCCTGAATATTCATGGGAAGGACTGACACTGAAGGTCCAATACTTTGACCACCTGATGCAAAGAGCCAACTCATTGGAGAAGACCTTGATGCTGGGAAAGATTAAAGGCAAAAGAAGAGAGTGCCAGAGGATGAAATGGTTAGACAGCATCACTGACTCAATGCACATGAATTTGAGTAAACTCCAGAACATAGCGGAAGACACAAGAACCTGGTAGGTTACAATCCATAGGGTCACAAATAGCTGGACACAGCTTAGTGACTAAAAAGTAACAGGGTTACTGCTAGAAATTTTGTGTCTTATTCAATAATTCAGAACATTTCCTTTGCCAACTGCAAAACAAAGGTCTCTCTCGGTGCCTGTAATGCACAAAGTACTTGTTTTTCTCTGTGTTTCCACGGAGAGGGAAAAAAGGAAGCAACTGATAGGAACTTATTTTCTTGTTCCAACTCTAGCTCTTTTTGGGCACTTTTCATATGATAATATAGCCATAAATTAAAAGTAAAAATAAAATAAAACAGAGCACAACAACAAAAACACCCAAGTCAACTCAGACCTGAAATAGACTTAGTAAATTATTCATCTAGTGGGTTTCTTCTAAAAAATTTGAAAAGGTTGTCAAATTTTATTTCTATAAGTGTAGCACTTTAGCGAGATGTTAAAAGTTTGACAATTTTCTCCAGGTGTCCTTTGCAGAATAGAATGAATCTTGGCATATAAATCTCCTTTGCTGGGTCCCAGAGTGGTGGGTTCTATGTCTTCCTGTTTCCTGATTTCCTAAAGATTTGTGCTTAAGTACTACCTCTGTGGAGGCTTCCCTGCTGGTTCAGATGGTAGAGTCCACCTGCAGTGCCGAAAACCTGGGTTCAGTCCCTGGGTCAGGAAGGTGCCCTGGAGAAGAGAATGGCTACTCACTCCAGTAGTCTTGCCTGGAGAATCCCATGGACAGAGGAGCCTGTGACTGAGCAACTAACACTTTCGCTTTTTCTTTTTCACCACCTCTGGGAAAATCCCTGGTGGTCCGTTGGTTAAGATTCCACACTTCCACTGCAGGGGGCACGGGTTCCTTTCCTGGTCTGAGAAATAAGATCTTGCATCTTGCACAACATAGCCAAAAAAAAAAAAGTATCACCTTTGGGCATAGCACAGTTCAGTTCAGTTGTTCAGTTGTGTCCGACTTTTTTCGACCCCATGGACTGCAGCATGCCAGGCTTCCCTGTCCATCACCAACTCCCGGAGCCTGCTCAAATTCACGTCCGTTGAGTCAGTGATGCCATCCAACTGTCTTATCCTCTGTCATCCCCTTCTCCTCCTACCTTCAATCTTTCCCAGCATCAGAGTCTTTCCAATGAGTCAGTTCTTTGCATCAGGTGTCCAAAGTATTGGAGTTTCAGCTTCAGGATCAGTCCTTCCAATGAATATTCAGGACTGATTTCCTTTAGGATTGACTGGTTGGATCTCCTTGTAGTCCAAGAGACTCTCAAGAGTCTTCTCCAACACCACAGTTCAAAAGGATCAATTCTTCGGCATTCAGCTTTCTTTATAGTCCAACTCTCACATCCATACATGGCTACTGGAAAAACCACAGCTTTGACTAGATGGACCTTTGTTGGCAAAGTAACTTCTTTGCTTTTTAATATGCTATCTAGGTTTGTCATAGCTTTTCTTCCAAGGAGCAAGCATATTTTAATGTCATGACTGCAGTTGCCATCTGCAGTGATTTTGAAGCCCCACAAAATACAGTCTCTCACTGTTTCCATTGTTTCCCCATCTATTTGCCTTGAAGTGATGGGACTGGATGCCATGATCTTCACTTTTTGAATGTTGAGTTTTAAGCCAGCTTTTTCACTCTCCACTTTCACCTTCATCAAAGGCCCTTTAGCTCCTCTTTGCTTTCTCCAGTAAGGGTAGTGTCATCTGCATATCTGAGGTTATTGATATTTCTCCCAGCAATCTTGATTCCAGCTTGTGCTTCATTCAGCCCAGCATTTCTCATGATGTACTCTGCATATAAGTTAAATAAGCAGGGTGAAAATATACAACCTTGATGTACCCTTTCCCGATTTTGAACCAGTCTGTTATTCCATGTCTGGTTCTAAGTGTTGCTTTTTGACCTGCATACAGGTTTCACAGGAGGCAGGTAAAATGGTCTTGGATTCCCATCTCTTTAAGAATTTTGTCACGTGTATATGTTGGGGCTTCCCAGATGGTTCAGTTGTAAAAAAAATCCTAGTGCCAATTTAGGAGATGCAGGCTCCAACCCTGGGTCGGAAGGATCTCCTGGAGAAGGAAATGGCAACCAACTCCAGTATTCTCTCCTGGGAAATCTCATGGACAGAGGAGACTGGTGGGCTACAGGCCATGGGATCGCAAGAGGGTTGAACACAACTTAACAACGAAGCAACAACAGTAACAATGTGTATATGTTAATCCCAAACTTCTAATTTATCCCTCCTCCTACCTTTTTCTCTTTGGTAACCGTAAGTTTCTTTTCTATGTCTGTGAGCCTGTTTCTGATTTGTAAATAAGTTCATTTATACTATATACATATATATATGTATATATATATATATTTAGACCCCGTATACGTGTGCTGTGCCAAGCTGCTTCATACATGCCCAATTCCAACCCTATAGACTATAGCCCACCAGTCTCCTCTGCTGCTGGGATTTCCCAGGCAAGAATGCTGGAGTGGGTTGCCATTCCCTCCTCCAGGGGGTCTTCCCAACCCAGTGATCACACAAGACCTGTTATGTTTGTTATTTTTCCTGCACTGGCAGGTGGGTTCTTTATCATTAGCGCCACCTGGAAAGCTCACATACACATGATATCATCTGGTATTTGTCTTTCTCTGTCTGACTTACTTAGTAGCATCATCTTTTTTTTTTTTTTTAAACCACAAGTAGAGCTAAACACTTCTTTCCTAAAAACAGGTTCTGTGACTAGAAATGAGTTTAATCACAAAATTGTCCCAAATTCTCAGCCCTTACGCATCAGTGGATGAAGGCTTGGTCAGTTGTGCCAGGCCTCGGCGTGGGACCTTCCTGACCTTGTGCAGTTTGCTTATGAGTAGGGGTACATGTACTGATTGAGTCAACAGGCCGTACTGCAGAGAAAATATCAGACTATCTTCCTCCTTGCGGCCGTTCCCCTATGTGTCACTTTGTGAAAACTGCCTGTTTTGTGGAAACAAACACGTTTTGGCTTCTTTGGGGTTCTGTGCAGCCAGCAGAAAAGCCAAGTCGAATCCCATTCTCTCTTGTGAATCATCCTCCCATCTGCCAGTTAAATTCTGGCTGAGGACACAGGCTTTAGGCAGAGGAGGTACAGAGCTAGAAAGAAGCATGTTGAAACCCAGATCTTAGGCCATTTGTAGTGTAATTAGAAACATAATGTTTTGACTTAAAAGCTGATCACATCTGATATGGTGTCAGTAAGACAAGATAAATATTAAATTTTTTAAATGTAATTTAATAGATTCAGAGCTTTAATGAGGACACATCTTCAAATGCTATCAGTGTGAAATCACTCTCTCCTCATTGCTTTCTTGTCAAACTGTTATGAAATCAGGCTAGAAATTTCTACAGTGTAATAATGAAGATGGGCTTCCCAGGTGGCCTAGTGGGTAAAGATTTGCAATGCAGGAGATGCAGGAGACTCGGGCTTGATCCCTGGATCAAAAAAATACCCTCGAGTCGGAAATGGCAACTCATTCCAGTATTTTTACCTAGGAAATCCCATGGACAGAGGAGACTGGCGGGCTACAGTCCATAGGGTTCTGAAGAGTCTGACATGACTGAAGTGACTGAGCAAGCATAAAATATATACTTCACATGTGAATGACTTTAAACTCAATATAAAACACCATGGGTTATTTGGGTATCTCATAGACGGTGAGAAGAAAAGATACAGCATATAGGTTGAGCAGAAAACTGAATGCCAAGATACACTTGAGAATTTGTTATTCTAAAATGTATGCCTTTCTTCCCATAAGAAGCATATTTACATAAAATTATAATATGTGTGATCACTTAAAAGTTGGCTGTGGTGACATCGGCCTCATAGAGCATGGATTTTATTAGTGCAACAGTAAGTACTAGAATTTACTTCTCTGATGGACTGGAAAGAATGTAATGACCTTCTTCAGTTCACTGGCTGGCCCACGTGATGGGAGGTGACCACGTAGGGGCCATAGGCTTGCGCCCACCTTGCAGGCCTGGTGCAGAGCTTGGCCTGACGGACAGCAGGCTCTCAAGCAATATTTGTTGGGTGAGTGAATGGACGCGTGAACGAACAAAGGAAATAGGAACCTTGGCACTAAGAAAGAGGATCTAGGTCTTGTAGGTTTGCTTACTTTGTGTTGTTTCCCATGATCTAGAGAGATTTAGCTCTTGAGGGCAAAGACATGTTTGTGTCATGGTAAATGACACGGGAAGGAGGTTACATGAGTCTAGCTGGTTCACCATTCCTGGTAGAACCCAAGCGTGTGGGATGTTCTGTGGGGACCTTGGACTTGATCTTTCTCTTTGAAAAGTACCTTCCGGTGACTGGATGGGAGACCCTTTCAGATTGTTTATGCTTTTGAAATAAATTGGGATCTGTGTTATCTCCTTGGTCCGGTTGATCCCTTCTCAGGTTTACCCTGTGCTTTAATTCCATAAACCTTCCAAGTTTACAGTTACCCCTGTCACTCAATAATGGCTTCTATCCCTGTCTCTGTCTTTTTTTTTTTTGTCTTAAAGATTTTTTTTTAATATGGACCATTTAAAAAAGTCTTTTATTGAATTTGTGACAATATTGCTTCTGTTTCTTGTTTTGGGTGTTTTGGCTGCAAGGCATGTGGGATCTTAGTTCCCTGACCAGGGATTGAACCCCCATCCCCTGCATTGGAAGGAGATGTCATAACCACTGGACTGCCAGGGAAGACCCCCTTTTCTCTTGACATTAACTTAAAACTTTTCCTCCTCTTTCATTTGCTGTTTTTTTTTTTTTTCTATAATTCTCCTTCCTCCTCATTATTTGTTTTTTTTTTTTTCTCCCCCTATATTTGACTTTCTTCACCAATCCCCTCATTTATAAAATTAATTTTAAAGACACTTCCCTGGTAGCTCAGACAGTAAAGAATCCACCTGTAATGCGGGAGACCTGCGTTTGATCCCTGGGTTGGGAAGATCCCCTGAAGAAGGGAATGGCTACTCACTCCAGTATTCTGGCGTGGAGAATTCCATGGACTGTATAGTCCATGGGGTAACAAAGCAACTTCCACATTCACTTTTTAAACTTTGGGGTAGGATGGCATGGGGAAGGAGGCTCAAGAAGGAGAGGAGATATACATACATACATACATACATACATACATACATACATATATATATATATATAAATGGGGTAACAAAGCAACTTCCACATTCACTTTTTAAACTTTGGGGTAGGATGGCATGGGGAAGGAGGCTCAAGAAGGAGAGGAGATATACATACATACATACATACATACATACATACATACATATATATATATATATATACACGTGTGTGTGTGTATATATATATATGAAAGTGGAAGTCGCTCAGTCCTGTTTGATTCTTTGTGACCCCATGGCCTATAGCCTGCCAGGCTCCTCTGTCCATGGAATTCTCCACATGGAATTCTCTGTCCATGGATTTCTGCCACAACTATTGAGCCTGTGCTCTCAAGTCCACGTGCCACAACTGCAGAAGCTCAAGTGCTCTGGAGCGCATGCTTCACCTCAAGAGAAACCACCACAGTGAGAAGCCCGAGCACCGCAACAAAGAGCAGCCCCTATTTGCTGCAAGTAGAGAAAAGACCGAGCAGCAAGGAAGACCTAACAACACAGCCAAAAATAAATAAATAAAAGTCTAGCAAACAAATAAGTGCCTTACCTAAAGAGAAACTGTTCTTGTATAACATCCTTCAACATACAAACTTTCTATTTTTCTAACATTCAAAGTAAAGAAATCATCCAGGTTTTAGTGATGACAAGAGTCAGCTGTTTGCTTTTCTTTCCCATATTTGAGTACTGTTTCATTTCTTTTTTTCTTCTCTAACAACTGGTCTGGCTTGCTGGTCATTTACCAAAATCTAGCCCTAAACTGAAGCCTGGAGGTGTCTTTTCTTCAGACATCAGAGAAGGTGACAAGGGCCTGTGATTTTCTTTCAATTAAGCCCTTCAGCAAGCCTCATGAGAATTCTCTAGATTTCAATCAATATTAAAAAGGAAAAGAAGAAAATCACACTTTCTGGCCATGTTTTTTTGCCTTTTTGGAAGACATATTGTGCCTGTGACATCACACAAGGAGCCCGGAGATCTTTTGGATAATGTTAACCCACTCCAGTGTTCTTGCCTGGAGAATCCCAGGAATGGGGGAGCCTGGTGGGCTGCCATCTATGGGGTCGCACAGAGTCAGACACGACTGAAGCGACTTAGCAGCTTAGCAGCCCTGAATCAGGCCACTGCAAGTCCAAGGGGCACAGGTAAAATAATGTTGGCAGATGTTCTGCAGAAAAAGGCCCTGGGAAGAAGCGCAGCGGCTTTCGGTGAGTCAGGAGGGAAGCCTGGCTTGGTGAACCAGGAGAACCACCACCAGTTCAACAGCACGGAGGACTGGATGTGAAAATGTGAGATAGGACATCGTGTCAGTTACATTTTCAGAGTGATCGTGCCACCATTTGGAACCCAGGTCTGAGACACCTTGGCTGTTTCCAGAGAAGTCAGGGAGGAATCAGGAGTCCAGACTGGACTTGGCTCTGGAGATCAGCAGAAAGAGGTGGCACAGGGAGGGAGGGGAGGAATAAAGGGAGCTGGTTGGGTAGGGCCTTGGGGCAGAAAAATTCGGCCACTCTGGATGCAGGGTGGTGGCTGTGTTGGAAGTCTTTTGAAGGCAGCTGTGCTCCAGGCCACACTTGAGTCCTGGGAAGGGTGGTTTGCAGGTACCCAGGAAGGAGAAGACCTCTGACCTTCAAGCTGATGAGTTGGACAAATGAACGTTCACCACGGGGCACCTTGGGGGTTGGGTTGGTGACACCAGGAATTTGGTTGTGGGTAAGCAGGAAAGAGTTTTGACTTCGAGCAAATGTGGTGTGAGGTCTCTGGAGGGGTCTCCTGCTCAGAGAACCTCGAGCAGGACCAAGCCGGCCCTTGGGGTGAAAGGGTATAAGGGGGAAGTTGAAGGGGAAACGTTGCCTTATTAAATTTCAAGGCCTCAGGGATGACAGAGACAGAGGAAAGTGGTTGAAACCAAAGATGAGGGTTTCAAGTCATTGTCCCCGTTTTTATCACTGTCGTTGGAAGGGTCCTGCCTGATCCACTCTCCAAGGAAACCGTGACTTTGGAATCAGGCAAGCTGGTCCATTCTGTGTTTGGTGTTGGCAGCTGTGACGCTTAGAGGCGCATTGGCTCAGGCCAAAAGGCCCAGGGGTTTTTAGGATAGTTTAGAAGACAGAACAATGACGTCTTTGGATAAAATGATTCAAGAGCAATACATCCGCCCTCCATGCATCTCTAATGTAAAGACCACTTGGACAGTATCCTGGTGATGACGTCCACTCCCTCTGGTCCTCAGTGGCTTCCTGAACGCTTGTGCTTACCGAGGCTGCAGCCATGGTGGGTCCTGATGTTCCTGGACTATAGGTGTTGGTATCCTGGCCAAGATTTTGTAAACCACACCAGGAAATCCCAGAATGCTAACCTCTGAGTTTACAAAATGCACATCTCTTATTTTCCCTTCCCCATTGTTCACAGTAAATATCTGTGTCTCTGCACTTGGCCTGACTCTAGTCAGAAAAGGATGTTTATGGCCCTGTAGGCACACGTTAGTGACAACAGGTATTTCAGATTAAAACACACACACACAGAGTAAAGTAATATTTTATTATGTACCTACAAGTCAGATGTCCCCAAATTTCAACTCTCTGGAACAGAGTTCCAAACCTTAATTCAAAAACTAAAGCCCATGCATGGACATCATTATACTTTACACCTATGTTTTTTGCACATGGCTATCAATTATTTGTTGTTTCGTTGCTAAGTTGTGTCTGATTCTTTTGTGACCCCATGGACTATAGCCTGCCAGGCTCCTCTGTTCATGGGATTTCCCAGGCAAGAATACTGGAGTGGGTTGACATGTCCTTCTCCAGGGGATCTTCCCAACCCAGGGATCGAACTTGGGTCTCCTGCACTTCAGGCACTCTCCTGCATCAGTGCATATTCTTTACCCCTAAACCACCAGGGAAGCCCTCTATCAACTAGGTCTCTTACCCACAAAAGAATAGAATATTCTCTTTAATGTAGACCCAAATTGTGGGGAATGCAAAGAAGTATTTAAATTAATGTGTTCTTACGTGTTATGGGAGATATATGCATGTAGTTAAGAAAACTTCAGAAATGTTTCAAGGTGCTTCATTTTTGTGGGTAGAGAGAAGAGTGTATATGACATTTGTTGTGCTTATCCTTTTATCACATATGGTTTAAGTTTAAAAGTTTGGGTGTGAAATGGATGAACTGCCTTTATCTGGAAAATTTCATTATATATAGCACTTCACTTCCCAAGACTCCAAATGAAGTGTCGCTAGGTATGTTCTGATTATTTATTTTTCCTTTAAACTGCTTCTTATGTTCCTGCCTGTTCTGAGTCACAGTTTTTCTCCATTTCATCCTGTTTCTTGGTTAAAAGCAAAATCCTCAATAACTTTAGATGAAAACTGTTTGGAGGAGCATGCTGAGATAATCTGCTTGGAAGACGCTGATTGATTTGGGTCTAAAGAGAAATGCAAACCACATCAATTCAGTCTCCACTCTTTCCAGAGCAGTGTCCAAGTGCCTCATTTAGAGCCTCTGGCTTTTCTCCTGGCACCTGTTGTTTCACACAATTTCATAAGCTGTCTGCTTCTAATAAATGGATCTGCACAGTTCCCACAAGCAATCGAAGAAACATCGCCTCTCCATCTCAAAGCCCAGGCACCCTCAGAATTTTGTCCCAGCCTTGCCTTGCCTTGCGTGTGTGCTACAGGTGGATTCTTTATCACTGAATCACCAGGGAAGTCTGTGTAAAGGGCATTGAAAGGTAATTTAATGCTGTGGGAAGGGAGTTGACACTGACATTCTGGATACTTTGAACTAACTCTTAGAGACTCATTTTGAGCTTCAAGACTTGAAGAAATTCTTGAATACTTGTGAAATAAATTGATTCTGAGATCATCTTCTGGTTGGAAGATAGATTCAAAATATGTTTATTTTCTGGCCAATCTGGCTTTCGTGTGTGAAGCTGGCCCTCAGACTGTGGTGTCCCGGGCAAGCTTATCTGTATGGGTCTCCTCACCGCCCACAGAACTGCGTCTTCCCTCCCTGACCCCAGGCAGGAATGTTCTCCTCACAATTTCTTTTTCTTATTCTCTGCCAGAACCTCCAAGCAGAAGAAAGGAGAAAGAGTCAGATTACAAAGAATCATATTACAAAGAATCATGTAAAGACCAATGATTTTTCTAATTGCTTAGGGTTCAAACCATTTGTCCAGAATTCAAGCTTTCTTTGTGGGATTGTGGACAATAACCAGTGGTTAGCTGCTTGACTCTTGGGAACTTGTGTCTTCCTTTCCTGGTCTCCACACTCCCAAGAGGACGTGGAATGTCGGGGAAGTAACCAAGGGCAGGGTCTTCATGAAGAAGAGTCATCCCAGTTCTTTGACTTCTTTGGTCTCAGCCTAGGAACTAAGACCTAGGCTGCTGTCTTTGAAAACACAGAACGCATACCCTATAGCCAGTGTGCATGTGTGTGTGAGTAAAACCAGTGGTGTTTACAAGTCATATCTTCCTAGTTGCAAAATACTACAGATGTGTAGAACTGGAAAGATCATGATCAGTCTTTGATGGTTCTTATCCCTGTGGCTTATAAAATTGCTTTTAATCAGTGGAATAGGAAAAACAAATAGTTCAAAACAATTTAAAGAATAATTAGCAAGTCCCTGCAATGGACTCACATTGTTTTAGCTGCCAGGGCGGCAGGGCTACAGTTAGAAGTTTCCTGTTTAGTTTGTAAGTCTATCAGGGAAACAGACATCGAAAAAGTGATTTTGGGGGGATCTAGGGACAATTTGGGAAAAGAGGAAGATGATGAAAGTGAGTGATCTTTGACTTTTGTGAGCACTAAATGGTAATCAGAAATATTTTTAAAAATCTATAGAGTATGAAAACATCAAAAGCTTTATACAATACAGATGACAAGGAACCCAGGTGGGAGCAAGGATTGATCATTGGTTATAATCTTCCTAAATTAAACACGATGTAAAAACACATGTTGGGATCAGGAGAAAAAGCACCATGGTGATGCATGATGCAAAATGATCTGCCTTAAAGGAACCATGCTGCTCTCTTGAAAGAGAAACGCTTAATACCACAGGTGCTTTGAGAGTTCTGCTTGAAAAGCATGCACACTTGGAAATTAAAAGTGCTTTAGGAATTCCAATTCTTCAAATGGGTGATTTTTTTTGATGTTGTTATTCTATCATAACCCCAACAATGGTGAGGTACAGTGATTTCATCCTTTAAAAAATCATACACTACAGAACTTTACAATTAGAAAAGATCTCATTTTAATTCTCTCTCAATATGTCTGACTCTGCTACTTCCCTCTCCCATTTGTTTGGCAATAAGATGGCTAAGACAAATGGCCATTATAGCTGGTATGTAAATAGCATTCTGTGTGCCATGTACCATGCTAAACAATTTGTATGCCTTATCTTAGCTAAGGCACAACAAACCTCTTTTCTAATTTCTGGTTTAGAAATAAAGTATCAGATTTAATAATGTAATAAACCAAACCATCATGGAAAAGAATATGATATATATACATATACATATATGGACTTTCCTGGCAGTGCAGTGGTTAAGAATTCCCCTTCCAGTGCAGGTCTGATCCCTGCTTGGGAAGCTAAGATCCCGCAAGCTCCTTGGCCAAAATACAAAAACATAAAGCAGAAGCAATATGGTGACAAGTGCAATAAAGACTTTAAAAATGGTCCATGACCAAAAAACAAAGAACTTAAAAAAAGAAAAAAAAGAATATATATATGTTTAACTTAATCACTTAGCTGTACACCAGAATCTAACACAATATTGTAAATCAACTGCACTTCAATTTTAAGAAGGTATCAGATTTAAAGGGTTTTATAACTTGCATTAAAGTGATGGAGTGGGCATATATCTGAATCCATGTCCCTTTGTGTTTAATTAATTTAATTTTTGGAAATTAATCAACAAGTTATGAGATTTCTGAGATAATTAATCCATCAGTACAATTTCCACCTGGAACTCTCCCCTTGCCAACTGTCCAATCCTTCTGAAAATTTTCTCTAATTTGTCTAATACGTCTTCCTTATTGACCCATAATTCATCTAAGAGTATGAACACACACCACACTGTCAGGAAGCCACTGTTTGGGAATTCTCTGACCTTTTTTGTATCCACTTTCTACCATTACTTTAAAATGAAGGTTCAGTTGTTCCTCTGCTATCAAACTTTCGGGTTTAATTCTTATGGGATAAGGCTCACATTTTTTTTTTTTTTTTTTTTGCAATAAATTGCAGGAATTGACACACCTAAAGAAATAAATCACACTGAGAATTTAATTAGGTCATTGAAGGTAGAGATTAGAAACAAGAGCTGGAAAACACAGAGGCTTAGAAACTCAGTTCAAGGTAAAAGGTGAATTCATAGAGCAATGGCCCCCTTACACACACACACACACACACACCCACACACACACACACACACACCACCTTTTCTTGCAATTCTTAATGTTGGAGCTAGCTAAACCAGACCTGGTACACAACCTTCCGTGATGACAGAAATATTCTCAATATGCAACAGAGTAGCTGTCGACTTAATAAATAGGCACAGTCTAAAAGTCGAGAGTTATTATTTTATTTGGTGGGAATTTTTAGGTCTTCAAGCTGGGGAGATAGCACTTCAAGTAACCCTAAAAGAACTTCTCCAAGGATACAAGGGGAGGAGTCAGGTTATGTAGAACTTTTGCAACAAAGGGCAGGTAGTCTTAACATCAAAAGATTGTTGTTAATTAGAGGAAAGCAGATATCCCAAGTTAAGAAATTTAGTGCTTTTCTATAAATGGGAAGATGCAAGAGTCTGGGCTCACTGAAATCAATTCTCCAAGGAGACAAGGGGAGGAGTCAGGTTATGTAGAACTTTTGCAACAAAGGGCAGGTAGTCTTAACATCAAAAGATTGTTGTTAATTAGAGGAAACCAGATATCCCAAGTTAAGAAATTTAGTGCTTTTCTATAAATGGGAAGATGCAAGAGTCTGGGCTCACTGAAATCATTCCTTTCATATGCCTCTCAGCTATCTGGGGCCAGTTTCTCATATCTTGAGCTCCCTTGGGGCTCACCTGCAGGAGGGGGGTGTGGCTGCAGCCTGATAGCTGCTATGGCAGGTATTCTCCTTTTTGAGTGCCCTGAGGGCTCACCAGCTCCTCACTGGGGGGCTGCAATCGCTGATGACTGTGACATCCTTGCTTATTGATACGGCAGGAAATATGCCATTTCTCAGAGCCTTTAGCAAGTATTTGAGATATGACTAGTGCAACTGTATTTTAATCTTATTAATTAATGTACACAGGCACATGTTGCTAATGGCAACCATATCCCAAGCCTCTGGTACCCACTGGGGGCCCTGAAATTCCATTCAGTTCTGACACTAACAACCCACACAGTTAGTGCAGATCCCCCTAGTGAAAGGCAAATTCCTTCACAAGACTGTCCCCACTTATGAAGCGAGCCACAAATTTCAGGTATTCCCAGGCCACGTGCAAGTCTGCCCAGCTGATCACAAATTTAGGAGTTTCCCACAATCCCCTCTGGTTCAGTGACTTGTTAGAATGCTTTAGGACAATTTAGGATTACCATCTTTTAATTAGTAAAATGGACACAAATGAACAAGTACCTAGGGTAAAGTCTAATGAGTCATCTCATTAGCATAAACTCAGGAATCCTGTAGTGGGGCTTGTGATAAATAACACAGACACTCCTGTCACTAATGGCACCCCACTCCAGTACTCTTGCCTGGAAAATCCCATGGACGGAGGAGCCTGGTGGGCTGCAGTCCGTGGGGTCGCAAAGAGTCAGACACGACTGAGCGACTTCTTTCACTTTTCACTTTCCTGCACTGGAGAAGGAAATGCCAACCCACTCCAGTGTTCTTGCCTGGAGAATCCCAGGGATGGCGGAGCCTGGTGGGCTGCCATCTCTGGGGTCGCACAGGGTCAGACACGACTGAAGCAACTTAGCAGTTCCAGGAACAGAGGACAAAGACCAGATCCATCCCTTCCATCATGGGCATAGAGGCAGGTGATCTGTCTCCCGAGCTGGTGTGAGTTGGTCCAGCTCCCCCTTTCCCCACTTCCCTCACCATCGTTTGGCTCTGGATCCTCCTGGAGAGGATTTAAAAACCCTGATATGTGGGTCTCACCCTCAGGGGTTCTGCATTAATTAGTACGGGGAGCAACCAGGACACTGAAGTTTTCAGAGCTCCCAGGGTATCCTCCTGCGCAGCAAAGTTTGATTCCTGCAAACAAGCCTCCTCTTCCCTTAGAACTGAGGAGACAGGCCTCTCTCCATAGGTTGCAGGATGCAAACCCAAAGGGTGAGGAAATGGAATTAACCTTTTTTTGGTTTTCCAGGAGATATGGCAGTTATAAGTGATGCCACCAGCACTATTTAGGGCTGGCTATTCTATTCTATTCTCCTTATTCCTGCAAAGATACCAGGCTTGGGATCTTTGAAAACTGGAATTGCTTTATGCCCCCCAGCACCCTCCAGGGCACAGACCTTCCTTTGCTAGGAAGCCCTGAACTATCCTATGCATCATCATCGTTATCATCATCCTTGGGGTCACTGTCACAGTAAAAGGCTGGTTGTGACCAAACCTGCTGGACAGAAGCCTGGACAGATCTCCAGGGAGAAATGGGGCCTCCATCCCNCTTTGCTAGGAAGCCCTGAACTATCCTATGCATCATCATCGTTATCATCATCCTTGGGGTCACTGTCACAGTAAAAGGCTGGTTGTGACCAAACCTGCTGGACAGAAGCCTGGACAGATCTCCAGGGAGAAATGGGGCCTCCATCCCAAGCCTTCATGGGGACCCTTCTTTGGCTAAATTTCCAAGTGAGGCACTTTCCTCTGGGGGCACAGACTTAAATAGTGTTAGTCGCTCAGTCATGTCTGACTCTTTGCAATCCCATGGATTGTAGCCCTCTAGGCTCCTCTGTCCATGGAATTCTCCAGGCAAGAATGATGGAGTGGGTTGCCATGCCCTCCTCCAGGTGATTTTCCCAACCCAGGGATTGAACCCAGGTCTCCTGCACTGCAGACAGATTCTTTACCATCTGAGCCACCAGGGAAGCCCATTAACTGTAAGACGCTGTACATAGTCCTTTCAGTTAGGTATTTCCATTGTTTTTTCTTCCAGTATTTGTCTACATGTCACCTAATCAGTACAGCCTCCCTGAACACCTTCATTTTTCTTAATCACACTTACCCAACTAACTCAATCTCATTTTTTCTTTTCCTTTCCAGTTTTATTGAGATATAATTGACATCCTACACTGTACAAATTTTAGGGTTTACAGACTAATAATTTGACTTACTCTTTGTAAGGAACAGCCCCCATCAGTTACAGCCAGAAACTCCACAAAGGTGAAGAAGAAGCAAAGAGAAGGGTATTCTGAGCACCGTCCATGTGTTTGTCATTGTTGGGCAATTTCAACACACAATGTGATTTTATCCTCTCAGATCTCTTTTTTTTATTTTTATTTTTTATTTTACTTTGGAGTATAATTGATTTACAATGTTGTGTTAGTTTCAGGTATACAGCAAAGTGATTCAGTTATACATATAATGTATACCCATTCTTTTTCAGGTTCTTTTCCCATGTAGGTTATTGCAGAATATTGAGTAGAGTTCCCTGGGCTCTACCATAGGTCCTTGTTGATTATCTATGTTATATACAGTAGTGTGTGTGTGTTAATACCAGTCTCCCAATTTATCCCTTCCCTCAGTGTTCCCCCTTTGTTAACCATAAGTCTCAGACCCTCTTGAGGTAGAATTCTCTGAAATTTTTACGATTGAAGAAACTCAAATAAACCTCAGATATGCAGATGACACCACCCTTATGGCAGAAAGTGAAGAGGAACTAAAAAGCCACTTCATGAAAGTGGAGAGTGAAAAAGTTGGCTTAAAGCTCAACATTCAGAAAACGAAGTTCATGGCATCCAATCCTGTCTCTCCATGGGAAATAGATGGAGAAACAGTGGAAACAGTGTCAGGTTTTATTTTTTGGGGCTCTAAAATCACTGCAGATGGTGATTGCAGCCATGAAATTAAAAGACGCTTACTCCTTGGAAGGAAAGTTATGACCAACCTAGATAGCATATTCAAAAGCAGAGACATTACTTTGCCAACAGATGTTTGTCTAGTCAAGGCTATGGTTTTTCCAGTAGTCATGTATGGATGTGAGAGTTGGACTGTGAAGAAGGCTGAGTGCCGAAGAATTGATGCTTTTTAACTGTGGTGTTGGAGAAGACTCTGAGAGTCCCTTGGACTGCAAGGAGATCCAACCAGTCCATCCTAAAGGAGATCAGTCCTGGGTGTTCTTTGGAAGGACTGAGGCTGAAGCTGAAACTCCAGTACTTTGGCCACCTCATGCGAAGAGCTGACTCATTGGAAAGGACCCTGATGCTGGGAGGGATTGGGGGCAGGAGGAGAAGGGGATGACAGAGGATGAGATGGCTGGATGGCATCACGGACTCAATGGACATGAGTTTGAGTGAACTCCGGGAGTTGGTGATGGACAGGGAGGCCTGGCGTGCTGTGATTCATGGATTTGCAAACAGTTGGACACGACTGAGCGACTGAACTGACTGAAAGTCATATGACTAGCAAGTGTGAGGCTGGGTTTTTAAAGTAACACATAGCCCACATTGTAAAAACAATCCAGTCCCCAAAATAGGAGAGCCCATTACCTAGTTCTGGCCCAGAAAATGACGAGTTATGGGTTATTGGGATATATCATTTAATTATGAAGTGAAAAAGAAAAAAATTCTGGCACTCTGGCCCTGTTGTCACAGAGATAAACTATTTAGTACTACAAAGTGTCTCATGGGCAAACAGTGATCACTGAGATTTAAATTCCAAGAACTCTATTCAAGGAGGTTTCCACTTCCTTGACTTGCTCACAGTCTGTTTCTGAAAACAAAATTGGGGTGTAGGTGGATATTTGGGGCTTCCCTGGTAGCTCAGGGGTAAAGAATCCACCTGCAATGCAGAAGACACAGGTTCGATCCCTGAATGGGGAAGATCTGCTGGAGAAAGAAATGACAACCTGCTCCAGTATTCTTGCCTGGGAAATCCCATGGACAGAGGAGCCCGGTGGGCTACAGTCCATGGCGTCACAAAGAGTCAGACATGACTTAACGACTACACAACAGCAACAGGTGTATATTTACACTTATTTCCTGTTGTAGAAAATATGAGTAGCAAGAGCATATTCCCTGACTTCGATTTCAGAGCTGTATTTTCTGTTTCCTGTGAGGTGTGTGCATAGTATGAGTGCTGTCTCTTATACACATCTGCTCCTCTGTCCATGGAATTCTCCAGGCAAGAATGATGGAGTGGGTTGCCATGCCCTCCTCCAGGTGATTTTCCCAACCCAGGGATTGAACCCAGGTCTCCTGCACTGCAGACAGCGGGGGTGGGTGGTGTATGAGAGGTTGAAGGTGAGATTGTATTCTCTAGAAGCCCTTTCAAGTACCAGTCTACAGAAGTAACCATAAAACAGAGACAAAGGGCATAAAGAGATTAGTTGTCTCTAAAAGAAAACAGTCCTTAGGAATGAATTTGAATCTGAAGAAAAGCAAGACCCTCAATCCCTGGCAATGCCATCTGCACAACTTAGGAAGCATGGGATGCATGTTGAGATGCAGTCCGTGAACATCAAGTAGATTTACAGACAATCACAGCACGACTATATGAGCTGGGAAGAACCAAGGGCAGAGTGCTTACCTGGACTCCTGTTCTGGGAGATGCATCTCTATGCGAGGATGGGCTTAGGAGAGCTGCACTGGGCAGAGTCAAGTAAAATCCTGAAAACAGTGCCAGGAGTGAAGATACATTGAAAACGGATTGGTAGCCTTAATGTAGCATCAGTTCCAAGGATGGAGACAAGGAGATGAAAGTGGGCCCAGAATGAGGGACCAGATGAGAGAGACTGGAACCCAGAGAAGGCACTGGGGAGAGTGGGTAGAAGATGGAGTTGCATTGGACCCTCCATGTGCTGGAAATTAAGCCTGAAGTTTTCAATACAGTGCCTAAGCATTAGCCCATGGGTGAGTGATAGAGGGGAGAGAACACCAGGATAATCAGAGGACATCAAACGTTTCCTTTTATAGCAGTGGGGGCAGAGAGTGCACACAGGAAACCAGAGCTCTAAAACCACAGCTCAAGTTGCTTGCTATCTTCTTGGCTCTTTTGATAAAAATAGCTACTCACTGGTGAATTGTTTGCAATTCAACTTCAAGATTGCCTCTTATTATCTCTCATTTCATTGTTTGAATTAAATTCATTGATGATAGAAAAAAACCAGGTGATTTCAGCAGTTCATAAACTTCCTGGAAATCAAGGGACCACTATTTCTATAGTGAGCACTGTTGCATGAGTCTTTGTTGAAAATAATCAGTGAACCGACTGTCAGTATTAGGTGCTGATTATGTACAGTAAAAACAATGATAACTCAGTTAATTTACAGTCTATATGTTATGTATTTCCAAACTTTTTGATAAACTAAGGAAGGAAGTGGGAGAGAGAAATTTTCAAGTTTGAACATAAATTAATGTGCAAAAATGACAGTGAGACACCTGGTTTTCAGGAGGAAAAGATTAATGGGGAAAGAGCTTATCCACGACCATCAAATGTCAGTAAAGAAATTGCATACTGATGAGTCGAAATAGTAAAATGGGGGATAGGAAAAGAAAGATGGTGAAATAAGAGATTCCATTAAAAACTTGAAGATTTTCTTATGAATATGACAATATAATCGGTGTTTTCCTCCTCTTCTTCTGAAAAAGCAAACAAAGGCAACTAGGAGTATCTTAAATTGTACAAATTCAGTTGTCCCTGGAATTTAGAAGTCAGGTAATCTGTGGGCTTGAAAATACTTGTGTGTGCATGCATGCTAAGTTGCTTCAGTCATGTCCAACTCTTTGCAGTCCTATATATTGTAGCCCACTAATACTTGCAGGGACTTTCAAAACCCCAAGATTTGACAGAAGCAGATGGGAAGAAATGAAAATAAGGAGCTCAGAGAGTGTTGATGGAACCATAAAAAGCAAGAGCCATCAAAGAACTATGGCCAAGAAAGAACCATTAAAAATGCCATGGCTGATAGTGCAAAAGCTGTATTTCTTGTTTATAACAATGGATGTGCTATTCCAGGATGAGGACAGCTGATGGCAGAGGACATAATGCATCAATCTGGTTCAGACTTGCAAAAGAGAATGGAAACACAGACCTACACAGAAAAATACTCACCAGAAGGAGCAGCTAGTCTTCTTGGGAGTGAAGAAGAGGTAAGCCCACTGTCATGAAGCCTAAAAAACCATCCTGCTTCATCTCTACTTAGGAGTATTCTTGGAAATTCAACTTTCCAAAGATCAGTGGGGGAAAAAAAAGCAAAGAAAAGATATGAAAGAAAGTGTGGAGATCTGCAAACCTTTCCAACCCATGTAGCAAAGATAAGTTGAGACCAAATATTTTACCATGATTTTAAAGAGCTTAGGGCTTCCCTGGTGGCTCAGCTGGTAAAGAATCCACCTGCAGTGTGGGAGACCTGGGTTTGATCCCTGGGTTGGAAAGATTCTCTGGAGAAGGGAATGGCTACCCACTCCAGTATTCTGGCCTGGAGAATTCCGTGATCTGTGGGGTCACAAAGAGTTGAACGTGACTGAGTGACTTTCACTTTCAAACATGTCAAACTTTTCTAAAGAGCTTAAGAAAGCAATTGTTTCTAAGAAGGAAGACCACAAAGTAGAAATTCAAGGGAGAATATCATGAAAAAAACTGTAGATTATACCGGGAATTCGCTGGCAAGTTGTTAGGACTCCTTGCTTTCACTGCTAACGGTGTGAGTTTGATACCTGGTCAGGGAACTAAGATTCCTCAAGCCACATGGCACAGTCACAGATAAATTAAAGTCTAAGGCAAAACTTAAAAAAAAAAAAAAATCAGTGGGCAGAACTCAGAAGAGAAATAGAAGAAAAACAAACCCTTACAAAAATGAAAAGGAAATCTACAGATCACAAGAGGAGAATCAACACTGTGAAAAAGATAGAAAGGTTTCTCAGGGATCTAAAGAAATTCCTAAAGAAATAAAAATTGAAGAAAATAAAATAGTGAATATTTTAAAAGCATTGGAGAGAAAATAGCAGATAAAAATGGTAAGGAAATTCAACATAGATGCAGTTAGAATCTCCAAAGAAGAAACGAGTAGAACAAATATACACTGATATGTAAATTAAGTAAAATGAAAGATAGACATCTACATACTGCATGTAAACCTGAAAATAATATTTAAACCCTTACCTCTTGACTACTTCAATAAACCATATAGTTTTGGGGTAAAAGATGAAATACAAATGAAAACTACAAAACAGATAGTCTCTGTCTAATATGGTTAACAACCAGCCATATGTGGCTGCTTAAAACTAAATTAAATTAAAAAATGAGTTTCTCTCTCACACATTCAAGCCACATTTTAACAGCTCAATAGCTACCAGAGGCTAGTAGCTATCACACTAGATGGTGCAATTATAGAAAATCTCCATTGTCACAGATTGTTCTATTGGATAGTACACTGGCCTAAAATATAATTGTAACAAAACACTACATATGAGAATTATGGGGAATAGCTAAAGCAGTGCATAATTAAATGTTCATAACATTAAAAACATATGTTAAAAATAATGAAAAACATTTAAAAAATTAGAAAAAGACCTACAACACTGCCCTGTAATAATGATAAAGGTTATTAAAGGCTCATAAAGAATTTCACGAGTTAGAAAAGAGAAAACCTGTAGCACCAATAAATAAATTTTAAAACTATTTTTAAGAAAAATATATAAATTACTGGAAAAGCTACTTTTCATGGAGGGTAAAAAATTCAACATAAAAAAATAAGATACAAAAAGGGGAGTGGACCAAAGGAATAGAGAAAATGAAAAGAATGAGACCACTTTGCTCAATTCTGAAAATGATTTCAGTACCTGGAAAAATGGATAATTTTCCAGGAAAATGTAACTGAAAGGTTGTTGCTGAACCATGCAAAGATGCCAGGATTCTTGGCCTCCGGAGGAGAAGAATTCAATCTGGGGCCAGAGACGAGGCTTGATCGTTCAGAGCTTTTGTGTAATAAAGTTTTATTAAAGTATAAAGGAGATAGAGAAAGCTTCTGACATAGACATCAGAAGGGGGTAGAAAGAGTACCCGCTTGCTTAGTGTTAGCAATGGAGTTATATACTCTCCAGAGAAGGCAATGGCACCCCACTCCAGTACTCTTGCCTGGAAATCCCATGGACGGAGGAGCCTGGAAGGCTGCAGTCCATGGGGTCGCTAGGAGTCGGACACGACTGAGCGACTTCACTTTCACTTCTCACTTTCATGCATTGGAGAAGGAAATGGCAACCCACTCCAGTGTTCTTGCCTGGAGAATCCCAGGGACGGGGGAGCCTGGTGGGCTGCCGTCTATGGGGTCGCACAGAGTCGGACACAACTGAAGCGACTTAGCAGCAGCAATGAATTCAAAGAATGTCTGAATGTTATAAAGACCTCACCAGACCTACTCCCATAATTTACATTTTAAGATAACAGGACTAGCCAGAAGGTTTAATCCAGAGACTATCCTCAGGCAGGATACATTATTGTTATATAATCCTAAGGAATGTAGAGGGAAAAAAAGTTTGTCCTTTCTTCCTCCTTGAGAATTCCAGACCCCTCTCTCCTTGGGGGCCCCTAGACTTCTTGTCAACCTGCCTAGGAAATGACTCTCTCATAATCTACCAAACCTGACACCAGAGGAAATAGAGAAAAATCTAAACTGCCTTATTTTCATAGAAAAATCAGAATGATGATAAAGAGTTAGCTTCACAGGGAAATTCTATCAAAACTAAAGAGGAAAGAATTTCAAGGTTTTGGAAACCATTGCAGAGCATTAAGAAAACACCCTCCAAATTATTTTTTAAAGCAAATATAATATTAATACCAAATGTGATGAAAATTTTAAAAGTTCTGTCAACAGATCTTATTTATGAATAGTAATTCCAAAACTATAAATAAAATATTAACAAATAGAATTCAGCAGCACATTAATTATAATCACATTAGACTTATCCTAGAATTCAAGGATGATTCAATAGTAGAGAATGTAACATAACTTATCATGTTAGTAGAAAAATCTTATGGTTAGGACACGACTTTAACTTGATAAAATATGAATATCTCAGTTTAAAAGCCAGCGCTAGACACATTCCCATTAAATAATCAGAATCAAATCCAGGATGCTCACCAATATTATTAATATTTCACTGTAGAATTAAATATGAAATTTGACAAAAGAAAAAAATGTGTACTTAAAAATGGAACAGAAGATATAAAACCATCACTCTATTTGGAAGACAATAAAAATGAATACTTGGAAAACTAACATGAACCAGTTAATCAGTTTTTGAAACTATAAGAGAATTACTAAAGGAATAAAGCACAAAATTATATAGAAATCAATAGCTTTCATATAGGTGAACAGTAGCCAGTTAGAAGATATAATGGAAGCAAAGATCTTTTTTATAATTGCAATCCAAAGGAAAAACAGGAATAAAACAACACAAAATGTGCAAATTCAGGTGGAGAAAACTTTAAAATATGCATAAGAGACTGCCTTACTCCATTTGGGCTGCTGCTACAGGACACCACAGAATGGGTAGCTTATCAACAGACATTTATTTCTCACAGTCTGGAAAGATTGGAAGTCCAAGATCAAGGCACCAAGATCAAGAAAACAGACTTGGTGTCTGGTGAGGATTCTCTTCCTGGTTCACAGATGGACTTCTTACTGTGTCCCCACATGGAGAAGAGGCGAGGGAGCTCTCTGGGGTCTCCCTAATAAGTTGTTTGTTGTTATTTAGTTGCTCAGTTGTGTCTGACTCTTTGCTCGTAGCCTGCCATGGACTACGTAGTCCCATGGACTGTAGCCTGCCAGGCTCCTCGGTCCGTGGGATTTCCCAGCCAAGAATACTGGAGTGGGTTGTCATTTCTTTCTTGAAGGGATCTTCCTGACCCGGGGATCGAACCCACATCACCTGCTTGGCAGGCAGATTCTTTACCACTGGGCCACCAGAGAAGCCTCCTTTATGAGAGGACTAGTCCATTCTTGAGGGCTCTGCCCTGATAATCTGATCTCCCCTCAGTGTCCTCACTTCTAAATATCATCGCCACTAAGGGTTAGGATTTCAAGGTTTGGGAGCAAAGACACAAAAGAAGACATCTACTCTGAGGCCCAGTAATCACACTTCCCGTCACTTATCTCACAGGTATTCTGGCAGATGTTGAAAAGATGTATTACAAGAATTTCAGCACTCTCTGTAATTGCAGAAGACTGTAAATTAACACAATATCTACCAATGGTGAAGTGGTTGATTTAAAATATGCAAGTAAAGAAACTTTCTATATATTGATATGGAAAGATGTCCAAGCTATAATATTAGCTGAAGGAGCAAGATGAACAATGTGATTAGAGTTTTCCTTTTGCTGTTAAAAGGGGAGAAAATAAGAATATATATTAATACTTACCTTTATTTGCATGCATTTCTATTTCGGAAGGAGACATCAGAAACCCATGACAATGGTACTCTGTAGGTGGGTACCAGGAGCTTGAAGGAGTCTTTTCATTGCATTCCTTTTAATATATTTTTAATTGTTTAGAATTACCAATTCAAAAGTAAACATAAGATATTTAGAAGAAATACTATGTAAATCGTGTAGAGAATGGTGCATATCAGCCTAAGCTTCAGTCTCCATCACTGCCTTAACTCAGATTTTAGAGCCTGGCCATGAATGTCGCAGGGTGAAGGGACTTGGGGGGCTGCTGATATACCCCCTAGGGGGATATAAGGGTTTGCTTATTTTCTGGAATCTGACTTTAAGTGAAATACACTTGCTCTAATTTTCTAGCACACTCAAGTCAGTTAAATGCCTAAACCAATGTCCTAGACATCACTGAGTGTCATCCAAAGTACACTGAGTTTTCCTGGAGGGCCCCTGGTTCCCACAGGCTGCAGAGTTCTTCAGAGCTGGCAACGTGGGATGTGGAAAGTCAAGCACAGTAGCACTGGTATCCCTGATTTCTCTTGTGAAGGACCATATTTTGATGTGACATTATTGAAGCTCCATGTTAAATGACTTCTGTGACAAAGTTCTCTTAGGCAAAGCCAACTGTGTTGAGGGTAAATGTGATCATTGTTCTGTTTACTCAACATAAATTACCTTTAAGGTATAGAGCTGTGAAAAGAAGAGAGGCGAAAAGCAAAGGAGACAAGGAAAGATATAAGCACCTGAATGCAGAGTTCCAAAGAATAGCAAGAAGAGATAAGAAAGCCTTCTTCAGCGATCAATGCAAAGAAATAGAGGAAAAGAACAGAATGGGAAAGACTAGAGATCTCTTCAAGAAAATTAGAGATACCAAGGGAACATTTCATGCAAGGATGGGCTCGATAAAGGACAGAAATGGTATGGACCTAACAGAAGCAGAAGATATTAAGAAGAGGTGGCAAGAATACACAGAAGAACTGTACAAAAAAGATCTTCAAGGAGACAGGGATCAAGACCATCCCCATGGAAAAGAAATGCAAAAAAGCAAAATGGCTGTCTGGGGAGGCCTTACAAATAGCTGTGAAAAGAAGAGAGGCGAAAAGCAAAGGAGACAAGGAAAGATATAAGCACCTGAATGCAGAGTTCCAAAGAATAGCAAGAAGAGATAAGAAAGCCTTCTTCAGCGATCAATGCAAAGAAATAGAGGAAAAGAACAGAATGGGAAAGACTAGAGATCTCTTCAAGAAAATTAGAGATACCAAGGGAACATTTCATGCAAGGATGGGCTCGATAAAGGACAGAAATGGTCTGGACCTAACAGAAGCAGAAGATATTAAGAAGAGGTGGCAAGAATACACGGAAGAACTGTACAAAAAAGATCAGGTCATGTAGTGATGAGTTAAATCCTTTACTTTGCATGTCTGGTTATTTGTCTGAATAATAGGATCAACAACATCCTACATTCTTGGTAATGCTCTAAGAGTCAACATTTAAAGTTTCAGTTGCCTAAATCTGACACCATCATCAGAACTTAAATATAACTCAATGAAGCCAAGGCTTGATTGAAGTAAATGAAAATACACAACTACTTCAGAACAATTAGAATATTTCTTAGGCTCCATTATCCATAATAAGCATTTGCAAGCAACACCACCATAGATTCTAGAGATGCTCTGTGTCCACTATCAAGGGGTAGTGACCTATTTCTAGATGATGCTAAGTGCTGGGAAGGAGATGTGCCCACAAGTACAGGGCATAGATGAGAGGCATTCAAATTCAACATTAGGGAGGTGCCAATGATACCCCATGTCAAAGAGCCAGGAGGGTGTTATTTATATGAAGGGGCTGGGGGAAAGAGAAACTTCAAGACTGAGTATCTTCACGTGGAGAAGCATAGTGAACCCTAGATGGATATCTCGATGTCCTAGATTGCATGCATCCCAGTTAGAGCCCTAAGACTAGTTAGCCATGGTCTGACTATGTAGCGTTTTGGCAAAGTGGCCAGAGTTGAAAATGCCAGGTCATGAAGAGCCACGGATGTCATGTTAATGAGCTTGAACTTCAACCCGAAAGCTATGCGAACCTAGGGGAGGATTTAAGCAGGAGAATGACTAATCAGCTTCAACATTAAGGAAGAGGAGGGAAAAGTTTGAAAAGACAGAGGGGTGAGTGGTGAAGGGGCAGAAACTTGAGAAAGGTGGACAATTTAGTAGTTTCCTGCAGTGATGCGGATACTACACTGCAATGTGATGGAGGAGGAACCACGGTGAGGAACATTCAAGTGAGACTCAGTGCTTTATATGAAGAGGATGAGTGAGTAAAAAACGAACTCCTGGATTTATGGCTTGTACAACTGTGTAGACTGTGGCACTAATCATTATAACGGGGAACACAGACAATGCCTCAGTGATGGTATTGGTTTTGACATTTATGACATATAAACAATTTTACTTAGAGAAAAGACATATTTGTTGAAATTAACTTTCAAAAAAGCCCTGATGAGCAAGAATATCAGGCAAAACAACACAGAAAGAACAAGGAGAGATGGAATTAAGGCAAATTTTCACATATGCCCAACCAAAATAAATAGCATCATAGGTTATGGTACAAGTGAGGGAAAAAAAAAAAAAAAAGAGGGGAGATTCAATGCTTGAATGTCAACCAAATAAACAGTAGTGAAGAAAGATACAATACAACTACCAGAAAGAAAGGTTTGAAATCTGCCAGAAGGAGAGAGTCAAAAAAAAAAAAAAGGATAATTTCATAAGAGGTGGTACTCTCACACAAGAAAATAATTCAAAGGATAAAAGAAACAGAAGATGCTAATTTTTATAAACTGCTTAAAAGACACTGCCAGGATCTGACTACTTAAATGAACGTCTAAGGAGGAGGGCAGATAATTTAGGAATTAAGCCTGTACTTAGATCTAAAAGCTAGCAAAACAATACATGTTAACACGACTTTGTCAAAAGCAGCAGCTAAGCTCACACATGCATCACAGTATCCCATGAAAAGAATAGCTTAGATCTAATGCTTTGGGTGTAATAAACTAAACCGCAATTAGAAGGCATCTTTATTCTCATACAAATATGCTGAGACAAAGCCAGAAACCACTCTCAAGAAAAAAAAAAAAAAAATTGGCAAAGTTTCCTAAACAGAAGCCCCACTTACACCAAATCTGCTACCATCGGGTGCCAGACATCCACAGCAGGCACAGACGGCGGGGCTCCGACTGCCTGCTTCACAGATTGCTGTCTGGGTGCAATCTCTCCTCATATGTGATCTGGTGGAGCAGAGAAAAGCCCCTGGCTCACCCCATCAGTCCTGCCTCCACAGCTCCATCCATCAAAATCAACCTAATTGCCCACAAATATCATCCCTGAGGACTGCCTCTGTTTACCCAGAACACACTCCTTTACTCCTAGGCAAAGTTCAAGGAATAATTCACAAATTGTCAAGCAAGTACAGACTAAGAGACACAGGCATCCTTAGCTGTCAGGCCTGCATCCCACGTGCATAAGCTCTGCATCTCCCCTTCCTTCCTTCATACCCACCTTCCATTTCCTGAATGAAAGCAGAAACCACAAATGGATATTTCTTTGTATAAATACACAGAAGGACACATCAAACAGTAAACTGTGTCAGACTGTGAGGCTTTGTTTTTTTGTTCCTTGTGCTTTTTGTTTGCTAATATGCACGTTAACTTTTAAGAAATGTTATTTTAAAAACCTTAAATAATACTATTTTATTTTTAAAAATAATAGATTATTAAAAAAATTAAAAAGGAGGTCAGCCAATAAAGGAAGTCATCAGTTAAGCATCCACACAGCCCCTCAAATACTTGTACTATGTATCAACTATGTGTCAGGCACCCACGACCACTAGCAATTGAAGAATATAGAATGTTAGGAAGTTAGTGGGAGCATCTAATATAGAAAGACAGTGTATCTTTAAAATTTAATTTTATAGATGTTACAATAGAAATATGGGGCTTCTCTGGTAGCTCAGATGGTAAAGAATCCGCTTGCAACGCAGGAGACCAGGGTTCGATCCCTAGTCAGGAAAATCCCCTGGAGAAGGGAATGGCAACCCACTCCAGTATGCTTGCTTGGAGAATTCCATGGGCAGAGGAGTCTGGTGGGCTACAGTCCACGGGGTCACAAAGAGTCAGACATGACTGAGCAATATGAACAAAGTGTTAAAGAAAAATCGAAAATAAAGTAGAAATGTTGGTTTTTTGTTAAACATGCATGTTAAAGGCCTTTTTCCATCACACACAGAAACAAAGACATCTCAGATGGCCTTCCTATAATGCAATGTCTACCCTCCCCACAACGTATAATTTTACACAAGATTTGAGAAAAACGAAGAAATACTAAGATAACCCTCTTTCTCCCACTATATCATGCCAAAAAAATAGGACTGAACAAAAAAAAATTGCATTCACTTAAAATCATAAGCCCAGAGACTGGGCATTCACACATGCACCATGTGGCAGTCCCTGAAGATAAATTTCCATTTATAGTTATCTTGACAAAGGTCATGCAGGACTATGGTTCATCTTCAAGTGCTCATGCTCAAGAAGAAGGTGTGCCACCATTTATATCAACACTTCAAAGAATTCTCAATTCATCTTAAAATAAGAAAATACAGTGAAAGCACAATAATTTGGACCTTCTAAAAAAGAAACTATGGCAATTTTATACTTTCAAAAGTCAGTATTTGGGAGTTCTGAGAAATTGGGATTTACCAACAAAACATCTCTCACTCACCCCTAATTTCAAGACTTAATTATATCTTTTCCCTATCTCAACTTTGACAACTTCTTCGGTGTCACATTAGATTCTAAATGATTAAATAAGTGGAAACATGGTTTTAGACCCAAAAGAGTTGAATCAGCAGTACCTTTTATGCCTAGTTTAATTTTCTGAGAAGAGTTGACCCTTGAACAACACAGTTTGAACTGCATGGGACCACTGGAATGCAGATTCTTTTCTTAATAAATACACGCTATAGTCTCACACTGGAGAAGGCAATGGCACCCCACTCCAGTACTCTTGCCTGGAAAATCCCATGGACGGAGGAGCCTGGTAGGCTGCAGTCCATGGGGTTGTGAAGAGTCGGGCATGACTGAGCGACTTCACTTTCACTTTTCACTTTCCTACATTGGAGAAGGAAATGGTAACCCACTCCATTGTTCTTGCCTGGAGAATCCCAGGGATGGGGGAGACTGGTGGGCTACCATCTATGGGGTCGCACAGAGTCGGACACGACTGAAGTGACTTAGCAGCATATACATGTGAATATAAGGAAATATGTATATCTAAGAAAATCTCACTGTAGAAATGTTTCCTTGTTAGAGATGGTTTTGCTATTGTTATTTCTCATTCTCTTTTCTTAATCTAACCATTCCAGAATATTCTGAATGCACACTGCCTTCAATAGGAAAAGTCTGAGTTCTCAGAGCATTATGGCTCTCTGTATAAAAAAGGTTCCCATCAGCTGTTTCTTAAATCTGAATCTCCACTGGCATTATCTGTGAGTGTCAAGATATAAAAACAATCAAACAACTGTGTACAAAGACTTTATCACAGAAAAATGAGAGTCGGGGACAGAGCACAAATCCCACTGCAAATATTCAGGGTTGACTTGGGAGAGCACAGTATTTGTGGAGGTGAGTTTTCTGCTGTAAAGCATGAAACAGTTTAGGCCTCTTACTGCTCTGGGTGACTCTGAGCGTATTAAAGGATTAGTGTAAGAAGCATGCCTGACACGGCTCAAACCACACTCCCCACACCATACAAAGCCACCCAGCCCAGCTGCACACATTATTAGAAGCCTGCAGTAAGGGAAAGACAGGCTGTAGACTTCTCCTGAGACATACAGTGCTTTTCCATACCCAATGATAAAAGTGAAGACAAACACAGCTTCAGATAAAAGATGCAGAACTAGCAGTTCCCTACTATAACCAGTTTAACTTTGAGTATTTCACTCTTCACAAAAAACTGATTCTGTGCAGCAAATATCCATTAGATTAAAGAATGTGAAGAGCATTGTTTTTAAGATATTGGAGAAATTTTTATTTCTCTGATAGACAAAGATTTAACATGTTAACACATGTATACACACACACATACACACACACCAAAAACACACAGGCAAGAAACTTGAAGAAGCATACATGACAATATTAAGCACAGTAACCATGGAAATCTGTTTCCAATGTAGTAATTCCTAACCTAACCATGGTTTCTCAATAGTTTGGGGTATTCCCAGATATCTCAAGGATGGCTATCCAATATCACCACCAGCAACAAAAATGTCACTTGGTTTTGATTATGATGCGCTATAGCATTTTTTTTGGTGGGGGGGATTTAAGATTACAAAAACAGGCATCATAAAAAATTGTTCTAAACTTCCAAAGATTATAAACCACATATTTTAGGGGGATAAATATGAAGCCATGGATTCTTTTCAAATAGTAATGGGTGAAGTAGCTTGTTCTCATAGAGTAGGTGTGTCTAAGGAACATGACGGATGTTTCTATTGACACTCATAGGATTAGATCAGGGATATTCAGAGTGGAAGGCTCTGAGTATGGGAGCCCTTCACACGTAACCTCCTGTGAAGATTTCTTTCCTCCCAGGCCCCCATATTAATCCATCCCCATATCTACCCTGCCATCAACACTTACTTATTTCCACTTATTTGCCTTTAAGAAAGGCAGAATGATAAAAAAAAAAAAAAGAAAGGATGACAGAAGAAAAAGCTTTTCTTACCAATTCAGCCACAAACTATCAGTGTTACCAAGAGCAAGTAATTTAGATGCTCTGCTTTTCTTTACTTCATGAGATGGTTGGATGGCATCGCCGACTCAACAGTCATGAGCTTGAGCAAATTCCAGGAGATGGTGAAGGACAGGGAAGACTGGCGTGCTGCAGTCCATGGGGTCACAACGAGTCAGACACGACTTAGCAACTGAGCAAGAAGAAGCTCTAACATTTTCTAAATACACAAATCAGGCATATCTTATTTTAAGTTATAAAACTTGATATTGTTTTGATGTATGATCTTCACCTGATACTGTTTATTTGATTACTGTTACTACTTTTCAAGAGTTTGCCCTAAAGATTAAGCAGTTTTAAAATTGTATATAGTTAAGCAACAAAATGAGGCCCTACTGAATGGGAGAAAATATTCCCAAATGATATGAACAATAAGGGGGTTAATAGCCAAATTATACAAAGAACTAACAACCTCAATAGCAAAAAAAAAAAAAAAAAAAAACAATTTAATAATGGGCAGAAGACCTGAAAAGACATTTCTCCAAAGAGGAGATACAAATGGCCAACAGGTACACAAGAAGGTGTTCAGCATCACTAATCACCAGGGAAATGCAAATCAAAACCAGGAAGAGACATTCCCTCGCACTTCTCTGTTATGTTTATTACGGGAAAAAAAAAAAGAGAGAGAGATAACAAATGCTAGTGAAGATGAGAAGAAAGGGGAACCCTTGTACACTGTGAGTGAGAATGTAAACTGGTGCAGCCACACAGAGAACATTATGCAGTTTCCTCCAAAAACTAACAAAAGAACAACCAAAACCAGCAGTTCTACTCCTGGCTTCATACCCCCAAAAATCAAGAACAGGAATTTGAAAAGATACTTGCACCCCAATGATCACAGCAGCACCGTTTACAATAACCGAGATATGGAAGCAACCTAGTGACCATCAAAGGATGCATGGATCAAGACACGGCTGTATATCTGTGTGAAGACACACACAAGAATATTACTCGGCCATAAAGAGAAGGACATTTTGCCATTTGCAACAACAGGGATGGACCTGGAGGGTTTTAGTGAAATAAATCAGAGAAAAACAAATATTGCATGCTATCACTTATATTTGGAATCTAAAAAACAGAAACAGATTCACAGATACAGCAGGTACTGGAGGGGAGAGGGAAGAGCAAGGTAGGGGTAGGGTATTACAAGGTACACACTACTATATACACAATAAATAAGCTGCAAAGATATTTTGTACAGCACAAGTAATATAGCAAATATCTTACAATAAATTTAAACAGAGTATAATCACTATGTCGTACATTTGTTACAATACAGTACATCAACTATGCTTCAATTAAAAATGTTCTTAAAATTTTATGTGGTTAGACCACAGTGTCCTAAATATTTACATGAAACCTTCTAAACTTTTATAAAAGAGTACAGAGAAAGACCTAGAACTGAGGGATGTGATATTTATTTTAACAAGAAGTAATATGGAATGTCAGGTCTATGAATCAAGGCAAATTGGAAGTGGTCAAACACGAGATGACAAGGGTGAACATCGACATTCTAGGAATCAGCGAACTAAAATGGACTGGAATGGGTAAATTTAACTCAGATGACCATTATATCTACTACTGCGGGCAGGAATCCCTCAGAAGAAGTGGAGTAGCCATCATGGTCAACAAGAGAGTCCAAAATGCAGTACTTGGATGCAATCTCAAAAACGACAGAATGATCTCTGTTCGTCTCCAAGGCAAACCATTCAATATCACAGTTATCCAAGTCTATGCCCCAACCCGTAACGCTGAAGAAGCTGAAGTTGAACAGTTTTATGAAGACCTACAAGATCTTTTAGAACTAACACCCCAAAAAGATGTCCTTTTCATTCTAGGGGACTGGAATGCTAAAGTAGGAAGTCAAGAAACACCTGGAGTAACAGGCAAATTTGGCCTTGGAGTGCGGAATGAAGCAGGGCAAAGACTAATAGAGTTTTGCCAAGAAAATGCACTGGTCATAGCAAACACCCTCTTCCAACAACACAAGAGAAGACTCTACACATGGACATCACCAGATGGTCAACACCGAAATCAGATTGATTATATTCTATGCAGCCAAAGATGGAGAAGCTCTATACAGTCAACAAAAACAAG
>SJYT01054023.1:116167-314196 GCA_006410635.1 Cephalophus harveyi
GGGCTCCAAAATCACTGCAGATGGTGACTGCAGCCATGAAATTAAAAGACGCTTACTCCTTGGAAGAAAAGTTATGTCCAACCTAGATAGCATTTTCAAAAGCAGAGACATTACTTTGCCGACTAAGGTCCGTCTAGTCAAGGCTATGGTTTTTCCTGTGGTCATGTATGGATGTGAGAGTTGGACTGTGAAGAAGGCTGAGCGCTGAAGAATTGGTGCTTTTAACTGTGGTGTTGGAGAAGACTCTTGAGAGTCCCTTGGACTGCAAGGAGATCCAACCAGTCCATTCTGAAGGAGATCAACCCTGGGATTTCTTTGGAAGGAATGATGCTGAGGCTGAAACTCCAGTACTTTGGCCACCTCATGCGAAGAGTTGACTCATTGGAAAAGACTCTGATGCTGGGAGGGATTGCGGGCAGGAGGAGAAGGGGACGACTGAGGATGAAATGGCTGGATGGCATCACGGACTCGATGGACGTGAGTCTGAGTGAACTCCGAGAGATGGTGATGAACAGGGAGGCCTGGCGTGCTGCGATTCATGGGGTTGCAAAGAGTTGGACACAACTGAGCGACTGAACTGAACTGAATATGATATTAAGTTGAAGACTAGTTGATACAGACTTTATAAGTAGAGGTGAATTCTACAGAGTAAATCTTATCCTTTATATCCTCTTTCTCTGAAAAGGAATCTTTAAAGGATGTTGAGGCAACATGTCAAAGCAACTTTGATATCCTCAGAAATAAGGCAATTGCAATTAAGCCCATATTGTGAACATCTGCCTAACATAAAATCAAGATGTACTTCTGAGGGAAAATGACCACCTTTGGACTCTATCCATGGAAAAAGATGGACAGGAGATAAGACCAAGGTAGACATGCTGCAACTGTGACCTGGGTGGCATCCTACAACTAAAAAAGACACAACACACAAAGTTCCCTATAAACAAAACCCAAAAGCAAACAAACCACCACCACCCAAGGGGCTTAAAGGGGCTTAGTGAGTGGTTCTCAAGGGAGTTAACACTGACACATGTCCCTGAGGTGAGTCTCTCCTGAAAATAGAGACTTAGCACACATTTCACTTCTAATTATCATCAGAGTTTGAGTCTTTATGACATCATCTCAGTTCAGTCGCTCAGTCGTTTCCGACCCTTTGCGACCCCATAGACTGCAGCACACCAGGCTTCCCTGTCCATCATCAACTCCCAGAGCGTGCCCAAACACTCAAGTCCATTGACTTGGTGATCCCATCATCTATCAGCTTATAAAAATATAACTGAAAATTTTCATGAAGATTTCATCTGTGCTGCTTACATCAGGTCACAAGGAAGCATCCGCTAGCTTTGGAAAATAAATGGCACATATTTTCTGAGCAATAATTAAAACAATTGTTGTCAATTATCCCTCAATAAGGTTTCAAGAAGCATTCTAAATATCTATGACTTTGAAACAATATTTACATAAAGTAAACATTTAGTTCAGATGCCAGCTAAAAATCTATCCTTTAAGATGGCATTGAAACATGTATAATATCATGTAAGAAATGAATCGCCAGTCTTGGTTCAATGCAGGATACAGGATGCTTGGGGCTGGTGCACTGGGATGATCCAGAGAGATGGTAGGGGGGGGAGGTGGGAGGGGCGTTCATGATTGGAAACTCATGTACACCCGTGGCAGATTCATGCTGATGTATGGCAAAACCAATACAGTATTATAAAGTAAAATAAATAAATAAAATAAATTATGCTATTAAAAAAAAAGAATTACCTTGAACCTCCAATTCCATGCCTTATACTAGTCCACAATAAACACGTCCCTCCTGGCATGCTAAACAACTTCATCTTCTACAGGAGTCACTGTTGTGCACATCTCTCACATTTCATCACAAATGGTTTGCCAAGTTTTTTTTTCCCCCAAAAAAACCCCAATTCCTTTCCTACAATTAATTATGGCGCCAGTTGATTACAATACTGTTTTTTTTAATCTTTACAAAAACAAATTTGTAACAAGAAAAGTGAACAAGAACACTGTTAAGAGTGAATTTAAATAGAAGGCTATTGCATACTTATTTCCTTGATTCAATTATATTAAAATTGTTTCAGAGATTTACATAAGCTTATTGTTACCCACACTTCTGTTAGGAAGCTTCTCTGTACTTTTACAAAGAATTGGACAGTAGTCCAAATGACTAAGTGAACTCTGAATGGAATCGCTAGACTTTATCTTAATCCAATCATGCACCATTTATCTCAGTTAGATTGACTAGTGCTAAAAAAAAAAGGGGGGGGGGGAAGTGACTCAATCTCACCTAGATTTATGTACATGCACTTTTGTCCATGAAGTCTCACCTTGTTTCTGCATCTAATATTACGCATTTTATAGTTCTTGACTCTTTCATAAATACAGCAAATATTTTTGACTCCAGGGTTTATCATTTATTAAGATTATATCCTAATCTTAAACTTTATATTAAATGAGTCTCATGAATTCTTACTTACTTATCCTTACTTAAACATGGCAGGAATGCTTTAGTTTTCGTTTCTGTCATAAATGGAATGTCACTTTTAAAAGGAAAATGCAGAGACAAAACCACTCCCCCAAAATGTATTTTCACTTATAAAATTTAAATGTCTGCAAGGAACAAGCAAAAAAAAAAAAAAAAAGCAGGCATTTAAAGAAAGAACAAAGAAAAAAAAAAAAAAACAAGGGTACCAAAGGTTACAAGAATTCTGTTCATGGTGGAACCAGTGGGTTTCCTCTTTGGTTCATCCTATCTGATGAACTGCAGTTCATGTATCTGCAGACTGCAGTTTTGCAAAAGTCAGTAAATCAGTTGTTTCCATTAGAAAGTTGGCAACATAAGAAAGATCGCACCATTTCTTAATTTGAGGAACTAAGTGATTCAATCAATACAGATAAAATTTATGTGTGTCTATCTAATCTATCTCAGGATGCAAAACGATTATTTCCTAACTGTGGTACATGAAATGCTTAGTCATAATGATGACAGACCAAACGACCATTAACTCACACAGAACTCTAGTCAAGCATTATATGGTCACACAGCAACAAAGCAATCTATAAATATAGAACACCATGAAAATGAGAAGCTGGTAACAACCAGCACAATTCAAAGGGGAAAAGGGACAAAGATATGAATATGCTTCACACTCCCTTACCCAGCACCTCTCTAAACTCCGGCTAATTTTACATCCAACAGTGATGCACAACTCATTTTGAATTACATATATGGCCATCAATTTTTAAGAGCTAAAATGTATGGACGTGAGAGTTGGACTGTGAAGAAAGCTGAGTGCCGAAGAATTGATGCTTTTGAACTGTGGTGTTGGAGAAGACTCTTGAGAGTCCCTTGGACTGCAAGGAGATCCAACCAGTCCATTCTAAAGATCAGTCCTGGGCGTTCATTGGAAGGACTGATGCTGAAGCTGAAACTCCAATACTTTGGCCACCTCATGTGAAGAGTTGAGTCACTAGAAAAGACTCTGATGCTGGGAGGGATTGGGGGCAGGAGGAGAAGGGGACGACAGAGGATGAGATGGCTGGATGGCATCACTGACTCGATGGACGTGAGTTTGAGTGAATTCCAGGAGTTGGTGATGGACAGGGAGGCCTGGCGTGCTGCAATTCATGGGGTCACAAAGAGTCGGACACAACTGAGCGACTGAACTGAACTAAAAATGAACAAAATCGACAAGTAAAAAGTCAGTTTTCATCTTCTGGCATGAAAATGCAACAGAAGAGACAATATTCTACTTCCAAGATACTGAGGTAATGGGATAAAAAAATTAAAACAGTTTTCAACAAACTTAGAAGGATATAACCTGCTCACTTCACAAACTCGTATAAGCTCCCAAAGCAACTGAGACTGGATGGCAAAATCAGAGAAATAATTGAAACTCAGAACAGTAAAACAGCCCTTTAATGACAGATCTCCAAGGATACTAGTAGAAATATTTTTCAAATTGTGTGGTACTCTAAAGTGCTAAAACTATATTTTCCATATACTATACAGTACTATGAATAAAACAGAGGTCTCAGAAATGATGATAAGAAAAGAATCACCTTAGGGTAAACAAATCTATGGGAAACAAGCAACATAAGAGCTAAAAAATTAAAAAGCAGAATAAAACTAAGTGGAAATAAAGATTTAAAAAGAAGTATATTAAACACAGATAAAGTTGATACAACAAACATATTTGGAGTGCTTAAAATAAAAACAAAATAGTGGAACAGAAAGCTAATTTTTTTTTAAGTTCCTTTAAATAAAAGAAAACTTTATACATATGGAAAGGTACACTGTGGGCCAGGAAAAACTCAGGATAGACAACTCAGACAGACTGCTGCTGCTGCTGCTAAGTCGCTTCAGTCGTGTCCGACTCTGTGCGACCCCACAGACGGCAGCCCACCAGGCTCCCCCGTCCCTGGGATTCTCCAGGCAAGAACACTGGACTGCTACTGAACTTTAAATGGTAAATAATCATTAAGGCAGACCAGTAAAAAGAAAAAATATATATTTTTAAGTGGAAAATTCAGATTTTGTCAGTTGCATTTGATTCCATATGATAGTATAACTATAATTATTAATACTATATCACATATTTGAAATCTGTGAAGACAGTAAATCTCATATACATAAATGGTAATATGTGAGGTGATGGATGTATTAATAACTCTGTGGTAATCATTTCATGTCTTTCTTAAAGACAATGACTAGATGGACTTCAGCCAATAACATGAGTCGGGAAAATCATAGGGAAGAAAAGATTTGAGGATTGAGATGACTAAAAAAGAAAGTTAATATTATCTTCTCTGACAAGTAGAAATGGTACAATTAATTAAAATGAAAGGGGAAAAGAAATTTAAAAGTTGAAAAAAGTTTACATTGCCTTACAGTCACACCTGGAAGTCAAGCAACATCATTAAAGCAAACTAAAAATAAAATAAATAGAAGTATAAACATGTTTTACATAAGGTAGGCACAAAGTAAACATAAAGACAATTTTATTGGATTAAAAAAAAATTCTTTTTGAGTGGTGGTGAGAGAGGAGAGGGAAGAAGATATGCATGCTTATCACCGAACCTAGTTTTTTAAAAACTTAAAGCATTATGCTAAGTGAAATAAGTCAGAGAAAGACAAATACCGAATGACATCACTTGTACATGGAAATCTAAAAAAATACAACAAACTGGTGAATATAACAGAAAAGAAGCAGACTCACAGATACAGAGGACAAATTAGTAGTTACCAGTGGGGAAGTGGGGCAGGGGCAATATGGAGTGACAGGTACAAACTGCTGTATGTAAAACAGGCTCAAAGATGTAGGGTACAGTATGGGAAATAAAACCGATATTCTGTAACAATGGAGAATGGAAAGTAACCTTTAAAAATAGTATAAAATGTTTTAAAAGAAATAGCATTCACAAAGACTGTCAAAGGCCATAACAAAATGTGAAAAAACTTAACATGAGAGCATTTAGAACAAATTTATCTACTATATTAATATCAAAGGTTTGACTTGTTTAAAGACATTTTAAGACTGAATCAGAAAATGAAACCTAGTTCAATGTTTAAAAGAACACCTAAACAAAACTATTCACAAAAGTTATAATTAAAAGGTAGGCAAAGACATACCATCCAAATGGAAATCAAAAAAAAAAAAAAAAAGGTAGATGGTCTTGAATTTCATATCAACCTAGGTAAAATTCAAGTCCAGAAAGATGCCAAGAAATTGGGTAACTCTACACGACGCTATCACAATTTTAACTATACATAGCAAAACATTCATAAAACTGAAATTATGGGAAAAGACAGAAATACACTAGTTATAGGAGGCTAATTTTCTTCCCTTAAGTGAGAAAACAGTATAAGATTTGTATTGCAAAATGATCATCAAATAAGTTTAATATTCATCACCATCATACAGTTACAGTTTTTTTCTTGTGATGAGAACTTTTAACACTGACTCTTAGCAACTTTCAAATACAGAACACATCCAGGGGATCTTCCCAACCCAGGGATTGAACCTGAGTCTCCTGCATTGGCAGGCAGACTCTCAGATTCCTCTGAGCCACCAGGGAAGGATCATACATATCAATAATTACCTTAAATGTAAACAGATTAATGCACCAACCAAAAGACACAGAGTGGCTGGGTGGATGAAAACATGCGCAAGTAAGCACTTCCATTTACCACATCACTCTGCTTGACTCCCCAGATTGCATGTGATTATTTTTATTTTAGGTTAATCATGTTCTCATTATGGCCTGCAACTGTAATTATCTTTTATTTTTTGTCTGGGCTATTGATTGCAAAAACTGATAAACATCTCACTATTCTGATTATGAAACTATTACTCACTTAAAACCATCATATCATAATTCGTCGTAATAGAATTGTATATTACCAAAACTACCACTTAATAGAAAAACCTGCAATTGCTTTTAAAACTCCAGATGCAATCAGAATTACCTTGAAATTTTTTGAAAAATACAAATGTTCAGGTATTGCTTTTTTTTTCCACCAGAGTTCCAAGTATGTTTCTAATGAGCAGCCATGTTTAAAAACAATTGGACTATATGCAGATCTTTTACTTATATCTAGCTTGTTTCACTTTTTCTATTTTATATTCACTGCTCTCATTTTCATTTAGTTTATGTTCTCCAATTTCTTTTTTCTTATGTTCTTTCTCAAGCCTTGATCAAGCACAGTAGAAAAGCTCTTGCATATATATATATACTTAGATGTATAACATATATTCTAGAAAAACTATGAACTTTTGCCTAACTAAAAAATTGATTACATTTTGGTTCCACTTGTTTGACTTATTATGAACAGAATGCTAGACGTCTAATTTTTAAAAAGAGATACGCAACAAGCAACAAAGGTTTACTGTAAAGCACAGGGAACTACAGTCAATATCCTTAAATAACCTATAATGGAAAATAATTTCAAAAATCATACATGTGTATATGTATAAATTTTTTTTTAAATCTACTTTTCAAAATTTAGCAATGTTTATCTTTTTGCCAGTCTTTCTAAATGTCCTAAGGCGATCTAGTAACCTATGAGATACAAAATTTTAAATATATTTCTGTAGGATATAAGAATAATGTATATTAACTGTCTCTTATACACATCTAACATAAAGACAATTTTATTGGATTAAAAAAAAATTCTTTTTGAGTGGTGGTGAGAGAGGAGAGGGAAGAAGATATGCATGCTTATCACCGAACCTAGTTTTTTAAAAACTTAAAGCATTATGCTAAGTGAAATAAGTCAGAGAAAGACAAATACCGAATGACATCACTTGTACATGGAAATCTAAAAAAATACAACAAACTGGTGAATATAACAGAAAAGAAGCAGACTCACAGATACAGAGGACAAATTAGTAGTTACCAGTGGGGAAGTGGGGCAGGGGCAATATGGAGTGACAGGTACAAACTGCTGTATGTAAAACAGGCTCAAAGAATCTGCACTTGATAAAATGTTAATATTTTATCTCAGAGAAATGTTAATATGTCTATGATTGTATATTTTTTCTTTTCCCTTACATTTCTTCTGATTTTTGCTTTACATATCTTTGTTTCTTTGTTGTTACATGTCTAATGGTTTATGGTGTCTATCTTCTTTGTCAATTGTACCTTTTATCATTAAAAATATTCATCTGTGTTTCATTTAAAACAAAAGAATGAAAATCATGTATTCATTAAAAAAAAAAGAAAGCAAATATACAACACAGTGTTATTAACCGTAGTCAGCATGCTGTACATTACATACCCAGGAGGACTTTTTGTCTCATCACTGAAAGTTTGTGCCTTTTGAACACCCTCACCCATTTCACCCTCTCCCATCCCAACCACCAATCTGTTCTCTGTCTCAGTGAGTTTCGGATTTATTGTGGGGTTTTGGATGGAGGGAAGTTGATTCAGGGTTTTTCTGATTCTACATACAAATAAGATCATTTGACTTTCTCTTTTTGTGGAGAGGGGGAGTTAAGGGAACTAGGGATATAGGGTTTAGTATATTTAGTATATATTATATATTTATATATAATTTATAATATATATTTAGTATATATTAGTATACACTCATTTACTCTTTCAGATTTTTGAAACATCTGAGAGCATTGCCTATGCAAAGCACTCAAACTTAAAGATAAAAATTTAATTTTAATTTAATCTTCTTATTCTAAGGAATTTGAAATGACAGAAGAAATTATACATTGAATTTAGCCTATAAGATGTTTCTGAACCCAGTCATCAGATGTGCAAGAAGCACCTGCCCTTCTTTTGGACCTTGTTCTTAGGTACTCGTACAATTGTATTAAATTTATTTTTATTATTGCATTTCATTATCCCTTCACTAAGCAGGGGTCATAGAGGTATGAAGTTTTCTTCCTGAAAGCACAGAATATTAGTACACATAGAATTAGTAAGTGGAAAAATGGGTGGTAAGTATTTTTATTGTTCACAAGGTAGGTCAAAAATTCTCTTCCCCTAATTATCACTCTTCAGTAAAGACTAATTGGGAAGAAAGCCAAGAACACAAACGGAGAATAAAGAGAAAGAAATTCCCTCAGTAGAGAAACAGTGGAGCTTGATAGCTTTTCAATGATTTTATTCATCAAAATAGAATCATCTTGTCACAACATTAATTTTCTACAATTTACTTTCATAAAGCATGGAACACAGGCTTTCTCCATAAATTGCTATTTTCCAACTTTCATCACATCTCTTGTCCTATAGTGGCACGATGGGGTACGGACTGTGGAGGGGAGGAGATGAGGGAGCAAAAAAGACATTTTCGGAGTTGAGGAACTTTTGAAAACCGCTCTCCTCATGCGAAAAAAAGTGTTAGTCGCTCAGTCATATCTGACTCTTTTTTGACCCCATGGACTGTAGACAACCAGGCTCCTCTGTATATACAATTCTCCAGGCAAGAATACTGGAGTGGGTTGCCAATTCCTTCTCAAGGGGATCTTCCCTACCCAAGGAGTGAACCTGGGTCTCCTGCATTCCAGGCAGATTCTTTACCATCAGAGACATCAACATGTAGCTATGTGTTTATGAAACATGTGGAATTAACACACCTTAAGGCTTTATCTCAAAACAATAAATCAGAAATATGTATCTACTTATGGTGGGGCTTCCCTGGTGGCTCAGAGGTTAAAGCGTCTGCCTCCAGTGTGGGAGACCCGGGTTCGATCCCTGGGTTGGGAAGATCCCCTGGAGAAGGAAACGGCAATCCACTCCAGTATTCTTGCCTGGAGAATCCCACGGACAGAGAAGCCTAGTAGGTTACAGTCTATGGGGTCGCAAAGAGTCGGACACGACTGAGCGACTTTACTACTACTACTACTACTAGGGATAAGTAATCAGAATCATACTTAAGAGATGGAATCATATTAATTTTTCTAATCAAAAAGAGTCATAAATTTTATTATTTTATTTTACTTTACTTCACAATACTGCATTGGTTTTGCCATACATCAGCATGAATCTGCCACAGGTGTACATGTGTTCCCAATCCTGAACCCCCGCTCCTGGAGCCGATTATACAGAGTGAAGTAAGCCAGAAAGAAAAACACCAATACAATATACTAACACATATATATGAAATTTAGAAAGATGGTAACGATAACCCTGTATGCAAGACAGCAAAAGAGACACAGATGTATAGAACAGTCTTTTGGACTCTGTGGGAGAGGGAGAGGGTGGGATGATTTGGGAGAATGGCATTGAAACATGTATAATATCATATAAGAGACATAAATTTTAACAGTAAGTTTCCAGATTTGATGGTAACTTTGGTTACAAGGCCAATACATCACCATTTGAGTAGGTTTCACTTGACAGTATCAATTCACTCTTACCATACCCTTACCATTCAAACAACAGAATGTTATGGTGATTATTCAATTAATATGCTGTACTGTTCAGATCATAGATAAGAATTCATAGGTAAGCAAATAAAGGTATCCAAGCACAAAAAGATAGTACTACCAACCCATGCACTTTATTCATAAGCTAGTTCTTTGCATGTCATTCAGTCTGTTTTCTTTCTTAAATTTAGAGGAAGTTTTACCAACCTATAACAATTTAAACAATAGTATCAGAAAGGAAAGTTACTTCTATTTAGAGAGATTCACCAGTAAGGACAGATACAGACAGTAACAGAGAAAAAGCAAACATACATAAAAAAACTAGAATACAAAAAAAAAAACCAAAGACACAGCCCAGGGTCATTTAATACAGGGACAGCTAGTCCTTAATTGGAGAAGGCAATGGCACCCCACTCCAGTACTCTTGCCTGGAAAATCCCATGGACGGAGGAGCCTGGAAGGCTGCAGCCCATGGGGTCGCTGAGGGTCGGACACGACTGAGTGACTTCACTTTCACTTTTCACTTTCATGCACTGGAGAAGGAAATGGCAACCCACTCCAGTGTTCTTGCCTGGAGAATCCCAGGGATGGGGGAGCCTGGTGGGCTGCCGTCTTTGGGGTCACACAGAGTCGGACACGACTGAAGTGACTTAGCAGCAGCAGTCCTTAATACCTTACCTGTCTAGTAAAAATCATCACATTGCAACTCATTTTCATTGTGTATAATATCACTCTAATTTACTTGAGAAAGATTAAATTGTGTTCAGCATTTTCTTTCTAAGAAGCATGAATTGGTTACATTTAAAAGTTTTTTAGTTAAAATGTTTATAACATAGAACTCCTAAAATATACATAGAAGCAGGTGCTGTGTGATGACCTGACTGAACCTGTTTAGAAAGAAAGCGTAATGTAGCCCAAGAAGCTATTTTGCATGAACCAGACATGTGTTGGAGGAAGGAAAGTCACTGGACTGACTGAAGCAGAGGAGAGATGATTAGGGCTCAATTAAAGGAGCACAGTAAACTGAGGACCATGAAACCTGGGAGAGTGAACAGGAGTAAATCGAAGCTTTCAGTAAAATAGTTATGTGAGATGCATATGCAGTCAACTAACCTTCAACAATGGATAATGCCAAAAGTACAAAATGTGAAAAGGATAGTCTGTTCAATAACTGGTGTTGGAAAAATTGATATCCACATGCAACAGAATGAAACTGGACCCCTATCTTAAAGATTAAGGACTTAAATGTAAGACCTGAAACTATAAACCTTCTAGAAAAAAAACATAGGTGGTAACCTCTTTGACAGAGGTCTTGGCCATGCCTTTTTGGATTTGACCTCAAACACATAGACAACAAAAGCAAAAACAAATAAGGAGAACTGTATCAAACTAATAAGTTTCTTCACAGCAAAGGAAACAATCAACAAAATGAAAAGGCAGCCTGCAGAATGGGAGAAAATATCTGCAAACTACACAGAAGATAAGGGATTAATATCCAAAATATGCAAAGAACTCATACACTTCAACAGCAAATTTTTTTTAAATCCAATTTTAAAATGGGCAGAGAATCTGAACAGACAGTTTTCCAAAGAGGATATACAAATAAATGGCCAACAGGCACAGGAAATGGTGATCGACATCACTAATCATCAGGGAAGTGCAAATCAAAACCACAGTGAGCAATGACATCACATTTGTTATCATGTCTATTGTGAAAAAGATGAGGTAATAAATCAGTGATGATGGGAAGAAAAGGCAACCCTTGTACACTGCTGGGGAGAATGTAGATTAGTGCAGCCACGATGGAAAACAGTATGGAGGTTCCTTAAAATTGAAAATAAAACTATCACATGATCCAGCAATCCCACTTCTGGGTACACATTCAAAGGAAATCAAATCAGTATCCCAAAAAGATACCTGCACTCCTATGCCCGTTGCAGCATCATTCACAATAGCCAAGATAAGGAAACCTAAGTGTCCATCAATGAATGGAGAAGATGTGGTACGTATATTCAGTAGAATATTATTCAGTCATAAAAAGATGGAAAACCTGTCATCTGCAACAACATGAATGAACTTGGAGGGTATTATATGAAGTGAAATAAGTCAGACTGAGAAAGACAAAGGCTAAATGATGTCACATATACAGGCAATCTTAAAAAAAAAAAACTGGTAAAAACAGAATAGAATCGTCGTGGTAGTTGAGAAAAATAAGAAAACCATCAAAACACACAAGTTTTAAGATAAGTTCTGAGAAGCCAATGTATTAATACAACATGGTTACCATAGTTAACTATACTGTATTTTATACTTGGAATTTGTTGAAATAATATACTTTAAGCATTCTCACCACCAAAAAGAAAAAAGGGAGTATGGGAGGAGAAGGGAACTATGTGAGGTGATGAATGTGTTGGTTAACTTGATTGGAAGCAGTATTTCCCAGCGTCTAGGTGATCAACAGACAAGGCAATGGCACCCCACTCAAGTAATCTTGCCTGGAAAATTCCATGGAGGGAGGAGCTTGGTAGGCTGCAGTCCATGGGGTTGTGAAGACTTTTCACTTTCATGCATTGGAGAAGGAAATGGCAACCCACTCCAGCGTTCTTGCCTGGAGAATCCCAGGGACGGGGGAGCCTGGTGGGCTGCCGTCTATGGGGTAGCACGGAGTCGGACACGACTGAAGCGACGTAGCAGCAGCAGGTGGATCAAATCATCAGTTTGTACACTTTAAATATACAAAATTTTATTTGTCAATTACACCTCAAAAAAGTTGAGGAAACAATAACCAAAGAAACATTCATTAAATAAAAAAGAGCATCATGTGGTAGATATTTAGGAAATACTAACTGGGAAACCCTTTACAGACAGACTAGAGTAGATAGGTACTGCAAACAAGGAGGTAATCTCTCTCTCCTTCAGTGGCAAGAAACTAAGGGTACTCATGTCTGACAGCAACTCATTGACAATGTCCCCAAATTCAGATTCCCAAAAAAAAGAACAAATAGCAGAGAAGAGATGCTACATATATCCTCAGCCCATAGCTTTATCTTTTTTAAGTCTACAAACCAGTTTCTTCCAGTCCCCTGGGAATATTAACATTAAACTGGAGGAGGATAATGGTTGTGTTAACGTCTCCCTGTAAGCTCATCAATGATGTACTAATAGTTCATATGTTTAAGCCAGACACTCATAACTCATTTTAAATGGTGCCACTGTCTAATAAATTGCTTGAAACTTTTAAAAATCTTCAGTGTTCCATAAAAATGAAAGCCTTTTCAGAATAACTGAAACCAGTAATGCAAAACAAATGTATTTCCTTGATAAATTTAGTTTTAAGTAAGCTTTAATTTATATGCTAAATTCTTTAATTTAGTTCAAGTTTTGGCAGAGACATGTTTATTTTAATTGTTGGCCTTCACAATTCTAGCTTAGGAATAAACATCTGCTTCTTTTCAATTTTCTGCATAAACCGGGTACATTTCTTTTAGTTCCAAATAAGGACTGAATACACAGTATTGCTTCTGGAAAGGTTACAAAATTGCAGTAGACAGTTTTTGTGAATCTTTTATGGGAGATCTTACAGCGTGATACACATTGCCCTTAAATCTTAACTGGGGTTCTTATATGTATTTATATTTAAGCTATGTTTTGATGGAAAGAATGTAATACATTAGCACCTAGATGCTATGCCCAAATATTCTTCTTTGGAACACTTGTGGAATACTCTTATAAATTTTAAACTCCTCTCATTGCTTTACAGAGATTCACAAAATATGTAGATGCTTTCTCTATGATGAAAAACCTCCCAGAGAAAAAGCACATGCACAGCCTCAGCCCACCTATATTGGAGACCCTGTACACAATCTGACAAATAACAACATACAATGTGTATTTTTCCAGCTATATCCTTTGTGTGCATGCTAATTCACTTCAGTCATATCTGACTTTTTGTGGCCCTTTGGACTGTAGCCTGCCAGACTCCTCTGTCCATGGGATCCTCCAGGCAAGAATTCTGGAATGGGTTGTCATGCCCTTCTCCAGGGGATCTTCCCAACCCAGGGACTGAACCCACTTCTCTTGTGTCTCACTGCAATGGCAGGCAGGTTCTTACCGCGAGCACCACCTGGGAAGCCCAGCTATATCCTTTGGAGGAAATCAGTAAAGCTTTTGGCAAATTAAAGTTACAGCGCTTGAAACATAAGAGGTAATATTCATCTTTTGCAAATACTTTGAGAAGAAAACTGGGAGAATTCAATCCCCATTACAAATTTGCTTTTCCTTCACCAGTCATGGAAACACGGGTGAAGGCATAGCTAAGCACATGTGTATCCATCAGAACCAAGCGGTCACAGAATCTAGGTAACAATGCCCCTGGCTATTATTACGATTGAAACATGAATTGGGACTCAGCTGATACAAATATGCAAAACCCCTGAAAATCTCTAAGAGTATTTTCTTATTAGGTGTTTTACTTCATTGGTTTCTTCTTCAGTCTTCCTTTAAAGTATTACCCAATTGCCATGTAATGGTGTATAGTCAAGGTAGTGATGCTCATGGTTCCCTGAAATGGCATATTTGCTTTAGAAGGAGTCCAGATTATAATAGAAACAGCAGTGAAGGACCATGACACAGATCCTTTAATAGAGTTAGTTAACCTGCTGGATCTTAACAGCCAGTCAAGAGCCTCAAGTATTATCTGTGCTCAAGTATCAGAGGAATAATACAAGGCCCAATCACAGAATGAGCTTCCCAGGTGGCGCAGTGGTAAAGAATCCACCTGCCAACGCAGGAGATGCAGGTTTGATCCCTGGTTCAGGAAAGATTCCCTGGAGAAGACAATGGCAACTCACTCCAGCATCCTTGCCTGGAAATCCCATGGACAGAGGAGCCTGGCATGCTACAGTCCATGGGGTTGCAAAAGAGCTGGACACGACTTAACGACTAAACAACAACAATCACAGAATAGCAAATTCCACAGCCTAGGAAAATCCCTACAGAATATCCTCAATGGCAGTGGTTCTCAAACATTCAAGTTACACAAGAATTACCTGGTGAGTTTGTAAAAACGGTTCTGAGGCCCATCCTCTGAGATTTTAATTCAGCAGATCAGGAGAGGCACATGAACTTAATAGTTTAACTGGTGGAGCCAGAGCTCCTGCTCTGTGGAACACACTTTGAGAATCACTGCCCCACCGCTAATAATCAGAGTCAGCAATCTTGTAAAAGACAAAGTGATTTTGCTTGTGCATTAAAGTTTGAGAAGCACTGCTGTAGGGGATGAGTGAACAAGCTTGGGGTTTTTTTTTTCTTCCTACTACAATATCAGGATAGGGAGATGGTAAAAAGAAATATTTTCAAAAGAAACTAAATCTAAGTGCTTAAATCACACTCTTTCATGATGAAACAAACCCATCTGGCCCCCTTGCTCACTTTCCTCAATGCAGCATCCTCATCCCTTCCTTTATCCGCCTCTCCATCCTCACTGCACCTTGCTGAGGGCTCACCAGGCAGAGGTCCCATATGAACTTCATTATCTGCATGTTATATATTTCTTGCAAAAATCTAGCATTCATATAATCTTTTCTAGTCAATAAAAACTACACTGCCATTAAAGAATAAAGTTTGAATTATATGTATTTATAAAACCTTATGTAAGTAATTTCATAAGGAATAAACAGAAGAATAATTTTATTAGACTGACTTGGAAACAGGGCCGTGACAAAAGTAAGAAATACCAAGTGGCCTCCAGGTCACCCACATCTCAGAGACAGAGGAAGGACAGTCTCTTGACTGATTGTATTGTATGTAATTGTGTATGTGCGTGCTCAGTCACAGCCAACTCTTTGTAACCCCATAGACGGTATCCCGCCAGGCTCCCCATCCATGAAATTTTCCAGGCAAGAATACTGGTGTGGGTTGCCATTTCCTTCTCCAGAGGATCTTCCCAACCCAGGGATTGAATCCATGTCTCCTGTGTCTCCTACACTGGTAGGCAGATTCTTTGCCACTTAGCCACCAGGAGAGCCCATGCTGCTTCTGCTGCTGTCGCTTCAGTTGTGTCCGACTCTGTGCGACCCCATAGACGGCAGCCCACCAGGCTCCTCCGTCCCTGGGATTCTCCAGGCAAGAACACTGGAGTGGGTTGCCATTTCCTTCTCCAATGCGTAAAAGTGAAAGTGAGGTCGCTCAGTCGTGTCCGACCCTTCGCGACCCCATGAACTGTAGCCTACCAGGCTTTTCCGTCCATGGGATTTTCCAGGCAAGAGTACTGGAGTGGGGTGCCATCACCTTCTCCCATATGTAACTCTATTTTACATGTATTTACATCAACTAAACAAGTATAACGCACGATTAAACAGGCTATCTTCATCCCATATGATGAGCCTGTACATAGAGGATAAAATAGAAGATGTGAAAAAAAAAATTTTCTGTTTACTTTTATACCTATATGAGATGATGGACAGGCACTAAACCTACTGTGATGATCATTTCATGATGCATGTAAGTTACTAATCTACATACCTTACACTTGTATAGTGAGAGTGAACGTGTTGGTCGCTCAGTCGTCTCCATCTGTGACCCCATGGACTGTAGCCTGCCAGGCTCCTCTGTCCATGGAATTCTCCAGGCAAGAATACAGGAGTGAGTTGCCTTTCCTTTCTCCAGGGGATCTTCCGAACCCAGGGACTGAACTCAAGTCTCCTGCATTGTGGTCAGATTCTTTACCATCTGAGCCATCAGGGAAACCAGTACAGTGCTGGGTGTCAATTATCTCTCAGTAAAATTAAGGGGAAAAAAGTTGAAGATGTAAATAGATCAAGTCTTCACAATGGGAATGGCCTGAATCCACGTGACTAACAACACATTTTTGCTGCTGATTCATGCTACTGTAGGTTTAGCAGCTCCTGACAAGTTACAGAAAAGTAATCTATTAGTAAGTGACAGAAGAGTCCCAAGTCCAGTCACACACTGCAGAAATGTGATTTGAACTAGCAACCACCTCCTAACCCATACTAACCAATCTCCTTTGCCTCACTTACATAAAACTGCCACACAGACTACCTCCTCAGTTATTTCCATAATCAATGAGCCTCTTGCTGATCTAAAATTTGACACATAAATGAGTAGATTTCAGGTCTGTTAAGGGTCAAGAGCAAAGGAGAACATAGAAAAACAAGGAAATCCAAAGAAAAGAGGAGATACATGTATACTTATATTTAATGGCTGATTCACTTTGCTGTACAGTAGAAACTAATACAACACTGTAAAGCAATCATATCCAATAAAAATTAATTTAAAAAAACACCACATTCAGTCTCATTTTCTCCAAGAAATTCAGTGCACACAAAGACAGCACTAGACGGATAACACTGACCAAGGTTTTAACACCAGCTTTGCTACTAGATACCTTGAAGCAATTCACTTGGCCTCTCATTTCTTTTGAAATGAGGCTACATTATAATCAAGATAAATACTTCTATATCTAGGGGTTTATAATTATTCTGGGTATCCATGCCATCAGAAAGCCGAAGAAACAACTACTCAGAAGCAAATGGAAAATAACCATCGTGGATAAAGACTTAAGAGCCGCAGTTCCACTAGACCCACACAAGGCATCCTAATCCCAGGTCAGAACTTGGTACTGCAGGCTACCCAGACACTGGGGCATATAAAGGGGTTTATTCCCATGAGCATCCTCCCTAACTTATTCAACCAGACGTCTTCCATGAATAGCACCCAGATGCTGAAATCAAGATCTCCATCCTTGGGTATCAGAGCTTCCCTTGTAGCTCAGCTGGTAAAGAATCTGCCTGCAATGTGGGAGACTTGGGTTCGATCCCTGGGTTGGGGAGATCCCCTGGAGAAGGGAATGGCTACCCACTCCAGGATTCTGGCCCAGAGAATTCCATGAACTGTATAGTCCACGGGGTCGCAAAGTGTCAGACCCAACTGAGCGACTTTCACTTTCAGAGAGTTCAAGCTGCCTCCAAAACACATATAACTGAATGGAAACTGAAGACCTCAGCCACCTCATTCCTATTACATGCTGCAAATCGTTCTCTTAGAGACAAATCAGAAGCCCTCTTTTTTGAAGACATGTGGGTAGTTCATAAACAACCATCTATGACAGTGCCTGCATGGGACCTCCTTCTCTGAAGAGATCTGAAATTAAAAGGACCATGCATGTCAACTTTAAGACAATCTTTATGATATGTTTAGTGGAAAGACAGAAAGCAGAGAACGGGGAAACTTTTGGTTATGCTATTTCTAAAAAGTCAAATAAACCTTCCAGAAATGGCCATCATTGGCTTTCGTGGCATCGTCATATCCTTGTTTTGGTCACAGCCACAATTTTTATTTGCAAACCAACCCTTCCGCTCTCAACGGACCCATGTCTTCAGTCCAAAGGTCCCTTTTCCTCTAGGAATTTTATGTTCTGCGTGAATCAATCTGCACAGGTAACTAAAATGGATCATTGCTGCTGTTGCTGCTGCTGCTAAGTCGCTTCAGTCGTGTCCGACTCTCTACGACCCCATAGATGGCAGCCCATTGGGCTCCGCCATCCCTGGGATTCTCCAGGCAAGAACACTGGAGTGGGTTGCCATTTCCTTCTCCAATGCATGAAAGTGAAAAGTGAAAGTGAAGTCGCTCAGTCAGGTCTGACTCAGCGACCCCATGGACTGCAGCCCACCAGGCTCCCTCGTCCATGGGAGTTTCCAGGCAAGAGTACTGGAGTGGGATGCCATTGCCTTCTCCGAAAATGGATCATTAAACACCTGAATTTTTTTTAAAAAGAAAGCAAGAAACACCCTTTTCTTATTTTGCTTCAAGGATACTCCTACATAGTTCATGGAGTTGAAAGCTGCATTAAGATGAAGGATCTTCCTCTCCAGTTGAAAGACTAAGGCATGAAATATACGAGCATGCCACACAGAGGTCAAGAAAAGGAATACAAAAAAAAAAAAAAAAAATTAAATTAAATTTAAAATATTGGGCCTCCCATCTCTTGAGAGGGGAATGTTATTTAGTTAGAATAGGAAAAAGGAGTCCAAGATGGCAGTAGCCAAAAGAGAGACAAAGAAAGGGAAGAGCCCGGGAAAAGGGAACAAAGGAAAAATCTCAGGACCAGAGTGAGAACCTCAGGTGAAACAAACATACCCCCTTCCTGGCTAGCCCTAATTTGCATAGGTCAGGCTCAGCGGGGAGAAGACAAATGTATAAAAAGAGGGAGCCAAGACAGGTTGGGGCCTCTCCTTTAGGGTCAGTCCACCCTCATACCTCAAAGGTGTACTATCCTTTGTTTACTGAATACAACTCTGAGCTGTAACAGAGTTGTAACACTGGTCCACTGGTCCAAATCTTTGTTGTGCAAGACAGAACCAAGGAAATTACACACTCTCCCAACACTATGAAGATATCTGAAATGATTATTCTAATTGATTTTGTTTTTTGGAAAAGACAAAAAGGAGAGAGAGAGAAAAGGAATACAGCCAGATCATCCATCTAAGCATTGGGAAGAAATGAGAGGTAGGGAAAAAAATGGGACAGCTAAGCAGTAGCCTTATTCTTAGTGTCAGAACCCTGATTTTTATTCTGAAGCAAGGCTAAAAAGGGGCTTCCCAGGGGGTAAAGAATCTGCCTGCAATGTGGGAACCCTGAGTTCAGTCCCTAGGAAGGGAAGATCCCCTAGAGAAGGGAATGGCAACCCACTCCAGTATTCTTGCCTGGAGAATTCCATAGACAGAGGAGCCTGGTGGGCTACAGTCCATGGAGTCACAAAGAGTCAGACACAACTGGGTGACTAACACTACTACTACTAAGGCTAAAGAAAACTACATTTCCCAGATATTCCTGCATGGAGGTGTAATCATGTGACTATGTCTGGACCAGTGACTTTCATGAACAAGTGTTAAGCTGGCTTCCAAAAAGCTCTGGAAAAAGAACTTAATGAAGCCATCTGATTAGATCTTGACTTATCTTGAGAACTCTGACAACAGAGAAAGAAATCTTATTAATGCAGTACCCCAATGCAGTCAACTATTAATTCAAGGAATATCATGAGGAACAAAGAAATGCTTGCGAATGAACCAAATAAGCAACAAGCAGCCTTATCAACAATATTAAGTTATGTATCAGTCACACACTACAAGTTATAAAATACCACAAGTAGTTACAATGGGTCCTTACCAACAAGAACACTGGTTCTTCCACATTTAAGAAAGTTATTCAGAACACTACAGCATTTAGAAGGAGTCTGGGCTTTCACAGAATCTACTATGTCCACAAATCTTTTATCCTTGGTCCTGAAAGCCAAAATCAGGCTTTTAACTTTCAGTTCAGTTCAGTCGCTCAGTTGTGTCCAACCCCATGAATCACAGCATGCCAGGCCTCCCTGTCCATCACCAACTCCCGGAGTTCACTCAAATTCATGTCCATTCATGACACGGGGATGGACATCCATCCATCTCATCCTCTGTCATCCCCTTCTCCTCCTGCCCCCAATCCCTCCCAGCATCAGAGTCTTTTCCAATGAGTCAACTCTTCATATGAGGTGGCCAAAGTACTGGAGTTTCAGCTTTAGCATCATTCCTTCCAAAGAAATCCCAGGGCTGATCTCCTTCAGAATGGACTGGTTGGTTCTCCTTGCAGTCCAAGGGACTCTCAAGAGTCTTCTCCAACACCACAGTTCAAAAGCATCAATTCTTCAGCGCTCAGCTTTCTGCACAGTCCAATTCTCACATCCATACATGACCACAGGAAAAACCATAGCCTTGACTAGACGGACCTTAGTCGGCAAAGTAATGTCTCTGCTTTTCAATATGCTATCTAGGTTGGTCATAACTTTTCTTCCAAGGAGTAAGTGTCTTCTAATTTCATGGCTGCCGTCACCATCTGCAGTGATTTTGGAGCCCCAGAAAATAAAGTCTGACACTGTCTCCACTGTTTCCCCATCTATTTCCCATGAAGTGATGGGACCAGATGCCATGATCTTCATTTTCTGAATGTTGAGCTTTAAGCCAACTTTTTCACTCTCCTCTTTCACTTTCATCAAGAGGCTTTTTAGTTCCTCTTCGCTTTCTGCCATAAGGGTGGTGTCATCTGCATATCTGAGGTTATTGATATTTCTCCCGGCAATAAGATGCCATGATCTTCATTTTCTGAATGTTGAGCTTTAAGCCAACTTTTTCACTCTCCTCTTTCACTTTCATCAAGAGGCTTTTTAGTTCCTCTTCGCTTTCTGCCATAAGGGTGGTGTCATCTGCATATCTGAGGTTATTGATATTTCTCCCGGCAATCTTGAGTCCAGCTTGTGTTTCTTCCAGTCCAGCATTTCTCATGATGTACTCTGCATATAGGTTAAATAAGCAGGGTGACAATATACAGCCTTGACGTACTCCTTTTCCTATTTGGAACCAGTCTGTTGTTCCATGTCCAGTTCCAACTGTTGCTTCCTGACCTGTATATAGGTTTCTCAAGAGGCAGGTCAGGTGGTCTGGTATTCCCATCTCTTGAATTTTCCACAGTTTATTGTGATCCACACAGTCAAAGGTTTTGGCATAGTCAATAAAGCAGAAATAGATGTTTTTCTGGAACTCTCTTGCTTTTTAGATGATACATTGGATGTTGGCAATTTGATCTGTTCCTCTGCCTTTTCTAAAACCAGCTTAAAGATCTAGAAGTACATGGTTCATCCACTGCTGAAGCCTGGCTTGGAGAATTTTGAGCATTACTTTACTAACGTGTGAGATGAGTGCAATTGTGCAGTAGTTTGAGCATTCTTTGGCACTGCCTTTCTCTGGGACTGGAATGCAAACTGACCTTTTCAAGTCCTGTGGCCACTGCTGAGTTTTCCAAATTTGCCGGCATATTGAGTGCAGTACTTTCACAGTCTCATCTTTCAGGATTTTAACTTTAATATATTATAATCATGGTTGTTAGGAATTTCTGATAAAAAGTTTATACTCATGTTAAAAATAAATGTTTCTGAATCTACCTTTTTCCTTTAGTTGCATTATAACAGTTTCTATAGACTAAAGTAACAAAGAGCCATACGAACATCACTTTTTTTTTTTTGACTTCTCAATTCTAAATATCTGGCTTCTCCAAAAACTTTCAGTTCAGCCAGCATAATACTTTGCAGGAGGCAGGTGCTCAATAAATAGCTGTTCAGGTGATCTGAGCATAGTAACACATTAGGTGAACATTATAGGAAGTGAACCTAAGGGTTCTTCACTGAGAAGAGAATGGTGGTAAGTATTCTCTTTTTGATCTGGATACAGCTTTTTACCATGTTCTTTATTACCAACTGAAAGGATATATATAGCCTTGTTGGCTAAAAAGGTGCCTTTCTCCGCATCACTGACATTGTGTAAACGGCCATAAATCACAATCGGTCCTCGTCATGAGAAAAGCTGTGTGTCAACTTGAGTTTGTCTGCCTCATAAGACAGATGCAAGGGTAAAATCAAACAGATGTTTAAGGGTTTGGGAAAGAAACACTCCTATACAGAAGCAAAGGACTATTAGGGGTAGGAATTATAAACACATATACCTTTTTATACAATAGACTCTGGACAGGAACTCAGGATGAAGATGGTTTTTCTTGGCATTCATTTGGCAGAGTTTAATTCTGTCTGATGAATATTTAAATCCAAAGCACTTCAGGGGTAGTGTCAACATATGCATTGTTTTAGGTTGTATCTCCTTTCTGCACCAGAAGCAATGCTAGCCATATGAAAGTCTTAAAATCCTAATTACTGGGTAGACCAGTGGCAGAGTGGAGAGACCTGGAATTAAGGTTCACTTTTAAGAAATAGACATGTCCTGTATTTCTCTGTTAGATACACTTTGGCTTTTTTTCAGAGTGCATACAAATTACAGAAGATATTATTAATATGTCAGATGTCTTCTAAAAATCCTGGAAGACTTGGAGTCCCAGACCATTTTTTCAGTCTAGAGAGGTCTGCTGCTGCTAAGTCACTTCAGTCGTGTCCGACTCTGTGCGACCCCATAGATGGCAGCCCACCAGGCTCCATCCCTGGGATTCTCCAGGCAAGAACACTGGAGTGGGTTGCCATTTCCTTCTCCAATGCATGAAAGTGAAAAGTAAAAGTGAAGTCGCTCAGTCATGTCTGACTCTTAGCGACCCCATGAACTTCAGCCTACCAGGCTCCTCCGTCCATGGGATTTTCCAGGCAAGAGTACTGGAGTGCGGTGCCATTGCCTTCTCCGCTAGAGAGGTCTAGAGTCCCATTTTGGGGTACTTCAGATGTTGCCAAGGACTGAAAGTAGATGATGCATAGGAGAACCCTCCAAAAGTAACTCCTCTGCTTTGCTGAGCCCAGAGAATCCAAAAGAAAGGGACTCTCTCACTCTAAGTAATTCCCTGTCAACAATGGTTGTGAAGGGAATTACTAGGAAACTTATTTTATTTTTTGTTGTTATGTTTTTTTTTAATTAATTTTTTGGCTGCTCCAGGTCTCAGTTGCATCATGCTGGAGCTTTCATGGTGGTGCACAGGCTCTGGAGTGTATGGACTTCAGTAGCTGCAGAGTGCAGGCTTAATTGCCCTAAGACATGTGGAGTTCCTCGATCAGGGATGGAACCCAAGTCTCTTGCATTGGAAGGCAGATTCTTAACCACTGGACTACTTGGAAAGTCCCAAAGAGACTTATTTTAAAAAACACTGATTTATAGACTCCACTGCTAGAGATTCTAGATTCAGTTGGTCAGGCCTATTTTCTAAACCTAGTGGGTGATTCTGATGGAAAAAAGTTTGAGATCCACTGACCTGGTGGCTTACAGAGTAGACTCTGCCTGCAATTCAGGAGACTCAGGTTTGATCCCTGGGTCGGGAAGATCCCCTGGAGAAGGGAATGGCTACCCACTCCTGTATTCTTGCCTGGAGAGTTCCATGGACAGAGGAGCCTGGCGGGCTACAGTCTACAGCAGAGTCAGACACGACTGGGTGACGAAGCATGCGTGCACTGAGCAAGACCTAAGTGTCCAGAGGTCAGAACAGCAGCATCCTGCTCTTTTTTTCCGTCTTTCTCTTACCCCCTTGGTCTCAGGCTGGGCTGGGCATGTACCTGTTAGGCCTGTTCATGGGCCAGAGTGTTTAGGAGCTCGGATCCCTTCTGCCCTTTCATGTGCCCCGTGGAGAAAGGTGTAGGGTGTCTCCGCCCTCACAGTCTCTCCCAATTGCCTTGAAGATTGGGAGTGGTGCTTGTTCTAGTGGCCTCTGAATGAACCAGGTTCTTATATGGAGCATGGGAGTGGTGGGTGACTGGGTCATGGTGAGAAAGGGCCCTCGCAGTGGGCCTGAAGCTCGACACATTTCAGCAGCTTCATGAAAATATCCAGGAGGAAATTCATTCCACTCATGTGTTTTTCCTGGTGCTGGAGAAACTGGTTTTACACACAGACACACACACACACACACACACAGGGGAGGTGGGAAGTATTTTCAAGATGGTTCAGAGTTAAAGGATAGATGCAGAGAGTGTAAACTGATTTGGAATTAATTATGGGGTCACTAGAAAGGATCATAAATGTTCACTTTTAGCTATTACTGGCATTTTTTATAAAATCCCAAGACCATCATTAGAGCCTTATTAATTAAGATAGGTAACCCACACATAACTCGACTACAAACTTCTAATACATGGTTGTTATCTTTTGTTGCTGAGTTTTTTGTTTTGTTTTTTGAGAAAGAAATCTCAGCTACCAAAGGCTCACCAGTTGCAGGGTTTCAAACGCAATTATAGAAGCACTGGTCTCCAATGACTCAACTTGGAAAGAAAAATCTCCCACACAACTCACCCATTAGACAAGATGAAATATACACCTACTTCAGGACATCTTACATTTTGGATGAATGCCCTTAAATTTACTTCACAGTCAATAGTTCACCAGAGAAAACTTAGATTTGGATCCTATTACTTAATACACTAAATCCACAGCTCAAAGTCCGTCTTGCTGGATAAATGAATATATCTATAACTAGTGATGGGATTTAAACCTGAGTATGCTAGGAGCCCTGATTACAGTTATTAAATTATCTGTATTGTGAGAAATGACTTTCATATTGGCAAGTATGGGATATATGAAACTGTGTATTCTTCTGTCTGCCATAGCACATGTGATTATTTGCCTGTGCAGAGTGGCACAAAGGAAGAAATCCTGAGCTTGAGTCAAGACCAGCTTTAGTGTCAGTTCTGCCACTATCTGGCTGAAGACCTTGGACCACACATCACTTTAGATCTAAGTTTACTCATTTATTTAATAACCATGATCTGATCACAGATCTACAGGTACACAACTTTGCTCAGCTGTAAAAGCGGAAATAAAACCCAGTTTATAGAATGGGTGTTAGACTTAAATGAGACAATGGGTGTCCTTTGCATCCAAGACATACCATTTCTATTCTTCTTTTACCCCAAGTATCAGGCAACTAATATTTCAACCCTTTTACAACAAGGGGCTGAATAATTAAACTATTAAATCAAGTGATTGGTCCCTTCCAATTCCACAATGCTTTGTTTTATATTTTCCAATAGTTCATCACTACATCATTCTTCCTAAATAACTGCAACTTACTCAGATTTACTGGTTATTGCTTAATAACAAGAGCCTCAAACTACAAAATCTACCTCTATATGTAAGGAAAATAAAATATTTGAAATATAAAAAAGTCAAATGGTTTATAAGAAAACTTTCTTTTCACAACAGTGAGAGACTTTATTTTCTTGGGCTCCAAAATCACTGCAGATGGTGACTGCTGCAATGAAATTAAAAGATGCTGGCTCTTTGGAAGAAAAGCTATGAGAAACCTAGAGAGCATATTAAAAAGCAGAGACATTACTTTGCCAACAAAGGTCCATCTAGCAAAGCTATGGTTTTTCCAGTAGTTACATATGGATATGAGAATTGGACCAAAAAGAAAGGTGAGCACTACAGAATTGATGTTTTTGAACTGTAGTGTTGGAGAAGACTCTTGAGAGTCCCTTGGAGTGCAAGGAGATCAAATCAGTCCATTCTAAAGGAAATCAGTCCTGAATAGTCATTGGAAGGACTGATGCTGAAGTTGAAGCTCCAATATTTTGGCCACCTGATGCAAAGAACCGACTCATTAGAAAAGATCCTGATACTGGGAAAGGCTGAAGGCAGGAGGAGAAGGGGATGACAGAGGATGAGATGGTTGGATGGCATTACTGACTCAATGGGCATGAGTTTACACAAGCTCCAGGAGTTGGTGACGGACAGGGAAGTCTGACATGCTGCAGTCCATGGGGTTGCAGAGTTGGACACGACTGAGCAACTGAACTGACAAACTATCTAAATGAGGGTATTCTTAAGAAACTCTTCAAGGTAATTTTCCAAACCTCAACTCCCATATACTTTTCTCCAAATAACAAGTGAAATAAATGATCACACAGTACATATACAATGGAATATTACTCAGACATAAAAAGGAACAAAACTGTGTCATTTGTAGAGGTGTGGATAAACCTAGAGTCTGTCACCCAAAGTAATTCAGAAAGAGAAAAACAAATGTCATGTACTATCACTTATATATGTGGATCTAGAAAAATGGTACAGATGAACTTATTTGCAGGGCAGGAATACAGACACCGATATAGGGAACAGACATGGACACGGGGGCAAGGAGAGGGTGGGAATGAACTGGGAGACTGGGATTGGCATATATACACTCCCATGGGTAAAACAGATGAGTAGTGGGAAGCCGCTATATAGGGCAGAGAACTCAGCTAGCTCTGTGATGACCTAGAGGGGTGGGATGGGCTGGGGGAGGGACGTCCAAGAGCGAGAGAGTAGATGTGTACAGACAGCTGACTCACGTCGCTGTACTGCAGAAACTAACATGACTGTAAAAAGCAGTTATACCCCAATAAAAATAAAGAGTGACATCAGAAACATGGAGACAATCATGCCCCTAAAGCATTCCCTCAACAAATTTGGACTCTTTCACTTTAAGAGCAACAGGCTAGTCACGTCTAGTATCTTTTTATTATTTTGCTGTTGTTTGGGTGATGTAGAAAAGGAGAGCTTTATTGCTTTGCCAGGTAAAGGGAGACACATTGGACTTCTGCCCCAAAAACTTAGGTGCAGCAATTGTCACAGGGTCCACTGGCTCTGAGTCATTATTTTCACACACACTCAGTCATAAAGACCCCACAGAAACCTCCTGTACCAAAAACTGACACTGCTATATCAAGAGTTCAGGTTTACACAATGATTGCCTCCTCCAAAGCCTTCCCTATATATAAAGGTATTCCCAAATTTGCCATTTAATCTCCGCCTCCTTCTCCCAAAGCAGCCTCCTCTTTACCACTTATAAGCCTTCTCCTCTGAAGGACTGAATGCATATTGGGCCACTCAGCAGATATTCCACTCGACTCCATCAAAAGGATCTCATAAATCTGTTTTAATTTAGTAATGTGACATTCCTCTAGACCCACAGAAGTGTACAGCGCAGAGTCATAAAGCTTTTAATGGCAAAATCAAAACGTAACCCCAGGTCAGACTTCACATCTCATGCTGTTTCTGGTACACCCAGTGATTTTGAGAGTGAGAGAGATGATTTTATGATGAAGGCATCATAACTGTGCATGGAATTTCTCTTTCACTACACCTCACCTCCCTCCCACCTCAAAATGCGGAGTCAAGTTCTCAGGGACTCTGAAACCACGGTAACTCAGAACAGCTGTAAGTCATCAAGACACATATTAACCAATCAACTATTGACTATGTTATCAATAATAAAAGTATCAAATTTGCCAAGGTAGTGGGAAAAAAAAGTTTCATTCTTCAAGAGGAACCAGCAACCAGTATGTTCAAGAAAGGATTTCCATAGAAAAACAGCCCCTGCCTCAGACAGCACCTACAATAAACATGTTTATGAGCAAACAGTATCAGAAAAACATACTGTGAGTCTTAGAAACAGCATATGCCTCATTTCATAGGGGTTGCTATGGTGCTAGGCATTCTATTTTTACTGCATTTCAAAGAAATAACTGTAAAATGAGGGTCTATAACCAGCATGTAACACAATAAACAACAGCATCAACTTCTGCACCCTCATTGTAAATGGTTTCCCAATGCTTTAATTGAAAATGTAAATTTCCGTATGCCTTGTGTTTGCTCTCAAAATAGTTTGGGACAAACTCTAGGATTTCTGTGTTTACGATCTCCATGCAAGGCCCAAAGAGAACAGAATTTACACATGAAGGATATCCTCAACACACACACACATACATACAAGTCTGCAACAGAGGAGCCGTGACAACAGAGTCCCTGAACAACAGAAAAGAACACGCAGGGCCCCGTGACTTGGAACACCAATAGGGGTCACCACCAGCTTCGTCCTCCAGTTCAGCTCAGGCCTTTTGGAAAAGCAGCAGCAGTAATCCAGTTCACACAACTTTCCTGAGATTGCATTTACAGTCGATCTGGGTAACTGTCCAATCTAGGTTGTATCTTGAGGGAATCTCAAACTCTCATAAAAAACTGAGGCTCAAGAAAAGGCTTAAAGTTAGAAATGAGCATGGTTAAACTGCTGGTACCTATTCACGTTTCAACTCCTGACATAACCTGTCACCACTTGCTTCAGTCACCCGAGACTTAACTGTCTTGAGAAGCTCACATGCCTCCCCATCCCCTGCTTACGGACAGATCAGGTCCAATACAACCAACAAGGGATTTGTTTTCAAAATTTACAAACAGCTCATGTGGCTTAATATCATCCAAATAAACAACCCAACCAAAAAATGGGCAGAAGACCTAAACAGACATTTCTCCAAAGAAGACATATAGATGGCTAAGAGGCACATGGGAAGATATTCAACATCTCTAATTATTAGAGAAATGCAAATCAAAACTACAGTGAGATGTCACCTCACAGTCAGAACGGCTATATCCAAAAATCCAAAGCTCAATTCACTCTAAAAGATATATGAATGACAATTCAAGGACAGCAGGTGATTTGGAAAGTGTATAGAGCATATATCTTGCTGGACTATAGAAGGCACGTCTTCTACAAGGATTTTCTGTTCTGAACAAATACGTAGCTATTTGTTCAGAGAACCTTCATGCTTCTCGGAGTTTGTGAGCTTGATTTTTGTATTTCTTCTTTCACAAAATTCAAGGTCACAGGTATTTCTGCTTTTTCAGTCTGTGCTGTGTTAGTCGCTCAGCTGTGTCCCACTCTTTGCAACCCCATGGAGGTCCTCTGTAGCCCGCCAGGGTCCTCTGTCCATGGAATTTTCTAGGCAAGAATACTGGAGTAGGTTGCCATTTCCTCCTCCACTTTTTCAGTCTATTCTTTAATAAATTTCCCTCTCAGAATAATACAGGACTCCGTTTCAATGCAGAGAAGGTGATGGCACCCCACTCCAGTACTCTTGCCTGGAAAATCCCATGGATGGAGGAGCCTGGTAGGCTGCAGTCCATGGGGTCGCTGAGGGTCGGACAAGACTGAGCAACTTCACTTTCACCTTTCACTTTCATTCATTGGAGAAGGAAATGGCAACCCACTCCAGTGTTCTTGCCTGGAGAATCCCAGGGACGGGGGAGCCTGGTGGGCTGCCGTCTTTGGGGTCGCACAAAGTCGGACACGACTGAAGCGACTTAGCAGCAGCAGTTTCAATGATGTATCTGTATATTTTCCCAACAAAATTATTCATGTATATTTCCATAAATGTTTTAACTTCTTCACCCAGAACATAAAATCTTTGTAGAAGACGTGCCTTTATAGTCCAGCAAGATACATACTCTATACACTTTCCAAATCACCTTTAATACAAATTAAACCATGAGGAACACTGAAAATTCTACTATAAATGATCAAAAATACAGAAGCTAAATCACATAAATGACAATCAATGAGTTCTATGAGGTTGATTTTAGAAATTCTTCTGTGCTTTAATATGAAGAATATAGATACAACTATGGGATAATTTCTAAAACAAGTTTCAGCTACTTCACTTGCTACTTTAAAGCACATCCACAAACAGAAATAATCTGAAGAACTGGATTCACCTCTACACATAAGAGACATTTTTACACAGGTTCTTGAAAAATTCACCACACCAGCACATCAGGTACCATAAAGATTAAACATAACTGCATTAAAAATAGTTTATTAAAAGAAACGGTGCTTATTTTACATATAGAAAGAACAGATCTATTTTTACTCTAATTTCCATGACTCATTCCCCACCCATCCACTGATGAAGTAGGTAACAACTAATCCTATTCTTCACTTCTAATTTATTCAGCATTGTCTTATGCTACTTTACCTCCCTCAAACAAACATTATTTATCCACTAAGTAAACATCTATTACCCACTGCGGTTAAGAAGAATGCTGGGTCCAGGGGCTCCATCTTAGCCTCCTCTTCTGTTTTCCCCTATCTGCCCTAATCTGGAGTACTGGCGTGGTCCAGGGCTCAGCCCTGTCTCACCCTCAAGTCAGTCTACACCTGCTCACTTGGTGGTCTCAACTAGTCACCTGGTCTAACTGCTGCTGCTGCTGCTGAGTCGCTTCAGTCGTGTCCGACTCTGTGCGACCCCATAGGTGGCAGCCCACCAGGCTCCCCCATCCCTGGGATTCTCCAGGCAAGAACACTGGAGTGGGTTGCCATTTCCTTCTCCAATGCATAAAAGAGAAAAGTGAAAGTGAAGTCGCTCAGTCGTGTCCGACTACTAGCATCTATCTTATGCTGACGACTCCTGAATTCACATATACTGCAGACCTCTTTCCCGAACTCCAGATTCACACGTGGAATCCCTTATCCATCCTCTGCCACTAGACGTCTTACAGAATCTCCAATGTTTAACATGCCCAACTAACTCCAGATCTTCTCCACCAAACCTGTCATCAACTTCATCCTTCTAGTTAGTCAGGTTGAAATCCTTGAAAGCATCCTTGACAGCCCTTTCTGTCATACCCCACATCCAAGCCATCAACAAACCTGTTTTTGAAGGCTGGCCAAGGAGACATTCTGACTTAAGCCTCTGCCCAATCTTGACGCCTCTGCCTCCTTCCCACTATGCCGTTCCCAAGGGCACATGCTTAACAAATATACTATACACTAAACCCTATTTCCCAATGACCCAAACTGTTCAAGTCTTCACTACAAACATCCATTACTCTACAATGTTATGCATAAACCAGTTTATCCCTACCAGAAATACAACCAAGGATGATTTTAGCTGATCTATGTATAGAATCATATATTCATATATTCAGAGATTAAGGATATTTTTTGTCTCACTTACAAGAACACTGACTGTCTCATGCCGCCTTACTATTCTTTTTGTTTTCCCTTAATGGAGCAATGAAAGGCTTATCATTGTCAGTAAATAAATCTTCTCCATTCAAGTCTAACAATCAGTTTCTCTTTCTCTTCCCTGAAGAATATCTTTTTTCTATACCATCACTTCTGTTACTTCAGTTACTCATTGTATTTAGTTGTGTCTCTTATTTTTCTAGAAATATTCCTTTCTAACAGTAAGGAACTAAAAACCTCATTTCATAAGTAGATATAAAAAGGAAATGTCTAGAATACCTTTGCTAAAAAGAACTCTAAAGATAGCTAATTTAGTACATGCATCTTTAGGAAAACATTAGTACAAAGTAAGACAAAGTCAGATATTAACAAGTTACTCAACATAAAATCTCACTATACAAAAGTATCTCTTCCTTAAAATTTCAAAATATTAACAAATAGGACAGCACCGCAAAATATCAAGGGTCAGATGCAGCTAGAATCCAAAATGTTATGTTTTTCGTTTTGAAATGTCATTATTGCTAAAATGAGAATTTTATAAGAAAAACTACCATCAGTTTAACAACATATAATTTATTTGTAAAAGTCAACCAAGAAAAATCTATGAATTCAATCAGCTCAGGAAGCAGATTCCATGCCATTTTCTCCCTAAATGCTAAATGACACAAACAGCAATAAAATATGCAGAGAAAAAAACATGTCACAGAAGATGTGACAGTTTTGATAAATGATGATAAATTGTGATGTAGAATAACAGTTTGTAAGCTGCTGTTTTCAAAAATGCGTATTTTAATGATGATTTTCACCAAACATCATTTTAAAGAGTTATTTTGTATAAAGCAACTGACACACTAAATTGGTACCTTATTAAAAGTTAGAAATGTATTTTAAAATTTAAACAAAATTATAATTTTACTTTGAATAAGAATAGTTTTTAGATTCAGTCACTTCCTTAAAATTTTCAACATAGTTACGTGATCTAGCAATTCTACTCCCAGGCATAAATGAAGAGAAATTAAAATATACTTTCACACAAAAACCTGAACCTGGAAGTTCATACATGTAGCATTATTAATAAAAGCCAACAAGTAGAAACAATCCAAATGTCCATCAGGTGGTGAATGGATATATAAAGCAAGGTATATCAATGGAATAGAATACTATTCAGAGAAAAAGAAGGAATTGAGTACTCATACATGCTTATAATACTGATAAATCCTGAAAACAGTAAGTTGGGGAAGACAGTCAAAAAAGGCCACATATCCTGTTATTCTATTTATAGGAAATGTCTAGGATAAGCAGATCCATAGGCACAAGATGGAGATAGGTGGTTGCCTAGGGATGAGAGCACAAAGAGGATGGAGAATAGCTATTAATAGATATAAAATTTCTTGAGCAGGGAGGGTAATGAAATATTCTAGAGTAGTGCACGGTGTTGGCTACACAGCTCTGTGGACATACACAGCCTCTGAACTGCACACTTTCAGTGGGTATGTGCACGTGTGCTAAGTCACTTCAGTCATATCTGACTCTTTGTGACCCTTACGGGCTGTAGCCCACCAGGTTCCTCTATTCACAGGATTCTCCAGGCAAGAATACCAGAGTGGGATGCCATGCTCTCCCTCCAGTGGATCTTTCCGACCTAGGAATTGAACCCAGGTCTCTTATGTCTCCTGCATTGGCAGGTGGGCTCTTTACCACTAGCGTCACCTCAGTTCAGTTGCTCAGTCGTGTCTGACTCTTTGTGACCCCATGAACCGCAGCACGCCAGGCCTCCCTGTCCATCACCAACTCCCAGAGTTCACCCAAACTCAGGTGCATCGAGTCGGTGACACCATCCAGCTATCTCATTCTCTAGCGTCACCTAGGAAGCCCTTAAGTGGGTACACTCTATGTAAATTATCTCTCAAAAAGCTATTTAAAGTGCCAGTTTAAAAAGTCAGTCATGTTGGAGCTATTTATAACTTGTGTAGACTTTTCAAAGTCTAAACCCCTAATTATCAAAATATGCCTCTTTCTGTCCCCAAATCTCATCTCATTTCCTTATGTAAAATCATCTGCCTATTTCACTATAAATACTACAAGTAGTGAAAGGAAGAAAGTGCTTCTAAAATTAAATTGTGTTTTCAAAACAGATTTCTCCTTAATATGTGTAATTTGGGGGATTGGCATGTGCCATGACCCACACTTCCCATCATCCATGGTTACATTTCCAGTCTCAGATAGCATCCCCCAATACCAAAGCACATTCATGGACAATTCCTTTCCCAACACAAGCTGTGTGAACTAAATATGTAACATATTAGCTTGACTATTTAAAAGCAAAACTGAGAACACAGATCTGTAAGAAAAGCAAGCATTGAAGTCTCATAATTTTAGAATGAAAAAAATTTTCAAGATTCATCCTCTTCAGGATTACTGAAACTTTAATATCTAAGAAGTGTAGGAATGTGGGGATATTTTCATATTATCTTACTATTTTGCTTTCCTATTTATATATTTACATTAAGTTTAAGTTGATTCCTCTCCCTTTTTTTGTTTTATCTTAGAAATATATGATGCAATATCAGTGAAGTTATAGATTTGGTAAGCTATTTGTACTATAGAGCTTCCCTGGTAGCTCAGCTGGTAAAGAATCCACCTGCAATGCAGGAGACCCCAGTTCAATTCCTGAGTTAGGAAGAGCTCCTGGAGAAGAGATAGGCTACCCCACTCCAGTATTCTTGGGTTTCCTTGGTGACTACAGGCAGATTCTTTACCATCTGAATGCGGGAGACCTGGGTTCAATCCTTGGGTTGGGAAGATCCCCTGGAGGAGGGCATGACAACCCACTCCAGTATTCTTGCCTGGAGAACCCCATGGACAGAAGAGCCAGGGAGGCTACAGTCCATGGGGTCGCAAAGAGTTGGACACGACCGAGCAACTAAGCACAGCACAGCACAATCAGCATTAAAATAAATGAAATTTTAAATGGTGATGTATCTATCACTTCAAAACATCTTGCACCTTGAGTAGTAATATATTTATACACCACAATTAGGGAAAAACAGACCTAGTTTCCTTCTAATTTTATGAACGAGAAAGATGAACTTTTTGGTGACTCTCAAAAGTCTGTGCATACCAGAATGTCCTGGAGGGTTTGTGTTCAAAAAAGATTGCTGGGCTCCTCCCCAGGAGGTCTGAAAATTTACATTTCTAACAAATATCCAAGTGGTACTGATGTTACTGGTCCATGGACTGCCCTTCAAAAACCACAGACCAAAACCAACTAACCCAAAAATTATAGTCAGATCAGAACTTAAACTAGGACCCAATCTTCTCTTAGATGCTCTGCAATTATACGCTGAATCAAGCATGTTAAACATTGCTGAATTTTATTCAACTTTCACTTAATTTTAATACTTTCAATAAAGGTAATTATTAGATGCTAAACTCTTGAGAGTCCCTTGGACTACAAGGAGATCCAACCAGTCCATTCTTAAGGAGATCAACCCTGGGATTTCTTTGGAAGGAATGATGCTAAAGCTGAAACTCCAGTACTTTGGCCACCTCATGCGAAGAGTTGACTCATTGGAAAAGACTCTGATGCTGGGAGGGATTAGGGGCAGGAGGAGAAGGGGATGACCGAAGATGAGATGGCTGGATGGCATCACTGACTCGATGCATGTGAGTCTGAGTGAACTCCGGGAGATGGTGATGAACAGGGAGGCCTGGCGTGCTGCGATTCATGGGGTCGCAAAGAGTCGGACACGACTGAGCGACTGAACTGAAACTAAAGATCAGGTTTATACATTAACTCTTCTTAAGAGTTGTTATAAAACAGTGATTAATAAAAATTTAAGGGATCACTTCTTGGCCTTTGGGCTAAGATCAAGTGTAAAAATTAATGAGAAGAACATACAGTCACCTTGGAGGATGCCTGAGTCACTTTTCTTGTTCACATACACTCTGTTAGTCTTTTGAGGTAAACATTATCTTCAATTTTGTGTCTTATCATTCACTTGCCTTACTTGATATTCTTCTCATAGTTGTATCTCTAAGCAATACAGCCTTTTAGCTTGTGTCTTCTGAGCTTTATACTGTTATCTCTCTTAGGCAAATTGCTTTTTTACTCAACATGATGTTTTTGAAATGTAGCCCTCTGGTTTTTCATCAGCAATTCATTGCTTTCACGACTGGATAGTATTTCATCTACAAGAAAGGAACTCAAATTGTTTTTTAATTTTTAATTTTGAAAATAGTATAGGTATAAAGAAAGTTGCAAAAAAGTATAGAGCGATCACCCACTTTCCTCCAATGGCTTAGTCCTAACTATATTACAGTATCAAAACCAGCAAACCAGTTTGGGGATAATATTTGTTTTATACCATTTCATTATATATGCAATTCTCAATTTTTAAGAGTATTCTACTAATGAACATCTGAGTTACTTCCTTTGTCCCCCACCTCCATTAGAAACAATGGTCCTACCTCTTAGAAAAAGGAAAATCCAAACACTACCACCACCAAATACTGGCAAAAATATGAATAGGAACTCTCATTCATTGCTGATGGGAATGCAAAACGGTACAGCCACTGTGGAAAAGGGTTTAGCAACTTCTTATAAATAACTATACACACTCTTACTATATGACCTAATAATCACACACCATGGTATTGACACAAAGGAGTTGAAAAGTTATATCCACATAAAAAACCCGGACACAGACATTTCATAGCAGATTTATTCATAACTGCCAAAACGTGAATACCACAAGGTGCCCTTCAGGAGACAAATGGATAAACAAACTGGTATATTCAAATAACTGAAAATTACTCAATACTAAAAAGAAATAAGCCATCAAGTTATGAAAGGATATGCAAGAATTTTAAATCCTTATTGCTAAGTGAAAGAGGCCAATCTGAAAAGGCTACGTACTCTTTGACTTCACCTGAACTGAAAGCCACTCAGTCGTGTCCGACTCTCTGCGACCCCATGGGCTAAACAGTCCATGGAATTCTCCAGGCCAGAATACTGGAGTGGGGAGCCTTTTCCCTTCTCCAGGGGGTCTTCCCAACCCAGGGATTGAACCCAGGTCTCCCGCATTGCAGGCCAATTCTTTACCAGCTGAGCCACCAATGATACCATAACGGTAGATAATGTCATCAGTCAAAACCCACAGAATATAAAATACCAAGCATGAATCCCAACGTAAACTATGGACTTTGGGTGACAATGAAGTGTAAATGTAGAGTCTCAACTGTAACAAATATACTTCTCTGGTGATTATGGGGGAGGCTACATATGTGTGGGAACAGCGGGTACTTGGGAAAACTCCGTACCATTCACTCAGTTTTGTTGTGAACATATAGTCAGTTCAGCTCAGTTCAGTCGCTCAGTCGTGTCTGACTCTTTGCGACCCCATGAATCGCAGCACGCCAGGCCTCCCTGTCCATCACCAACTCCCGGAGTTCACTCAGACTCACGTCCATCAAGTCCGTGATGCCATCCAGCCATCTCATCCTCAGTCGTCCCCTTCTCCTCCTGCTCCCAATCCTTCCCAGCATCAGAGTCTTTTCCAGTGAGTCAACTCTTCGCATGAGGTGGCCAAAGTACTGGAGCTTCAGCTTTAGCATCATTTCTTCCAAAGAACACCCAGGGCTGATCTCCTTCAGAACGGACTGGTTGGATCTCCTTGCAGTCCAAGGGACTCTCAATACTGCTCTAAAAAATAAAGTCTACAAACTTTCAACAATAGGATGAATAAGTTCTGAGGCTCTAACGTGTAACACTGTGACTAGTTGATAACACTGCACTGGATAACTGAAATCTGCTAAGAGAACAGAACTTAAACATTGACATCAGTACCTACATATGTAATTATATATTCTGTATCATGAATTCCTTGCTCCTGGGTTTTCTGTTCTCTTTCAATCATATATTTCTGTTCAGTACCATGATGTCTTAGTTGGTGAAAGTGAAAGTGTTAGTCACTCAGTCCTGTTACACCCTCTGCAACCCCATCAGCTCCTCTGTTCATGGGATTCTCTGGACAAGAACACTGGAGTGGATTGCCATTTCCTTCTCCAGGGGATCTCCCCAACCCAGGGATGGAAGCTGGGTCTCCGGCATTGCAAGTAGACTCTTTACTGTCTGAGCCACCATGCAAGTCCTAGTTGGTACAGTTTTATAATTTTAAGAGCTAGTAGGTAAAAAATCGCCATCCACTCTTTCATTTGCTGTTAAGAATTTGGCTTGCATGTTTCATGGCCAGGGAGGGAAGTGAAGGGATTTCATTTTAGTTTCATAAAATCCGTAAAACAATTTGGGGAGAGTAACATCTTTTGTTGATTGAAATTTTCTATTTAAAAATGTAATTTATTTCTCCATTCCTTTAGGTTTTATGCATCTTTGTTTTATAATTTTCCCTATTTAGGTGTTACCTATTTTCCTTAGAGTTATTCTTAGGAACTTTATATTCATGATAATACTATAAATGGTATTTCATTGCCTTTTCTAAACAGTTGTAGCAGAGTAGAGGAATGCAATTGATATTGCATATCGATTCTGCTTGCAGCACACTTGCTAACCACTTTCATTCTAATACTTTATAGATTCTTTTTTTTTTTTCTTCACGGACAAAATATCCTCAAAGACTAGTGTTAGCAGTTTCTTCCTCTCTCATACTAAGAATTCTTTTTCTTCCTGTATTATCTTAGTTAAGACTTTCTATATAATGCTACAAAGAAGGATGACCTTGTCTTGTTGGTTAAAAGTGTCTCATCTTGTTTTCAATATTAAAAAGTAGAACGTTTTCAATGTTTTATCATTAAGTAATGCATTTGCTGACTATTTATACCTTCCAATCATAGTTTGCAGATTCTATATTATGGATATTAAACTTTACAGAATTCATTTTCTACATCTGAGATTAAATGTTTTGTTTTAATTGAGAATTCAATCAAAAGGGATAGACTGGGAGTTTGGGGTTAGCAGATATAGAATGGATAAACAACAAAGTCCTACTATATAGTACAAGGAACTATCAATATCACCACGCACGGAATTTTCAAATTAATATTGAGAAGAAAAAAAGACCCAGCAAGTCTAACTAGAAATGAAATAAACAGGCAAAGACAAAAAAGAGAAGTGCATCTAAAAACACAAAGATGGACCAAAAGTGAATAAGGAAACTTCAAACCAAAGGTCACAGAGGTGTTCTTTCCAACTTGAGTTCACAGAATGGTGATAGGTGTTGGGGGAGAGGGATAGGTAAAAGTTAATCTAGATTCTTCATGTAGTATATTTCAAGTCTTTCCAAACGTCACTGTGAATTAAGAATCACTAACCTATTTCCACGGAGAAGGCAATGGCATCCCACTCCAGTAATCTCGCCTGGAAACTCCCATGGATGGGCTGCAGTCCATGGGGTCGCGAACAGTCGGACACGACTGAGCGACTTCACTTTCACTTTTCACTTTCATGCATTGGAGAAGGAAATGGCAACCCACTCCAGTGTTCTTGCCTGGAGAATCCCAGGGATGGCGAAGCCCGATGGGCTGCCATCTGTGGGGTCGCACATAGTCGGACACGACTGAAGCGACTTAGCAGCAGCAGCAGCAGCAGCAACCTATTTCCAAGGGTATTTATGTGGGACATCGAATAAGTATGCCTAAGTATGCATCCTTTGCCCTGCCAACTTGACCACAAGAGCCTTAAAAGTGCTACCCTAAAGGTGGTAAGGCAGATTAAATCTATAATCCATTTTGAATAGTTTTCAGTTCAGTTCATTCGCTCAGTCATGTCCGACTCTGCAACCCCATGAAGTGCAGCACGCCAGGCCTCCCTGTCCATCACCAACTCCCGGAGTCCACCCAAACGCATGTCCATTGAGTCAGTGATGCCATCCAACCATCTAATCTTCTGTCGTTCCCTTCTCCTCCTGCCCTCAATCTTTCCCAGCATCAGGGTCTTTTCAAATGAGTCAGCTCTTCGCATCAGGTGGCCAAAGTATTGGAATTTCAGCTTCAACATCAGTCCTACCAATGAACACCCAGGACTGATCTTCTTTAGGATGGACTGGTTGGATCTCCTTGCAGTCTAAGGGACTCTCAAGAGTCTTCTCCAGCTCCACAATTCAAAAGCATCAATTCTTCGGCGCTCAGCTTTCTTCACAGTCCAACTCTCACATCCATACATGACCACTGGAAAAACCATAGCCTTGAATAGACAGACCTTTGTTGGAAAAGTTATGTCTCTGCTTTTTTAATATGCTGTCTAGGTTGTCATAACTTTCCTTCCAAGGAGTAAGCGTCTTTTAAGTTCATGGCTGCAATCAATATCTGCAGTGATTTTGGACCCTAAAAAAATAAAGTCTGGCACTGTTTCCACTGTTTCCCCATCTATTTCCCATGAAGTGATGGGACCAGATGCCATGATCTTCATTTTCTGAATGTTGAGCTTTAAGTCAATTTTTTCACTCTCCACCTTCACTTTCATCAAGAGGCTCTTTACTTCTTCTTCACTTTCTGCCATAAGGGTGGTGTCATCTCATATCTGAGGTTTTTGATATTTCTCCTGGCAATCTTGATTCCAGCTTGTGCTTCATCCAGCTCAGGGTTTCTCATGATGTACCCTGCATATAAGTTAAATAAGCAGGGTGACAATATACAGCCTTGACGTACTCCTTTTCCTATTTGGAACCAGTCTTTTGTTCCATGTCCAGTTCTAACTGTTGCTTCCTGATCTGCATATAGGTTTCTCAAAAGGCAGGTCAGGTGGTCTGGTATTCCCATCTCTTGAAGAATTTTCCACAGTTTATTGTGATCCACACAGTCAAAGGCTTTGGCATGGTCAATAAAGCAGAAATAGGTGCTTTCCTGAAACTCTCTTGCTTTTTCGATGATCCAGCAGATGTTGGCAATTTGAATAGTTATAGGAATGCTAAAAGAAAAAATTTAAGGATTTTCTGTTTGGCTTTTTTCTTTCAATATACTACTGGTAGAAAACCAGCCAAGATTCAATTGGACCTACAAACATGAGTACACGGATGAATAAAAGACAGAGAAGAGAATATATCAAAATGTTGACATATTTTACTGAAGAGGATACAAATCTTGTTTTGAAGCAGTCTAAATATGCTGAATTAAAGAAAGAAAAAATGCAAAGGATGTACTCGGCCTAACTGGCAAATAAAAGTAAAATACATCACCCAAGATGGAATGGTATTCAACCAGAGTGCTGGATGATCTTGAAGACAACTACAAATCTGTAGCCAAAGCTTAGGTAGACTCATACAAAGAGGCCAAAATTTGGCTCCTACAAAGGCTCTAGAAAAGATCCAATAAAATAAAATTCTTTGTGGATTTATTGGAAATAAAGGATATGTTGGTGGAATTTTTAATAAAGAATAGACTCAAACACTGAATCAAAAATAACCTAATAGAAGAAACATCATAAATAAAGTTATAGAATCTATTGATAGCTATATTGATATATACTTAATGGTATATTCTGTACCTATAAATAGATATAGAAACACCTGAAACTTTTTGAAGTGGTGACTAAACTGGGGCCAGAAACTCTATTTAGACTTTCGACATGCCTTAGGCAACATTCTTAAACAAAGGCTTGAAATAATAAATCACTATCAAAAAGGGATATTCTGCCCCAGACAGGAAATATCTGGCTTGGTGGCAGAAAACAAAAGGAAGAAATTAGCAAAATCTCAAATATCTCAAAATGGCTCATCCTGGGATTTTAGTGTGAAAACTAGCCTCATTTTCATAGCATTGAAAAATGGAACACACAGCAAATATTCAGGTATACAAATGAGTAGGGGAAATACCCTGTTTCCCTGGTGGCTCAGAGGTTAAAGCGTCTGCCTCTGATGCGGGAGACCTGGGTTCAATCCCTGGGTCAGGAAGATCCCCTGGAGAAGGAAATGGCAATCCACTCCAGTATTCTTGCCTGGAGAATCCCATGGGCGGAGAAGCCTAGTAGGTTACAGTCCACGGGGTCGCAAAGAGTCGGACACGACTGAGAGACTTCACCTCAGGGGAAATACCAAGTGCCAGCGATGAGGAATGGAGAGTTATTTATCTAGCATAGTCCTGGCAACGACAAGGGTCAGAGCCAATACCAACCAGGATATTCAAGGAAGCTATGCACGTGCCAACCACCACCGGAGTCCCTGTGTGTGCATAACTTTCAGTCTTCACTACTTCCTTCAGAAATAATTCCCATTGTATTCCGTAAGTTTGCAAGCTAGACAATAGAGGCTCAGAGAGGAAAATAACTTTCCCAAAGATCATGCAAGTAAGGAGGTGACAATAACAGTATCTGTGAAATGACAGAGCTCAATTTGAAACCTGACCACTGACTCCAGAATCCTTACTCTGAACCACTGCACAATGGCTGTCAAACTTGAGCACGCATCAGAATCACCTGGGAGATGTGTTCAAGACTGGCTGTTGGGCCCAATACCCCGGAATTTCTAACGAAGCAGATTCCATGGGTCCCAAATTTCTGCTCAAGGGCCCACACTTTGAGAGCTATGATCCCAAGTCACAGGTGGTGAAACAGAAAGGAAGGGAATCACAGTAAGAAGGGCGCTAGATAAAGGAGAAAAACCTAGGTGAAAAAAGTTGATGTGGAATTAAGGAAAAGAGGACAGAAGCATCCAGTAAGTGGGTGGGGCTAAAATCACATAGAAATTTTCTTGGGCCTTTTGCTCCATGGATAGTCTTCCTGAGGTTTCAAACAGCCTCCAACTATTCAAAGCAGCTCCAGGCAAATTACAAATTTAGTGGCAGAAGGATGTTCCAATGTTCAGGATCTCCCTACCCTGGCTACCTCCACAAATCTTATGCACCAACAATCCAATGCCTAAAATTCTTTTAACAGGGAACAAAACATTTTTCACTGCAGCAAGAAATAGAAGCTTGAGAACCAAGCAAGTCCTAAAAAGGGAATACATTGTTGTCTATGGATTTCATTCAAAATATAAATGACTGCTTGTAGATTAGCCACAGGTCTAATATAAAATGGCATATCTAATTTTCTTAAAATTACAAAAATTCAGTTTTATTACTTTGGAGAGAAAGCTTGATGCTACATGAAAGGCATCAAATTTGGTGTTAGAAGTCCTGTATTTGGGGTAAATGACTTCTGACAAGTCGTTTTCTATATCCATAAAAAAGGAGCAGTAATTTCTCACAGAGATGTGAGGATCAAATGGGACTGTATTTGTGAAAGCATTTGGTCAATTAAAACTCACTTTTTCAGTCGTAAAGTGTTATGACTTCTTTGGGGGATAACACATTTTATGCAAGCTGCTACTACATGTGCATTATATTTAAGTTTATGATATTTATTAATGTCCAGTGTTGTTTACAAACCAGAGGTGCCTTATAGGCTCAAGAGACAAAAGATCCAAGTGGAAATCAGTCATTCCTGAAGCTGGAATTTGATAACCTTTCCCCCAGTCTAAAGCCAGTGGGAAAAAATCTAGAACTGACAGAGGAGACATACCATTTAGTATTTTAAAAAGACAGATAGACTTGAGAAGCATCAAGTCTATCAGCTCAGTAATGCCTGATCTCTGCCTACAGAGGCTGCAACCAGCATATTCTTATGACAAAACCCTAAGGTAGTAGGGGTTTTTATATATATGTATGTGTGTTGTTTTGGTTTCTACTGCCTGATAATGAGCTACTGTTCTCATATCTCACACTAAAGCCTATAAAAAGATAAGAGCTGTGTTCCTACAGCTGTGAGCCTCAGGGAAGAGTGCTCCAACCAAGACTCTGAAAATAAAGGAGGGCACAGTACTACCTCACAGTCCAACAGGGCTATGACAAGGACTTACACTGTCCTTCATCTGCTGATGGCAGAGACCAAGACGAGGAAAAGATGCTGAGAAGGACATGGCTACGGCATGGTGATAGATGAGTCCATTATGGCTGTTGCAACCATTAAGACTTTAGGATAATTGCTGGCAAACTTTCACAGGGGTAGCTTCAGGCCACAAACTTGAATATAAATCTTTCATCTGTTTAAACAAGGCACTGAATACACGGTGTCACTGGTCAGTTCCTCCTAAACCAAGCCAACAAAATTTTAGGTCAGCATCAAGAAGACACAAACATTTGGTTAGGCAAAGATTTCTTAGACATGATACCAAAAGTACATTGATAAAAGAAAAAAAAAATAAGCTGGACTTCATTCAAATAAAACAAATTTAGGCATTTCAAAAGAAGAAGTGAAGTGAAGAAGTGAAGTAGCTCAGTCGTGTCCGACTCTGCAACCCCGTGGACTGTAGCCTACCAGGCTCCTCCCTCCATGGGATTCTCCAGGCAAGAATACTGGAGTGGGTGGCCATTTCTTTCTCCAGGGGATCTTCCTGACCCAGGAATTGAACCCAGGTCTCCCACATTGCAGGCAGATGCTTTAACCTCTGAGCCACCAAAAGACACCATTAAAAAAAGTGAAAAGACATGCATGGACCAGAAAAAAATATTTGAAAATCATATAACCAATAAAGGAACTTGTATCCAATCACAACAAGTTTTGGCAAGGAAATGGAGAAATTGGAACCCTCATGCACTGTTGGTAGAACTGCAAAATTTGAAGCTGCCACTTTGAAATACTGATTCATCATATGACCTAGGTAAGTATGCCGAGGTAACCACCTAAGTGCAATGAAAACAGCATGCACACATCAGGCAGAAGAGTGAAAAAGCAGAAACAAACCAAATGTCCATTTGCTGGTGGATGGATAAATAAAATGTAGTACATCCAAACAACAGAATATTCTTTGGAATATGATACATGCTACAATGATTAACCTCAAAAACATTACACTAAGTCAAAGGAGTAAAATGCAAAAGACCACATACTGTATGATCTCATTTACATGAAATGTCTAGAAAAAGCAAATCCATACAGGTAAGAAGTAAAATATTGGTTAAATGGGTCTGGAGGTAGGAAGATGAGTGACTGCAAATAGTCACAAGGTCTCACTCGAGGGAGTGATGGAAATGTTTGAAAATTAGATTTCGTGATAGTTGCATACAACTCTATAAATTCACAGATTTGACTGGAAATCATTGAACTGTATATATTTTAAAGGGGTGAACTGTATGGCATGTGAATTATACCTCAATAAAACTGTTTAAAAATCAAAGAAGAAAAGTCATGGACAGCCCAAACCCAAATCTCACCAAGAAATATTAGCATATTTACACAGTCATCTTCCACTTATCCTGGTGTCGCCCTTCCAGAAACTTGACTCTTAGAATGACAAGGAATGTGAGCAAAGAATAAAACACCTCCCAACAGGGAATAAGATGGCCATGGCTAATGTACGCACTTCTGGGTAGGGAGGAAATGGACATCCTCCTCTTGCTCCTACGCAGCCTGATGTTAAAACTGAATGACTCAGAGTAGCACTAGAACATGTACATTTCCACACATAAAATAGATAACCAGAGCGCGTTCAATGCATGCAGCAGGGCACCCAAAGCTGGTGCCCTGGGACAACCTAGAGGGATGGGATGGGGAGGGAGGTGAAAGCGGGGGTTCAGGATGGAGGGGACACATGCATACCTATGGCTGATTCATGCTGATGCACAGCAAAACCATGACAATATTGTAAAGTAATTATCCTCCAAATAAAATAAATAATTTTAAAAAAACTTAATGACTCATATGTTCTAAGGCAGGGCCCCTGATTTTATGCTGGATGATCTGGTTTCCCTCAGTAGCTACATTCACTATGTGACAATTAATACTGAGGGTGGGCTCAGAAGCAGACTATCAAATACAGCCCCCTCTCTGGGTCTGGCCAGCCCCTCACAACCTCATACCACTGAGGGCAGGGCATCAGTGGTACCCTGGTGGCCAACAAGGGTTATGGCATCCAAGGCCAGAAAGAGAATCAGTGTTTCTCAAAATGAGGTCATCAGAATGGCTGTGGGTGCGTATTTATGATAAAGGTTTTCTTGACTCACCCAAAACAATTGAATCAGAACTTCCAAGGGTGATACCTAAGAATGTGCATTTTAAATAAGCCCCTTTGGTGATTCTTATGTTTTAAATTTGGAGGGGGCAGTGAAGTTCTATTTTTTTATTTTTAATTTTTTATTTTGTATTGGGCTATAGCCAATTAATAATGTGGTGATAGTTTCAGGTGGACAGCAAAGGGATTCAGCCATACATATACATGTATCCATTCTCCCCCAAACTCCCCTCCTATTCAGGCTACCACGTAACATTGAGCAGAGTTCCATGTGCTATACAGTAGGATTTTGCTGGTTATCCCTTTTAAATAGAGCAGAGACCCAAAATCCTTAACTATTGTTTTAAATTTTAGCCTGCACAAGAAACCCTTACTTAGAGAATATCAGAGATGGAAGGAACCTTAATGATCAAACCCCAACATCATATATTGTAGAGAAAAACACTCGGGACCAGTGCTATAACACTGATTTTCAAAGATCAAATATTTCTTTAAACTCTTTAAAAAAAAAATCTACATCTCTAGTCCTGTAAGTTGTCAAGAATATTACTGACACAAGAGAATGTATAATGTACCTTGGAAATATGTTCTTCAAAGATTGATGAAGATAAAATGCTTAATCATTTAAAGGGATATGTTTCTGCTCTCAGGAAAATTAATCCAGAGCACCTCATTACCTGAAGCTGCCAACTAAATGAGTCATCATAACAGTTAAATTATTTCTTCCTTGTTGGTATGTTCAGTTTAATTATTGCCCTTTTTTCTCCCCTCAAGCCTACCTCCTTTGAAAAAATGCATAGGTTATTTGACCGAAAACACATTCTTACAGATTACAAACATCTAAGTCATCATTTGCTCTAAAACACCATCTCCAGCGCTACAAGTCACATTTTTATATTAATCCAGCCTCAATTCTCTCGTGCGTAGGTCCTAAATCATGAGCTAGCAGCTGTTACATAGAACCTTTGAAACCTAAATGCTTAAACCAGCCCAGACTGTTACCTGACAGAAATCTTTTGTCCATAACCTTTATCACACTCACAGCTTCAGTGAAACTATCTACGTTCCATCTTTGTTGAACGATTTTGTCACTTTTTAAAATGGGATAAATAATGCAAGCCAATATCAGAACACTCTAGATCTTGGAATATTGATCTAGTGGCTCATCTACTACTAGACTGGCGTCTGATGCTTTCTCACAGTAGAAATATAAAGAGAAAATCTGCCAACAGCAATGATCTATGAGGCTTGCTGAGGTAGACCACATTCTCAATACAACCCTACCCAATTTTGGTGAGTGATGCCATGCTGAAATTTAACAGGTAGGGGAAAACCTCCTGTCGAAACACCTCGACAGGAAACGTTTCCCAAACTGATAACTGCAAAGAATTTAGGACAAGCAAATCCAAATAGATGGGAAATGTAATTACAGGAAGACCTCTTCTAAGAGTGACATTCAATGAATTCTTGCATGTAACATTTTGACAGTCAATCTTTTTTTCTCTCTCTCATCTCTGTACTGCTATCCTTTTTTATTTCTGATAGATTGTGAGAGATCTAACATATGTCTTGAGAACAACTCTATTTTCTGCTATTGAGAACTGATCCTCCCATCAGGAAACCGTAGTCTGGTATATATCTCTTTGCTAGCGACACTGGTTTTATCCTCTGGTAAAATAAATGGTAGGCTGGTAAACTCCTCCGTCTCATGGAATTCTTACTTCTCTTTCACAGCAAAGTCAGCCGCTTCTTGTTTCTTTGCTCCTCTCATGATCCCATCACTATATCTTAAGACTTTTTCACACAATGTCTAAGTTATGGAAGTCATTCATTTAAAGTCTATGAGCTAGAACAAAAGCAAATCAAGTGTTTGCTTCTGCTCTGTCTTCAGTGGGAAAAAAAGACTTAATCTTATTAGGCAAATTAGTAGTGAAACTAAGAATGCAACCCAAAATACATACACATACATCCTTTAGAAACTAATCTAATGAATCGCTACTAAAACAATGGTGCTTATAATGATTCTCCTCTCTCTTGTAAGACTGCCAAGTATGTAAAAGTCAAATTTCCCTACCTGATTTTTCAGACAACAGATTGTATGAAGAAACAGGTACTTCAAAAACAAACAAAATTGAAAAGTCTTTGATCGCCTATTTTTCCCTGGTAACCCATCCTCTCTTCTCACTGCAGCCAAGAGGTTCCACAGCACTCTTTACCCCCGAGAAAGTGTAAGAAAAAGCTCAAAGAAAAGTATTGTAGTAGAAAATACCCTTCAAAACTCAAGTTAGTATGAAAGAAAGTTAAGACCCTAGTGCCCATGTTTTTTGTGGCATGGTGCTCACTGATCTCTCCCGTGCCATACCCAGGACCACCTCCTATCAGGACCAGGGAGGTTCTAACTCAACACCAAGTAACAAGGACTTTCCTGGTGGTGAAAACTACCTCCCAATGCACAGGGTGCAGGTTCGGTCCCTGGTCAGGGAGCTAAGAATTCCACATGCCTCTCGGCCAACAAGCCAAAACATAAAACAGAAGCAATTTTGTAATGAATTCAATAAGGAGTTTCAACACTATTTTTTATCTTAAAAAAAAAAAAAAAAAACACCCACCATGTAATAAAAAGTAACTTGGGTTAAGCTTGGTAACCACTGAAATTGCACTTGGAGAGCTCTGCCCATCTCTCCCAAAGGGTACATTTTCTACTGTATGGATAAATAGAATGAGAGTTCTAAGCTTGTTCAACAGAAAGTTTCTGCCAATAATCACATTTCTTGTCAGTCATCTTTGGATATCTTCCTGATTCCAGACACACATTTATTGTAACGTAATGAAATAGCTATTTTAAAAATGAGATAACAACAATGCAAGGTTCACTAATGATTTTTTGACTCAAGAGGTGACGTCTGGTCAGGAGAGGGGAAAAAGAATGCAAAGACTTGCAGTCTAGGAGCTCAGGAAGACTGAACAGGGGTTGGATGGAATCGGCCAGTGAGCAAACACAGTGGCTTGGAAAGGAATCTAAACAGGGCGATGCTGACTTAGGAGAGTGAGGAAGAACTCCATGCTGGATGGATTGGTTTTGGTAAATTTGGGTCCTAAAAATAACACACACAAAAAACTGTCAATGACCTGTAGAGCTCTAATGGAAAATGCGAAAGGCTGACAGAGAGAATGGTAGGAAAAAATAAGTAAAAATGAACTAGATGCAAAGAAATGTCTTTGTCCTGAATTTCTCTCATGGGTCTGTAACTACCTGATACCTAAAGCATTCCTTTCTGTAACACACACGTTATGCCAAGACGCCTCATTTCTGTAGTATCTTTGTTTTACACAGTGCAGCCCAACAGTTGTATAAGCTGATGACATCATGCGTTCATTCTCAATTACTAACTTCTACTGTAAGTTATGCATTACATCAGGGACTGTGTATATAAAACCGTATGAAGCATATACTTTTCACAGTAGCTCGTGTCCATACCTACTGTGGAGTGAAGCACTGCAACAAAAAATAAACAGACTTTAGGGATACAGCAGCAGCAGGGATGCATGTCAGAGAGCCCGGCCTCCACACCTACCCACATCTTTCTCCAGCACTTCCTTCCAAATATCCAGGCTACGATTTCCTAATCATCTCTTTTGGGTTGAGGACACAGTACTTTCTGATCCACTGAATAACATTATCAATTGAAATTAGACTCCTGCTCCTAAATAATACTCTTGGTCCACTGTCCATTCGGACACAGGAAGGAGGCAGCCTGAGACAAAGAAATACCTCTCTCCCTGACTATGTATCCTGGAAAAATGTCTGGGGATCTAGTAAGGAAGGCCAATGAGCTTTAGCAATTTCTGTGACTAGGGCATTCCTCCCCCAAAAGCAAACCACGTCAATTAACCCACTTCATTTCAGCCACTGAGCCAACATAAAATTGAAATAACTTACAGTTACTGCCAATTTGGGATCTATCGAAACCAATGATCCAAGAATAAGAGGTTCCACAACCCATTATCCAATTCCACTCCATTCCTTTTAATTTGGTAAAGTAGAAAATCTGGTAGCTTTGTAATGTTCTCATGACTTGCTTATAGAGAAACGTCAAAATCCACTCATCAAACATCTAAGCCTCAGCTCCATATTATGACCTTAAAATATGATCATTCTTTCAATGGAAAAATCAGAATTAATTCGACGTGCATTGATTTTTAACCCCCTCCCTTTTCTCTCCTCTCCAACAACATCTTTATTGCTGAACCAAAATCCCAGAAATAGACACAGGATCCAGACTCTCTCACAGTCTGTCTCTGGTGAGGAAATAGCTATAAGCTATAAATAAGAGCAGTGATTGCCAATCTTCTGAAATGTGCAGTATCTTATCGCTGCTTAATTTTAGGTTACACTCTGGTTCTGCTTTTCCACTTTGCCATTAAAGTGACTGAGACCTTAGTGCTGGGCAAAAAGTACTGTTCTCATGGTTCTGATAGAGTCCGGGGTCCCTAAGCAAGTGGAGAACACCATGGAGTCCTAGCCCTTTCCTGGACCTCTCCAGTCTCACCTCTCACCTCTTATCCATTTACACTCTGCTCTCCAAACAGACCAAATCATGATGCAGTTCTTCTCTTGGCTCTGTGCCTTGTACATTTACAAATGCTGGACTCCTACTGACTTGGCATCATCATAGCAATTATCTCACCCAACTGCAATGTGCCATCTTCCTGTCCATCTCCCCGAACTAGACCGTAACTACCAAGGCTATTGGTCTATAGTGCTTGGCATCTACTAGCTAGTACTTTGTTAAAATACTGAATTGATGAGTGAGCCCTCCTAAGCGTGGGTCACAAGTTCCACCACGGAGCACCTTATTGGCTTCCAAATAAGACTGAGAGCTCCTCAAATGTAGGGATAGGGTCTTTTCTCACATCATAATGCCTCATCTTGTTCCCAGAACACTGCTGAATAAATATTTGTTAGATAGGTAGGTAGCTAGCTGTTGTGGATGGAGGGATGCATGGAGGGATGGAGGGATGGAGGGAGGGAGGGATGGATGGATGGATGGATTGGATGGATGGGTAGATGGATGGGAGCACAGAGAGAGACAGTTTGTCTTTGAAGGAGATAAGAATAACAATCAGCACTTGTCAATGAATATTCAAGTTGATGGTAAACAGGATGAATGTCTTCTGGAGTCCTCAGTTAGAATAAGTTGACTCTGGAGGTCAGTTTGATCTTTCCAGTTAGACTCTCTGAGGCTATTTCCTCATTTGCCAAATACGGTTAATGATTGTCCCAAACCTGGCAGGGTTGTCGCGAGGATTGAACGAGTTTTAGAGAAGTGCTTGACACATCCTAAGTGCTAAAGTACTGTAAACCAGAAAGACACGTGTGACTGCCACTTACATTTTCAAATCTGAAACGTCCTCCTAGTCCTGCCAGCAATGATACTTGGGATAATTTTCTCTCAAAAGCCTGTTAGAAGGAAGACACCATTCTGAATGAATCACTGAGGCATGGAATGCAATTCCATCACCTCGGTATTTAGCCAGTTATTTTCCCAGGAAAAGACACCAAGGTAAATGTCATAAAAACTGGCTTACAGAATGAATCTTCTAGCAGTCCCCAACCCAAGCTCACATGGTTAGTAATTTGCCCAAAAGCCAAAGAAACTGAACGTGAAGAAACCACTTTAGTGGGTGTTCTGCCAAAGAAGGAAATTACTGGTCTTTTTTTCTTTTTCTCTCTTCTGAATAAAAAATTAGCATTTCAAAGATTACCTACTAAAAGGACCACACCAAGTATATTTTTTCCCCAGCCACCTTTTTTTTAGATAAGTTCCAATCTACAATATTTACACCATCTCCCCGCTTTGCTCTAACCCAAGTCAAGGCAGGAACCGCTGAGGCCCTTGAGCAGTAAGTCATCAGACACTTCCCCAAAAATGCAAATGAGGGAAGGATTTTCTTTTTTTAATGTAAAGCTCATAGCCTGAAGAAAGGCAGCGCCTCTCTAGTGCACCCACCTCCTCTCAATCCCATCCCTTCTCCCAACTCAAAGGCTTTTAATGTTTTCTTTAAAGCAGCCCAGGAACCTGCCCAACGACTTGTTACTACTGGGGCCCAATTTATCCCGAAGTTTGCAATTAATGCAGTAATTAAAACCCTTCTGAAGGGCTCTTGGTTCAGTCAATGGTGTTTCATTTTCCAGAAGCGGAGGCTCTCTTTCTATAAAAACACAACAGGAGGCACATTTAAAAACTATATTTCAATTGCAAATAACATGGCAGCATCCCCAAATGGCAAAAAGACAATAAGAAAATTATCTGGGGGCTCGGGAGGGGGGTGTCCCTGAGGTGGCACTAAAGGGGGCACTTAAATTCTTTTCAGCAGCATCCATGCTCCACTGCTGCTCCTGCAGCAAAGAAAACTCATTCAAAAATGGAGCAAATTAGTAGAATTAAACAGATGGGCGCCCTGGGTCATTATCACACCACTTCATTAATGCATCCAGGATGAAGGCAATGTAACACAACAAAACCACGAGAATCAAAGTTTCCAAAAGAAAGCAAGCCTCTGCTTTTCTATATTGACTGAGAACTTCAGATTTAATAAAGACTGATCATATTAATAGTCGATTTTCAAACACAAGTCGAGACTCAAGAGTAAGCAAGTTTAGAATTCAACCAGTCAAATAAAACTTTTGGTCATATCTACAAGGAGCTTCCCGGGTAGCTCAAACAGTAAAGAATCTGCCTGCAATGTGGGAGACCTGGGTTTGATCCCCGCATCAGGGAGATCCCCTGGAGGAGGGCATGGCAACCCACTCCTGTATTCTTGCCTGGAAAATCCCCACAGACAGAGGAGCCTGGCAGGCTACAGCCCATGGGGTCCCAAAGAGTCGGCCAGGACTGAACGACTAACACTTTTACTTTTCATGTCTACAAAGTCATTCCTTGCTTAGCTCTTCTCTCTGAAGCTGTCTGACACACAGCCAGGCTCCTCTCCCCTCCACCCCCTGCCTGGAGCTCCTTCAGTGCCCCCTTCTTTGTTAAGACACTTCAACCAGTCCTCAGCCCAGCTTTTCAAATTCACCACCCCTTTTCCCCCTAGATGACTCACGCCCTCAACAAAACAATCTGGTTTCCATCCTAGGTGCAAAGTGTTGGCCTTCCTGCTCTAGACAAGGGTCTTTGCAGAACAGCCTAAAGGTAAGCTGGTGTTAGAGAAGCCCTGGGTTTAAAATGCAGCTCTGACTTTGACTATATTCATGACTGAGGAAGTCTGAATCACGAATTTATACTTTCTGAGTCTGTGTTTCCTTATTATAAAATGGGGGTGGTACACCTTTCTTCTAGAACTGTTATAAGGGTCCGGACCACTGGAGATACCCAACCATTCACATCTGTGGCTTCCTCCGTGTTACTGACAAAGATTCTTCACTTGATCAAACTTTTGTCAAGTTCCTGAATCTTCTCCCAGTTTCAGCTATGCAGTTCTTTGTAAAATCTCGTTTTAGCATGAACCTTTCTAAGTCAGGTTAACCAGAACCGCCCTCTGCAATATCTGATAGGTTCCCTATCCTCCAACTCCACCCCCCAGGTGATGTCTAATCACCCTGGCCTGTTTTCAGCAAGAATCCTTTGGGTCAGTTTACCCCAAATCCCTATTATCCATGATTCCTCTCCCTACCCCGCTACTTGCTGCTGCTGCTGCTAAGTCACTTCAGTCGTGTCCGACTCTGTGCGACCCCATAGACGGCAGCCCACTAGGCTCCCCCGTCCCTGGGATTCTCCAGGCAAGAACACTGGAGTGGGTTGCCATTTCCTTCTCCAATGCATGAAAGTGAAAAGTGAAAGGGAAGTAGCTCAGTCGTATCCAACTCTCACCGACCCCATGGACTGCAGCCTACCAGGCTCCTTCGTTCATAGGATTTTCCAGGCAAGGGTACTGGAGTGGGGTGCCATTGCCTTCTCCAACCCCGCTACTTACTTGGTCATAAATCTACACTCACCACTTGCCCACACCGAACCCAGAACTGAGTCTAGTTCAATACTGAGGTTTTTTCCCCCTACTCCAAGTGTCCTGATTAATTAAAATCTGTTTTTATCACTTTAATTACTGTCTAACTCTGGTTTTTCTTTGACACGCCGCATCATTTACGTTTCACAACCTAACCGTCCTCAACAAAGCTTCTTCTGACCCTTGCAGGTGAAAATGACCTCCATGTCCTCTGAATACTTATATCATATACCCATAATTTGTTCATTTGACATTTTTGCCAAAAATAATCTTGTAGTATCGTTATCTCCCAAGACCCAGATACTTTACAATGAGACCATAAGCCCACTGGTCATCACTCATACATTCTTCATCCACCCCAGTCCCAAGCAGAGTCTTAGACCTTGATTAACTCATCATCTACTAAGTTGTGCCAGTTGACTGTGGTTTGTTCTTTGCCCCTCCCCTGAGGAAGTGAGCAATGGCCATTACTGAACTGGCAATTCAACCACCATCTCTCTCTCCACTTGAGAGCATCCTTCTCTCAACATGGCACAAAGAATCTACTAAAACACTTAATTTTTTCTCATAATATTAACTTCAGTTATAATATATACTAACTAGTGTTTTAGCGGTTAAAGAGGAAAAGTTACAGAGGACTATTGCAGGGCAAAACCTTAATGAACTGGTAGAACCAGCCCTCCCCCTGGCTCTGGTTAACTTTCCAGCCAATTTCTTAACGAGCTTTCACTATCAACTATATCTTCTCTCTGACTCATTTTCCATCCTTCCCCACTCTTTGCAGGTATACCCACTGCTTCCCCACACACAGTTAATTCTTTCACCACTCACTTAGTTCATCTCTTTTTCAAAGAAACCCAACCCATCTTGGGTTTTCTGAAAACTATCCTGAGTTAATTGATTGCTTCTTCCTTGTGGGGAATTCTCAGGAGTGGGAAGCCTGGCCTGCAGGGGAATTGCTGGTGTCTCTCTCTCTCTGCTGGAGAAGGAAGGGGGCTCTGAGGAAAAAGGATGGTCAGGGACAAGTTAGGTCAGAAATGACAAATGTTGGGACTTCCCTGGTGAAGCAGTGGCAGTTCTGAGGTGAAGAACAGACTCATCGGTAAAGATCCTGATGCTGGGAAAGACTGAGGGCAGGAGGAGAAAGGGGCAAAGAGGATGAGATGGCTGGATGGCGCCATGGACTCAATGCATATGAGTTTGAGCAAGCTCCAGGAGATAGTGAAGGACAGGCATGCCTGGCATGCTTCAGTCCATGGGGTCGCAAAGAGTTGGACATGAATTAGGGACTGAAAAACCACCACCACCACCAGTGGTTAAGACTTCACCTTCTAATGGAGTGGGTGTGGGTTCAGTCTCTGGTAGGGCAGCCAAGATCCCACACGCAAAACATAAAACAGAAGCAATACTGTAACAAATTCAGTAAAGGCTTTGAAAGTGGCCCACATCAAAAAAAAAAAAAAAAAACAAGAATGACATTTGTCTGTCACATCGCAAAAGACTATAGCATTTCTCCCTGCCTCTTTCTCTGAGCCGATCAATCAACCAGAGAATAGTGATAATTATTTTTGCAGGGAAAGGTCACATTCCTAATCAAAGTTTGAGTCGTGAATGAAATAGAACTGAATACATCTACCTGTTCTCTTTGCTTCCTGGTTTCTTCCTCATCATCTCAACCTGCAGCTCCCTCCTCTGATTTTCATCTCCAAAAATAGCAAAGGGGAAGAATGAGAGGAGAAAGCCACCCACAAGAGGAGGCAGAGCCGTGCTTTGGAGAGTCCCTCATCTACTCAAAGTGCGATGCAAACTACAAATCTGCCCAATAATTGCACACAAGCCTGCCCTCTGCCTCATGGAAGTTCTGCTCCTAAGGAGACAAGATGCTACATAAACGTCTTTCACATTTGGGGGAAAAAAGTGCAATAAGTCATGCTTTAAAACACTCTGTTAGGTGCTGCTGGAGATCCACAAATGTCTCCCACCTTCAACCCCCTCACCCACAGCCTGATCAGGAAAACAAGCACACGGCCACCATCACTCAGTGCTAAGTGCATAATGGGTACCAAACACACAGAAAAAGCACAAATGACCGTCCTAGTGCCTTGCAGTGGGGGAAGGCCATCGGTTCTGTGTCCTGCCCCTCACCCCCATTCCTCTTTGGGGTTCCCAGCTGAAGGAAATAATCATTGACATCATTTTTATAAATAGGTGGGCAAGTTCTCAAGTGTTTTGACTCTTTCCAAATCCAGAACTCCTTTGGCACATAGTGCCTGGGTACGAAGTTTAGCCACAGTGGCTCACTGAAGTTTCCCAGAGTCTTCAATCCGATCTTTCCCAGGTCTGTGGAGCGGACCCCCAGCGCTCCAGGAAACCAGCCTCACTGAGCATTGACGCAGACCCCTGAGCACGTGCCCAGGGGTCCCATCCACGCTGTGAGTGGGAAAGGCCGGCGGGCCTGCCCTGCAGAGTCCTCAGCCATCCCTGGGAACACAAGCCCTTCCATACTTGGCCACAGACAGGGAAAGGAGGCCTCAGATGACACGTGGCCCCATGAGCCACAGGACCAAGTCCTCCTAACACGGGAGGGCCTCGTGAGGATAACGCTGGGGAGAGGAGCCCCAAGGACTCCCCTTGTTTCTCCTCCCCCGTCAGCAACAAATCCTGGGTATGTTTTATTCCTCTGAGCTACAAGTGTTTCTAACATTCTTCAATCCATTCCATCTCAGTTCAGTTGCTCAGTCATGTCCGACTCTTTGTGACCCCATGGACTGCAGCACGCCAGGCTTCCCTGTCCATCACCAACTCCCAGAGCTTAGTCAGACTTACGTCCACTGAGTCGGTGATGCCATCCAACCATCTCATCCTCTGTCATCCCCTTCCATCTCAGTAGTGATATAAGATTTAAGGAAACTTTCCTTCAAAGTTCTCTTATTCTGTTAGACATGGAGGAATTAGACATTAGACATGGAGGAATTCAGATATAGAGAGATGCTCTACCAGTACCTACTACAAAGTTAGCTGGACAAGGCCCTGAAGGATGAAGCACTTGACTTTTTCTCATTTACTTTTTATTTATTCATTCAGTCACTCAGTCGTCATTCCATCTCTCACATCACCCAGGCCCAGCACATTCAATCAAATAGGCATGTACAGAGCAAACGAAACCCAGAAATGGAGAAACAAGAACCCAGGAATGTCAGGTGGCAGGGGGAACTGGTGGGCATTGAAAATGCAAAGACCGCGGTATTTATCTTTTTGAAATGAGGCTGGAAACCACAAGGGCTAACTAAGCCTGTGATAGCCTTCTCACAAATTTTCAGGAGCCCATCATTCATGGAGACAAATGCATTTTTTGAAGGATAGCTCATTTTCAGTTCAGATCACTCAGTCGTGTTTGACACTTTGCAACCCCATGGACTGCAGCACACCAGGCCTCCCTGTCCATCACCATTCCCAGAGCTTACTCAAACTCATGTCCGTCGAGTCAGTGATGCCATGCAATACTCTCATCCTCTTTCATCCCCTTCTCCTCCTGCCTTCAATCCTTCCCAGCATCAGGGTCTTTTCCAAGGAGTCAGTTCTTCCCATCAGGTAGCCAAAATATTGAAGTTTCAGCCTCAGCATCAGTCTTTCCAATGAACATTCAGGACTGATCTCCTTTAGGATGGACTGGTTGGATCTCCTTGCAGTCTAAGGGACTCTCAAGAGTCTTCTCCAACAGCACAGTTCAAAAGCATCCATTCTTCAGCGCTCAGTTTTCTTTATAGTCCAGCTCTCACATCTCTCACATCCATACATGACCACTGGAAAAACCATAGCTTTGACTAGACGGAACTTTGTCGGCAAAGTGATGTCTCTGCTTTTTAATATGCTACCTAGGTTGGTCATAGCTTTTCTTCCAAGGAGCAGCCGTCTTTTAATTTCATGGCTGCAAGTCACCATCTGCAGTGATTTTGGAGCCCAAGAAAATAAAGTCAGCCACTGTTTCCACTGTTTCCATCTCTCACGTTTTCAGTTAGCAGCACAGTATCAACTTATATGGGTTTTTTTTTTTTTCTTACTTATTATTTAAAAATTAAGCAGTAAAGTGCTTAAATGCCACTTAGAGCTCTTGATCTTGTGAAAATCTGGAAGCCTCTCCCATGCCCACAAGTGATTTACTCCTGTCTATCAACTGCCCAGCTTGACTTGATGGCTTCATCTGCCCTGAGAGTGCTAGCCCCTGTGCCACGCTGGAAAGCCATTTGCTCTCTAAAGGTATTCTCTGGTCATGCCCTCTTCTCCTTAAAGCCCATCATGTGGTCAGGAGACAATGAGAACTCAGGTTAAATCCCAAGATGACCCTTTTTCTTTTAACTTCAGAAACTACTCTGAGAAAAGATGGCCTTTCTGAGACCCCTGAACTGACAGACTATAAAATACAAACCTATACCATAAGGTGGAGAAGGCAATGGCACCCCACTCCAGTACTCTTGCCTGGAAAATCCCATGGATGGAGGAGCCTGGTAGGCTGCAGTCCATGGGGTCGCGAAGAGTCGGACACAACTGGGTGACTTCACTTTCACTTTTCACTTTCATGCATTGGAGAAGGAAATGGCAACCCACTCCAGTGTTCTTGCCTGGAGAATCCCAGGGACGGGGGAGCCTATTGGGCTGCCGTCTATGGGGTCACACAGAGTCGGACACGACTGAGGCGACTTAGCAGCAGCAGCAGCAACACCATAAGGATAAGGACTTATTCAGCAATATGTCTTGAGTGTTTGGCTCATAAGGGCTCAAAGCATATTTACTGAAAAAAAAAAAATGACTATGAATGTGAAGATCGCAAGCAGTGGTCTGCTGAAGACTTTGTTGGCTTTAAACATTTTGTTGAGAATTGAAAACAGTGGACATCCTTAGGACACTGCTTAGTAAAGGTTGCTGCTGCTGCTGCTGCTGCTGCTACTGCTGCTAAGTCCCTTCAGTCGTGTCCGACTCTGTGTGACCCCATATACAGGAGCCCACCAGGCTCCCCCGTCCCCAGGATTCTTCAGGCAAGAACACTGGAGTGGGCTGCCATTTCCTTCCGCAATGCATGAAAGTGAAAGTGAAGTCGCTCAGTTGTGTCCAACTCTTAGTGACCTCATGGACTACAGCCTACCAGGCTCCTCCATCCATAGGATTTTCCAGGCAAGAGTACTGGAGTGGGGTGCCATTGCCTTCTCCATAGTAAAGGTCAGAACGTATCGTTTATTTAATAACTTTGTGTCAAGTCATGCGCTATGAAACTATCCATAGAAATCAGTGATACTGGGCTGAACATGCTGGTTGGTTGGTTGCTTGGTTGGAGAAGCATTTGTTTCACCCATGCATATCTACAAACTGGTACAAATGCATCTGAAACTAATGGCACGGGACTTCCCTGGTGGTTCAGTGGTTAAGACTCAGCACTTTCAGTGCAGGGGCCTGGGTTTGATCCCTGGTCAGAGAACTGGTAAGATTCTACACTGCACAAACAAATGGCCAAAAACAAAACAAATAAAACTCCTCCCTGGAATGAACGGCATGAAAGACCCATATAGTTCCCTAAAATATTGCCAATTTAGGCTCTGCAGACTTAAGTTTGCTCTCACATCACAGCAACAACTTTAGGCAGCACCTGCTGAATTGTAAGGTTAAAAATTGAGAAACGAATGCAGCGTTGCTTGTTTTCCTTGACTGAAATTCTGGTTCACTAATTCACTTAGGGCCAAGAACAGACCCAAGTAAGCTGAGGAACCTTCATTAGGATAGATAAAAGTCAGTCAGACCTCTGGGAGTGGCCAGGAAGTTCCTTTGATCAGCTAAGCAATGTCTCAGAGCTAAATAGATTAACATGGCATTGTAAAAGGATTCTCAAATCAACAGCTCTGAGAGTTTATTTCTCTTCAATATAAGTAGGCAAATACCCTGTGCAGCAAACAAAGAAACAAATGAAGAAAAGAACCAAATTACATAAACTGGGGAAATACTAAATCATCATCATAATAGCATTACAACAAGAACAAGAATTGTAATTATTTTCTATCTTCTAATCCAGAAGCAATAACACATCAGATAAATTTATAATATACTTAGGTCCTGCAATAGTTTTAATGGGTGGTAGCTTAAACGTTAGTCATAAAAAATGTAAAAACAAGTAAGAATGAGACCAGAGACATGAACTTCAAAGAATGATGGCCAAATAATATCATAGAAAATAACTGTTACTACAGACTCCCAGCAGGATATGAAAAAAACTTACTTCAAAATAAACACAGAAGCATGTTTTCTGATAATAGCAATGAAGCCAGGGTATTATTCTCTTTTCTGCTACTAAAACCAAAATTATATTGCTTCCAAGTAAGAGTGCTGATATACATTTTTTTCCATGCTCCTCCCAAAAACAAAAAACAAAAACCCACAGTAGTAACTTCTCCCCCACTGGGTGAAGTTCTTTGGTGAGAGTTTTATTATCTCTAGTGGCAGGTGGGCCTTATTATACAGAAGTTATTCAAGAAGAAGAGTGCGTGCTTGCTAAGGTGCTTCAGTTGTATCTGACTCTTCAACCCCATGGACTGTAGCCCAGCAGGCTCCTCCGTCCATGGAATTTCCCAGGCAAGAATACTGGAGTGGGTTATCATTTCCTTTTCCAGGGGATCTTCCTGACCCAGGGATCAAACCCACATCCCTTAGGTCTCCTGCATTGGCAGGCAGGTTCTTTACCATGAGTGCCTCCTGGAAAGCCCCCAAGAAGGGGCAAATGTCTAGCATTCTTTTATACACTCCCTGTTCTAATTGTTTTCCCAACTCAAGACACACATATGCAACATGCTCCTGAAAACAATTTTTAACACATTCTGAAAACATAAAATGAAACAATCCCATTTACCACAAAAGTGTTATCTTAATATGCTTCCTAAAGGTTTGTTTTTTTGTTTTTTACTTAGTTTTTGGTTTGTCACAAGGGAGGTGCTTTCTCCTGCCTAGGAGAAAGTCACAGGTCTAAACTCCTGTGACACGTAGCCCCTGCTTTCTGGTCAAAAGCATATACCTATCTTTTCTCCTCTGCTGGATCATAAGTTCCTCAAACTTCTCCATATCCAGCCTGACAACAGTTATACCATGCAAGGAGCAGTCAGTGATCCATCAATAAATAAGTACCTATGGAATTAGGGAGGGTAGGGAATACATACTATGACTTGCAGTATCTACATTATAACGGTCATCACATACTCTGCCTGTGTTGTTTTTTGTTTTTTTCTAACAGCCAAATAGAGAAAGCCCCCCTGGAGAAGGAAATGGCAACCCACTCCAGGATTCTTGCCTGGAGAATCCCATGGACAGAGGAGCCTGCCGGGTTACCATCCAAGGGGTCGCAAGAGAAGGACACAACTTAGCAACTAAACCGCCAATAGAGAAAGCCTGCACTTAGTATACAAGGGAGTTTTCTAAGAAGCCTGGTTTGGTTCTGAATCCCAGCTTCATCACTCACTTAGCTGTGTGCCTTGGGCAAACACCACAACTGCTCTGAGATGGTTTCCTCTGTAAAATGGGTATAAGGATGGCAACCTCTGAATGCTAACTGGGATGCAGTGAGGTAGCAAACAGGAAGGACTCTGCACAGGATGAGCACACCAAATAAGCTCATTCATAGGAAGAGGACAGAAAGCAGTCTCGTGCCCAGTTTAGCAGTTACCAAGGTGGGATTTCAACTTGCTCAATTTCCTAACATATTTTAAATACAAAAAATCTACTCAGTCTGATTCCACGGAGCCCACAGCAAGATGGGAAATCTTCCCAAAGCCCAAAGCCTTAAACAGTTGAGCCACCACCATGAACTCCAGTTAGGCAAGCAGAGTCTGGCAGGTGAATCTTTTTCTGTGTTGGAAACTAACCTCGAAGTCATTCTTGGATCAGGGCCCACTGCAGTTCCGCTCCCTAGGAGCACCTGCCCCAGTCAGCACACTCAGTGGTCGGGCCGGGGGGGCGGTCTCCACTTCCCTCCCAGGGGGACCTCAGACACATTCTCTCAACCTCCATCCCACCATCCTGTCTGCCCTCGTGGTACCCACTGTTCTTCCACGAGTGTCCTTGGTTGCTGTCCATTATTACTCATTCTCCACGCCACGTCCCAGAGTTCCTGCAGAAAGGGAGCGCATGTCATCACTTAACGTTTCTAGGAAAGATTGTTTTTTCCTTCACTCTGTCTTTCACCTGCCACTATCTACAGCGTCCTGCAGGAAGAACCTGCACTGCAAAGCCAGCATGGCCCAGCCTGCACACACGCTCTTCAATGACCAAGCAACTTCCCAGATGCAACTCCCACGGAGGGAGACTGCCTCGGGAAGCAGAGCTGCTCAGCCTTCAGAGAGCATCTGAGACACCAGGAGGTTGGAATTGACTTGTATGCACCACTATGTTTAAACTGGATAACCAACAAGGACCTACTGTATGGCAGAAGGAACTCTGCTCAATGTTGTGTAACAACCTAAATGGGAAAAGGATTTGAAAAAAGAAAAAAAATCGCTTCTACAATCATTTTAACTTTAAAAAAAATAAGAAACACCTGGAGAGTAGAAGCTCGGGGTGGACTCAGAAATCTGCAGTTCTGATGAGCGCCAGGCTGGTCTGGGCTGCTGGCCCATACACCACCCTTGGAGCAGCCCTCTTGTTAAAGAACCTTTGGTGCCATGGACTAAGAAAACAGGAATTCACTCAGGGAGTGGAGGGCACAGCCCTCAAGCAAGTGATGTTTCTGTCTCTTTGCCACTTCCTGCCATGCCGCAGCTAAGGGCATCCCCCTGCCTCCCATCAGACTCCATGGTGGAGCCTCTTGCTCTTCCACTTGCGTGACGAGGGCATTTACCATGACCGAGGTTCTAGAACTACACTATCGCAGCTCACACACTCATCTCTTAGGGAGATGTATTATTCACTTATACACGAGTTTAGAGCCATCAAGGAATGTCTCCAAGGTCACGAGCGACAGACAGGTCCAGAAGGCAAGGCCTGACCCTTAAGCAGGATACTAAGTCCATGCCAGCTTCCAGATCTTCCCTTCCAGACCCCATCACGTCTTATCTGCTTCTTGGAGAAATATTCATGAACATGTGTGGAATTCCCTCATTCAGACTCGAACGTGTTAGCACAAACCTTGCAGAGACCTGGTATCAACTCTGAACAGGATGACCAGGCTCGTTTCTTGCAAACTGTTGAAGACATGAAAGTGTTAAGTTGTTCAGTTGTGTCCGATTCTTTGTGACTCCAGGGACTGTTGCCTGCCAGGCTCCTCTGTCCATGGGATTTTCCAGGCAAGAATACTGGAGTGGGTTGCCGTTCCCTCCTCCAGAGGATCTTCCCGACCCAGGGATTGAACCCAGGTCTCCTGCACTGCAGGCAGATTCTTTACCATCTGAACCACCATGGTTTGGTCCAAATGGGTCTGACTTCAAAGCTCTCAAAAAGTAGCCAGTTCTCCCCGGCTCAATCACCCATATGGACACTCCCTAAAGATAAACAGGAAAGGTTTCCACTTATCTGGATGGAAACAGGTGCTCCCCACGACAAAGAGGGCATGATGGCCTTGCTCAAAGGATGGTGGCCCCTAAATTCTCTGACTTCACTGCTCCGAACCTCGTCATGGTTCTAACCGAGGAAGTCAAATGACCTGAATGCAAATAGATGTTCTGCCTCCAGCAGCTGCCTGACCTTTAAGTTCTGCAAACCACTTGGAATCTCAGGTTAAAATTGGAAGAGAGTGATATATCTCGCAAGATGGTGTTCAGGAATAAAGGAGGGAAAATATGTAAAGCATATTTGGCACACGTGAGAAACTCCATCAGTTCTCTTTTCTTACCCGGCTTCTGATTGTCCAGAAAATCCTCAGCAGTACGAATTGAAACCACCTTAGACACCACAAGAGTCCAAGGTCTCCAAATCACCTGGACAGAGTTCCCGAAACACAGAGTCTCAGGGAAAAAGACCTGAACCAAATGAACTGTTATCTCCAGGAGTTAAGTCCAGGGATCTGTACATTCTAATGTACAAACCCTGTTTGGAAACCACTGGTTTGTCCAAGACGAGAACATCTGGTCAAAAAACTCATCTGTGGCTCCCTGGGTGAATGAGACCAAGGGCCTGCTGCTGAAGTCAAAGGTTCCCAAGCTGTTCCTCCTATGTTTTGGAGATTTTTCATCCTTTGGCCCATTTCTTTTGATCTATAAATGTATGGTTTTAATAAATTTGATTCTAGCTTACATACACTTATTAAAAGTAGGCAAACCTGGGTTGGGAAGATCCCCTGGAGGAGGGAAACCCACTCCAGTATTCTTGCCTGGAGAATTCCATGGACAGTGGAGACTGGCAGGCTACAGTCCATAGGGTCGCATAGAGTCGGACACGACTGAAGTGACTTAGCACGCACATGCAAACCCAATGTAAAAAACAAATCTTTGCATGAAAACACTACCATGGCACAAATGAAAACAGGAAATTCAAAAATGTTCTTCCCATGGTGGCTCAAAGTCCTCATGCAAGTATAGCCATGCATGCATCAGATCAACAGCTGACTAGACAATAAAGACTGTATACAGATGGTCAGGAGAAACATATTCAGTTACTGTCAGAATAATAACTTTGCATTTTTTGACTGCTGCTCATTAAAATGCCCAGTCAGAGCTTCAGATAAAGGTAGCTCTAATACACGGTTCAAGGACCTTTTGACTCAAATATTTTTTTCAAATTAGATTGATAGACATCACTTCACAAGTCTTCACGGGACAAAGCATTAGATTCCCTTAGGACCTGGGTACCTACTAGAAAGACAGTAGTTAGTTCTCAAGTCGATGTTTGTCAAGAAAAATTTGAACAGTCATCTGTCATTGAAGTGGCTTATGTGGTAAGTGGGAAAGAACTCCTAGCCACCGGGAAAAGCACTAATAAAGTGGGTGACCTGCAGCAACCCTTTAGCTACACTATATTTAGCAATCTGATTTTTTTTAAATCGTTATCTTCATACAAACTCCTTATTAGATCTCTCAAGTTGAGAGATTCTTCCCAACCCCACATCAAAAAAAGATGTTTTTTTAATGGCTTCCTGCTACTTAGGTTCAAATACATAGAAGTATTGCTAAGAGCCAGTCTTAATAACCCAAAGGCTGGCCGTTACTACTTCAACCCACCCCTGTCTGGAGTCCACCCTTGGCACTTGGCCAGAACTCTTTAAAATGCCTCCATGCTGTTAATGAAGTACACTTTTTTTTTTTTTGATGTGGACGATTTTTTAAGCCTTTATTAAATGTGTTACAATATCGTTTCTGTTTTATGTTTTGGTTTTTTGGCCAAGGGACAGTGAGATCATAGCTCCCTGACCAGGGATCGAACCCACACCCTCTGTGCTGGGAGGTAAAGTCTTAACTACTGGACTGCCAGGCAAGTCCCAGAAAATGTGAAGTTTCACTTTTTTACTTGGAGGACAACGTACACTTTTAAATGCAAAGTGCTTGGCAGCAGTCAGCACTCAGGACATGCTTCTCTGGGCAAGTTCTCCTTCCCCCATCTTCTGAAATGATTTTCTAGGGACACAGCTAAGGGCTTCCCTGGTGGCCCAGTGGTACAAACCTGCCTGCCAACGGAGGATGCAGCTGACCACTCCCTCCATCCTGAATCTTTGTGAGGTCTTCCTTTTGCTTCTCTGGCTGCTCCATCCCTTTTATCCCTTCCTCTGCCTCAGCTTTAAAGGCTGCTGTTCTTCATGCTTCATCTTCTACTCACTTTTCCCCCTGACCCTCTTTCCCTAAGGAACTGTATCTATTTCCTGCGGAGAGAAATACTACATCCCTGTCCAGAACTCCCATGCTCCTAAATCCAACTCATACTTCTTTTTGAGTTCCATCCATCCAAGTGCTGACTTGGCACTTCCATTTGGGTGGATCAAAACCACACTGAGCTTCGCCCTCCTTGTGCAGTATTCCCCTCCCTTTCCCTCTCATGCACACCAGGGCCTGTGCCAGAAATTCAAGAGCCACCCTCCACCTTCCCCTTTAGCAGCAATCCTAGCTGACAACCAAAATGAAAAGATGCCTCCAAAACCAGCTGGAACACTCTTGCTTCTCTTTGCCCCCACCTGCTTCCTCTCTGGAGCAAGCCTGCATCCTGATCTCATCCAGAGCCCCGTCTCAGTGCCCTATCACCCCACTATGTCCCTTTTCATCCACTCTCTGCAAAACAGCCAATTGCAATGTCTTCAAAACGGAAGTTTTATCACTCCTGTGCTTAAAAACCTTGCAGTGGTTATTTCAGGCTTTTAAGGCAAAGTCCAGAATCTGAAAAATTCCAGAATGATCTGATTTTTTTCCCATTACCTCTCAGATCTCCTCCTTGCCTCCTTTGCCCCGACTCCTCTCTTTGCTGGTCCTCTTCTCTCCATCAGGCGTGGAAACGTCCTTCTGTCTTCCTTTCTCCTCCTCCTCTTCCCACTCCCACCAGAAATGCTGCTTTCTCAAGGAGACCTTCTTGTATCTTTCAAACCGTTCTTGCAATTTTTCCCATAGAAAACTTAGCACTTACATAATATATATATAATTGTGCTAAACTTTGTACATGCACATACACACACATACATGGTTGGCCAAAAAGTCAGGTCTTTCCTAACACATTATGGAAAATCCTGAACAAACTTTTTGGCCCACCCAAAAAAAACATACACGTACATTTGTGTATCTTGCAATCCTTTGTGTAACTGTTCTTTATGCCCCATTAGCTTGGAAAGGGCCATGCCTGATTATATCATCACTGAGATACCAGAAAGCAGCAGAAAGGCTGGCAAACAGATGCCCAATAAATATTTGTCAAATCATTACATAAATAAAGGTCACTCACCAGTTCTCTTTTTCTATCACTTACCCACACTGTTAAATAATTTCATGACTCTCATCATTTATTTAAGTAACATCCTCCAAATGGCACTTACGATCTCTCTCATGGTTCAGGACTGCCTAGATCGAAGAGGAAAGGAATAGGATTGGGGGAGGGGGTGCTATACAAATTGACTGAAGAAGTGATAAGTGAATAATAAATTTCTAATCCATTTCAATGAATGAACAGATAGGACCTTGATCAGCCTGCAAGGAAGACCCTGCCTTGAGGTTCATTAGTCAGTTGAAACCAAAGAACAAATGGCCCATGATGAAGATGAGGCTGAAGAAAAGTACCACACACACATTATTCTCTACCCTTTTCACATAATTCTTAGGTATATCCTTTATCTTCTCGACATTTAATAAGAATTTTGAGAATGGAATGGTAACATGCAGAATGTAGATGCACAAAAGACTAATTATTTTACACAGCATTACAACCATGCACTCATTGTCTCCATTCACCTGTTCTGAACTGGTTCCCCTTCTTCCCGGGCTGCACAAAAGCAGCACAAACATACACTCAGCTCACCATAAAATCACCAACAATTCTTCTAACAGGAAGTAGGTGGATGATATCAGGGCCTTAATCATTTCCATGGTATTTTTGATTAGTATTTTAAAAAGAAATATGACTGAGTACATAATGACAGTTATTTAGCAGGTTCCTGGACATACAACTACTAAAGAAAGTTAATAAAAGTGATTAAACATGGTAGAATGATTACTCATCAATACAGTTAGTTAATACAGTGGGCAGGCACAATTGATCAGCCATTTTTAATTTCTCCTACTGAGAAGAAATGTGATCATGAAACCCAATTAAGTTGCCAGTGATAAGGCCTGAGCGTATTTTGCTACAGGAATCTATATCAAGGTGCATCAAGGGCAGCACAGTGCTCAGAGGGTCTGACTCTTTGCGACCCCATGAACTGCAGCCCGCCAGGCTCCTCTGTCCATGGGATTCTCCAGGCAAGAACACTGGAGTGGGTTGCCATTTCCTTCTCCAGGGGATCTTCTCGACTCAGAGATTGCACCCAGGCCTCTTGTGTCTCCCACACTGCAGGCAGATTCTCTACCACTGAGAATCTGTGGTAAAGAAACACCCCTCTATCAAAATGATCTGTTAAACATGCAGCTTTAATAGGCATCCCAACATGCCAGTGAAAGGCAGTGACCGTGGCCTAACTCTCTGCATTTCCAGGGGTAGCTGATGAAATCAGACATAGTGAGCAGCACACCTATGGATTTAGTACAAAACCAACCGCAAAATGCTAAGTCAAACACAGGAATGAATACATAGTCTATGTGCCGTTTACCTACCATAAACATGCATGGCTGTTAGGAACCACTCTGCACGTAACTATTGGGCTCTCCCACTGCAATGAGGCACCAACAGGCACATGTGTCTACTTTTCAAAGGATAGCTGAGCCACTGAGAATAAAATGACCACTGCAAATTGGGATTCTGCCTATTTTAACCAGTGTGGTCAGAAGTGACATTCAGCTATGCATCAGGTGTCGGCATCGGTCTCTCTCAGAAGAAACTAAAGATAGAACACCTTGTGTTTTGTCTATTCATTGGCATGAGTTAACTATTAGATTTGTGCTGCTATATATTTGGGACACCACTTGTTACAGGGTATCCTAACTAGTACATCTACCACGAGAAGGGGCATGTTCTATAGGGACAGATTCCCATCAGTCAGTCTTCGGTAGTATTTCTATTACAAATAGCATGTATTCCTTTTCCTTATTAAAAATAAGACATTCACTCTAGAAACATTAGAAATGCAGCCAAACAAAATCAAAGTTCTTAACATTAAGAACTCTAAAGTCTAACCAGTAACATTTTGTTATATAGCTTTCCAGGCTTTTATTCCTCTTCAGATTGACAGACGGATGATACAGATAATAGCTAATAGTATGAAAAGCAATCATACACAGACTGCATTATAATACCTTTTTTTCACTTGACAATATACTATGAACATTGTCAGTCATTATACTTTCTTTCCTCTACAACGAGATTCGTAAAGATGATACAATAATCCATTATATAGCCATACAGTGTTTGCTATTTGTTCGGAGGTTTTAGGGGGTTTTGTCTTTGGAGGGAAGGTTTTGGTCACGCTGTGCGGCATACAGGATTTCAGTTCCCCAGCCAGAGATTGACTCCACACCTCCTGCATTGGGAGTGTGCAGAGTGTGCAGAGTCAACCACTGGAGCCCCTGGGAAGTCCCTAGACACACAGTTTTGTAACCATCCTCCCACTGAGGGACATAGTGTTTGCAACAATAGGTAGCAAAGGTACAAGATGTAGATAGAGAAGCATAGCATTATGGGGAAGCCTGAACAGTAGTGCAAACGTATAGATGCTTCCAGCCATGGAGAGCAAAGCCATCATTGCAGCCTAGCGTTCCATGGAAGAGAAGAAACTGGATAAGAACACTTGGATAAAAGTTGGATAAGTCATCCTAAGGAGTCCTGATTTTCTCCTGACAGCAAATGAAGAGGTTTAAGAAGGGTATCATGTGATCTTTAGTTTCAGAAAAGATCACTCCAGCAATAGTACAGAGGATGAATTTAAGAAGGGGAGAATGGCTGAGCAAAGGTAAGAGACTGATATAGAAACGATGGGAACTGATACACAGTCAGTGGAGCTGGCGTAGAAGGAAGGTATCGGAGATGGGTGAAGGAGATAGAGTCAATAAGATCTGGTCACCGATTGGACCTGGAGCAGGAGGAGAGGTTTCTGGCTGGGGTAACTAGGAAGATACTGATGCTACCACATGGTGAGGGGTTAGCTAAGTTCTCATGAGCATCTCCTCCTCTATCTGGCACAGAAAGCTGTCAGTCCAGGAAGCCGCTGGGAATAAGAGCGGTGGCTGGAACAGCAGCAGTGACAGCAGTCTCATTATCAGTATCCAGATGGCCTCGCAGGGGCGTGATGAGATCCTATTTGGTATGTTTACCATAAAGTTTCTGTAGGACATTTGGGCAGATTATCTGGTAAGTGGTTGGATATACAGACCTGGAGCCAGAAAATAGGGTCCACAGAGATACGGACACAGGAGCCATGGTTGATAAGCATCATTAGATCTGCTGGAAGAGTTGAGCTCACCAGGGGCAAAGGGAGGAGAAAGACTCAACTGGTTGTAACACGGCTGAGCCCCGCCCTGCCCCGTGGCACTGGCAGAGCCTCTTCAGGTGGTAATTGAAAAAGTCAGATCGAATTATTTCTCATTTGACAACTTGTTTCTGCTCTGCTCAATCTCCTCACCAAAGGACTAAAATATACCATCTTCTTGCCCCAACAATAAGAATCGCAAGCTGAGCACGAAAGGTCTCTTAACCCAACCCTGCCTGAAGGTGGGAACTCTGCCCACCATCATCAACACGGGTTCCAGTGTGGCTGGGAACCAAGATCCCCAGTCTCTATGCTGGCCTCCCCCATTTCCACAACAGGGCTCATTATGAGAACCTAAAACAGTGCCCGATTTACACTGTTAAGATAAAATTCATAGCTAAGCACTTTGAATCTTGTCATTTTGTAAAACAAATGACTGAATTTTCTTGCTTTAAAAGTTTACAGCTGTAAGTTAACAACTCATTTTATAGCTTCAAAGACAGTATTTGCTTCTTGAAAAAACGATGCCCACGAGCACAAATAGCTATTTTAGATAATGTAATAAAAATGACCCAAAAGACAAGAGAGGTGAAAATCTTTGGAGGAAAGAGGAGATATCTTTTCATTAGTTCCCTGTCCTTAAGCTCTTTCTCACCTCTTTCAGATTCTCCAAAAGTTTTACCATTGTTTTTCCACAACTGCTCTCTGTAGAATAAGAGAGAGGAAGAACAGTTCATGGGTAGTAGCAGAAAGAGTCTGCATGTTGGGTCACTTCTGAGATGACAAGCAGATACAGTTTGAATGGACCGTGCAAAGCTCTTTAGTTCCACTTTCTCACTCTGCCTATTAGGGAACTGAGACCCAAAGTGATAAGGTTACTTACCCCAAACCATCCAGGTACTGATCTACAAAGCTGGAAGTGGAAAGGAGTTCTCTTGACCCTGAGACTAGGGTACTTTTTACTAATGAATAAGCTGAGGACACTCCAAGTATCTGGGCGCTAGGATACTGTGGTCTCCTGGGTGAGGCAAGGCACACTCACAACTAGAAAAAACTGCAAGACATCAATTTCTTAAAAAACAAAGATAACATAAGGGAAGTTTGTAAGGGCACCATATATGAAGTATATGGAGTAAAACGTAATTTCTTTGGGTGTTCTGCATTCAAAGTGCATATTTCTGGCAGGATCACTGGTAGGACTGTCATGGAAGCAGCAGGATATAGCTGCCCCTTGAAGGAGACAAGTTCCATGGACAGAAATGAGGGGAAAAGCAGAACCAGGCAGAGGAAATGGCATATGTAAAAGGAGAGGACTGGAAAAGAACACAGCCTGTTTGTGAAGCAGTTGGACTAGATCAAATCATCCACACAGTAAACATGAGAAAGGTTAGTCTTAGTTTGGATTAAGGAGGACAGTGAATGTCAGGCTCTAGAGTTAACAATGATGCATCCATAGAAAGTTTGAGAAAAAAAAGGAAGTCTAATAAAAGCAGTACTTTAGAATGACTCAAAGCCCACTGCAGGGTTTAATGGAAGTTGGTTTGCAGCAGTGGACAGAATAGAAGCAGGGAAATTAGAAAAAAAGAAAATTAGTTGAATAAATAAAATCAAACGTTCTGATACTAATCCAAGTATGATAAAGTGTATCTCTGGACTCTGCTGATAGTAATATGAACAGAAGTGCAAGATTCTCATGGTGACTGAAGGTCAAGTTTACTCTTTAAACCTTTTATTGGCTTTTATTAAGCTATTATCTGTTGTAATTTTGTTATCTGGTGGCTTCAGATTCAGAAGCCTAAATGCTGGGCAAATTAAGAGTTGAGTAGATTAACACCTCTTTTCTAAGAACTTGTTTATTAATGACACTGTAATTAGAGGCAATAACTTTGAATAGAAAACAACAATATAAAAACTGCTCACCACTTCACACCCATTAGGATGGCTATTATCAAAGCAATAGAAAACAATTCATGTTGGCAGGACTGTGAAGAAACTGGAATCCTTGTGCATGACTGGTAGGAATGTGAAATAGTGCAGCTATTGTGGAAAACAGGAAGGTAGTTCCTCAAAAAAATCAGATATAAGACTACCACATGATCTAGCAATTACCCTTCTGGGTATATACTCCAAAGAACTGAAAGTAGGGTCTTGAACAGGTATTTGTACACTCATGTTCACAGAAGCATTACTGACAACAGCCAAAAAATAGAAGCAATCTGAGAGTCCATTGACAGAAGAACAGATAAACAAAATGTAGTCTACACATGCAATGGAATATTATTCAGCCTTCAAAAGGAGTGAAATTCTAAGACATGATACAACATAGATGAGTCTTAAAGACATTATGCCCAGGGTAATAAGCCAGAACCAAAAAGGCAAAAACTGTGTGTTGCCACTGATAGGAGGCAAAACATAATCAAATTACAGAGACAAATTAGAATGGTAGTTGCCACGGGCTACAGGAGGAGGGAACAGGGAATTATTACTTAATTGGTTTTGAGTTTCAGTTTAGGAAGATGAAACCATTGTGGAGATCGCTGGTGATCATGGTGACCCATGATTGGGAACACTTAGTACCACGGAACTGCACACTTAGAGATAATTTAAAGGGTGAATATTATGTTATTACAACACGGGGTGGGGGTGGGGGGGAATCACTCACCAGAATAAGACTGTGGTTCAAAATGCTCGGTTTCTTTTTAAATAAAATTCCCACTGCAATGAAAGAAAAGTTGCCAGTGTTTGTGAGGAAGAGATATGAGCCATCTTAGTGGATGGGAATGAGGGCCTTGGAAGAAAGAGTATCTCAGTGTCCTGACCTGCAGGGAAGTAGAGAGCCTAGGGCATTTTGAAGCTGCCGTTCCTGGTGTGCTGACGGCATCGGCAGCAAAACATCTCCATCCAGGCAGCCACCAAAGAGCCCTGACGGACAGAATCACCTCCCAAGGACAAAGTCTAATGACTAATTCCATCTGAAGCAATCACAGCCACCCTTCTCAGAAGACAGAGCCTCCTCTCCAGGTTCTGCACCGAGTAGCAGCCGGAGTGCCCCCTGTGGCGGAAGAAGATGCTGCCACTCCATCTGCCCCTTCGCTGAGCACACATCATCACCCCTGGTGTCTCCGGGGCTGACGGAGACAGTGGAAGAAAACAACCTCCTTGTTCACAGCCCAAATGGACAGGCGCCATCCCACCTCCTGTCTACCCAAGAGCTGCCATGACATTCACAACAAAGCAAAGGAAAAGTGAGAAGTAACTTATCCAAAGTTGTTTTTTTTCTCCTAAGAATACAAGCAGTACTTTTCCATCTTCAGTTACAAGAATTGAATTTAACAGGCCTGAGTAGTCAAACACCTACAGGGGAAAATCAAGGGAAAACACAGAATTAAGAGCTGAGATCTAATACCCAACTGGAAATGCAGTGGAACGATCTGGGAATGGTGCTACCCAAGACAGTGGCAGGGAATCACTGATGATCCAAAAGTTCCTCCGTGCTAGGAAGCCTTTACAACACAGGGAATTCTGTCCCTCAGCTGAGGCTAGAGAGTACAGAGTATTTGGATAAAGACAGAATATTAAAATTCAGAAATAATTCAGGAACAAACAAGGTTTTGGAAATTAAACTTACCAAAAGCCCAAAGGTTGATCCAGAGGAGGAAATGGTGTGCTACGAGGATGTAGCTCTAAATTCTACTTCCTACAGAGACCATCTCACCAAGTTAGAGACCCGAAGAGAAAGAATCAGGGGTTTTTATTTTCTCCAAAACTCAACCAAGAACAGTGATGGCCACCATCCAAGGAGCTGGGATGCTCATTTATTTATTTGATTATTTAATATTTAGCCCACACAGAACAGTCAAAGAATAAGTCTATCAAAGAGGAAAAAAAGATACAGACTCAATGAGCAGTAGTTACAGCCCAGCGGTCTTAACAAGTCCCTCAGCTTTTTAGCTTTCTTTGCCTTAATGACAATTCCCAGACTAGAGACAAACATTGAGGACAAGAGTGTTACTGCTGTGGACTTTCCAAATTCAGTCAAGCACACAAGGCCTCACTCTGATCGTGAATCTCCATGCCCCAGGCTAGAAGTGGTGTGCCCATTACCGAGACTCCAGGGCCCTCGGCAGACACGTCCCCTCATGCTGGGCTCTGTTCAGCTCACACATACTGGCACGAGGGAGCAAAAGACGTCATTCCCTCCTCGAGGGTCTCAGCATTACCTCCTAAACCCGGCCCCCAGCTCCAGAAGCAGGCTGCCCTCAGAGTTGTGCTCTGCCGGTCCCCAGCACAGTGGACAGGAGCTGATTTCAAAAGCCAGAGCCCTGGGCTTTGTAGGGGGAAGCCCCTGGGACAGAGATGCAACCCAGGTTACCATCTGTGTCCCCACAGGAGGGCAAAGAGCGTATCAGGAACAGAAGGACATCTATAATTAGATCTCTGTGTGTGTGGGCAGGTGGGTGTGGGTGTGCACAGGCCACACAGCCTGCAGGATCTCAGCTCTCCAACTAGGGACTGAACCCGGGCCACAGCCACGAAAGTCCAAAATACTAATCACGAGGCCACCAGAGAACTCCCAGCATTCACATGTTGTGATCTAGGACCTCCGTATGTGGACACACTTGGACCCCAGACAGTCGAATTCCAAGGTGCCAAGCAAAGACTTGTCAGTGAGACGATGAACAATCATCGATACATACTTCAATGTCTCACAGACTCAGCTGCACTCGGGGGCCCCATCATTGACCTAAGACTTTCCCCTGAAGAGTCCCCACAAAGGAAAGACACCAAGGGAAGACAGCTGAAGTCCAAGTCAGGAGCTGACATTCTGTTCTCCCATGTACCATCCAAGCTGTGTGTTAAGTTTCTTTTTGTTTTTTTGTTTTTTTAGTTATTATTAAAAACAGGATATAAATCTGACTAGGGCCTAAAAGGGAGAACCAAAGTTAGGATACAGTTTTCTAGGAAACTGTTTTCCATAGGGGAAGATAACCTGGTTCTCCTGAAGACCAAAAAAAAACCCACCAATATCAATAACCACTTGAAAGTGAAAGAGTTAGCCGGCTGCTCAGTCATGTCCAACTGTTTGCAACCCCATGGACTGCCCATGGGATTTCCCAGGCAAGGATAACCACTTAGGCATCTCTTTCTAGGATGCCTACATGGCAAGTCTATATCAGGGGATAGCCCCATGGACTGTAACCCACGAGGCTACTCGGCCCGTGGAATTTTCCAGACAAAAATAATGGAGTGGGTAGCCATTCCCTTCTCCAAGGTATCTTCCCAACCCAAGGATGGAAACTGCATTTCCCGCATTGGCAGATGGAATAGTGCCATCTACAAAGTCCGTATTAGGGGATACAATCAGATCTATGCCAGGCAGAGACTGGTCAACCCATTTTAAGCTTTCAACTTGACCAAAATTTCTTTAAAAAAATAAAATCTTCGACCTGTATGGGTCATTTGGAAATGGAGAGCCAGGAGACCAGCCTTCAGAAACAGGCATGCTTCAAACACATCTCATCCCTAAACAAGATGAAAACACAATAATATGAAAATACAGTCTCTCAACTAGCACTTACCTCAGTAAGACTCCAGTCTGCATAAAGTCTCAAACCAGTCAACTCTAAAGCGCCACAGGCTGTATCACTAATCAGCTGTTCAAATACTACAAAGTGACATATCTGAGAGCGCGGCTAGGTCATGCATTCTTTCATAACGTTACTTTAATTTAAATTTCATGATAACAGAAGAGCACAGAGTAAAATGTGCATGCATAAATTTAGAGCATTCACATATGCATGGAAAACTGTCCACAATAGACATTTCTGTTGTTTAAAAATAAGGACATTAAAAGTTACTTTGCATTTTCTTATGAAAACTTTTGAGTAAAATGTGCTGTTATATTATGGCTTTGGTAACACATTACATGAGCCCATAAGAGCCTTATTTTTTTTTAATCTTTTATTTTCTTTAGCTTCCTCATTATATACTTTCAATGACTATAGTAACCCATGAATCCCTACCACTATTTCTCATTATGCACTTTGTTTTCTGTATTATAATTCATTTATGTAAGACTAATCAGAATACCCATTCAATTAGATCTATCTATAGAGAGAATTTTTTACATCATTTGAGCATGCCAAAGACCAAACAAAAAACCTAAGTATTCCTAAATACTGAAAGCAGATGAGTTTCAAGATCTTTGGACATCCAGCCAGTTCATCACTTGCCACTGAGGTTTAGAAATGTTTTAAAAGATGTTATGTTTATAATTAAGAAAAAAAAATAACGAGAATAAAACAGGCATCGAAGCAAAGGAGATTTCCTGAACACTGAATATATTGCATTTGACAAGGGCAATAACTCACCCAATCACATCTTTTGCTCTCATTTGCTATAAATATTCAGGCCAGCAGAAGCACAGACCATTGTTTTGAGCCTCAGGGCTATTTAAGCTTATGGGTCTTACTTAATACATTAAGACATATGGGAAAACTTTCCCTAGATTCAGAGGGCTTATGGATCACCCACAACTGGTGAGAACTTCCCCCTAGTGCTTGTAACACATCCTGACTCAGATATTTAAATTTACCTTTTAAAATATTTTTATTCCAAAGAGCTGTTTTCCCAAATGACCTATCTTGGTTTCATCTTTTAACATAAATATGTATCAATACATACATGGTTTTTCTATTCAACATCAGTGTTTTACATACACTATCCATCACAACACTTGGGGAATTACATTTACATGTGTATTTGTGAAATTCAAGCTGTCAAGTTGTATCTGTCTCTATTGCTACCATCTAAATAGAGCTTTCATTAAGAATGCTGCTGCTGCTAAGTCGCTTCAGTCGTGTCCAACTCTGTGCGACCCAATAGACGGCAGCCCAATAGGCTCCCCCGTCCCTGGGATTCTCCAGGCAAGAACACTGGTGTGGGTTGCCATTTCCTTCTCCAATGCATGAAAGTGAAAAGTGAAAGTGAAGTCGCTCAGTCGTGTCTGACTCTTAGCGACCCCATGGACTGCAGCCTACCAGGCCCCTCCATCCATGGATTTTCCAGGCAAGAGTGCTGGAGCAGGGTGCCATCACCTTCTCCGCTCATTAAGAATAATTCTCTTTAATTATTGGCTGGAAAATCCCTGCATTGTTGTCCTTTTCATAACACCATAAGGTCAGCACAGTTTATTAAAGTTATTAAAAACATGAGAAAGACAGTGATCGTGAATATTTGATAAACATGTTTGCATTATCAATATATTGCAATACAATAGGGTATACTGAATATTTAGGTTGACTTGTAAGAACATAACTGATGCACAAATCTCATATGGCCCCATTAGGATGTTATTCGACATCAGCATTTTACTCCTTTTTGGAAATCACTCGCAGCCTAGTAGAACCTCAAGGCTTTGGAAACAAATGTAGTGCAGCAGACAATAATTTGTTTGAATAACAGCAATTTAATTGAACAGCAAATTATTTTGCATTCCAATAAATATAAAACCTAGAAATGTGTCTCAACCTGTGCAGTGAGCAAGAGAGAAAGCAAAGACTGGGGAGCATTTAAATGATTGTAAAGGAAGTGTAATTCACACAAGCCCCACATATAAAGCAAACAAGCTATGAGATTCTGTGTTGTCATCTAAAATACACTAGACAGTTTGTTTCTCCAAGAGTCCATTGTTCAGACAAGTGTTTTCACACATAGGCTACTCAGGAGTTTCTTAGATGAGGGGTAGAGAGGAGAGAAAAAAGAATTCAAGACAGACTTCTATTAGCTCAGCCCTAAGGCTAATCTGTTGCACGTGTAGTTTCTACATTCATAAGCAAGTTGTAAGAGACAACACTGCAGCTGAGCGCAGAAGAGCTGGAAACTGTTCCCCAGGGCATGATAGCACAAAATGACTTTGCTATATTCCCTCTCCAGCCTAGCATCACAGCTCGGGCAGGAACACAGCCATCACGCCCCCAGGGCAGCTTGCTGTTGTTAGATAAGAACCCTCCGCTCCATCACTCTCCCTGAAATCTGACCAGAAACACACAAAAGTGGTTCAACCAAGACAAATCAGCCCCTATTTTCTCTGAATGTTTTCTCCCCCAATTTGTGTTCCTTTGCCTGGTAGGTTCTGAATGGCATTGTTAACCCAGACCATACAACTGAATGAATTCACAAGTTTTCACACCCTCACACATACACTTTTATACCCAATATTCCAAGTATGGATTGACTGAGTTTCCATTGTATAAGATAGCTTACTGTCTTTATTTACATCCTCAATGTCACAATAACTACCATGCTTGTAAAAATGCAAGAGAAACTTTTAGCAGGATTTCCGTTAGTCTTTAGCTAAACCTATTAATGTTTCATGCAATATCATACTTTAAAGTGTTTAACACTAAAATCACCAAACATACATGGTAATTACACAAACCTGAAGCTGTAACTTCATAATTTCTTAATCTACTACATTACATGCAGGAGGTTTCCAGTTCTTTTAGAAGAAAAAAATAAAACCTGTTTTGCTTAATCTGCCACAACTTACAGCCATGTATCTCCTTTGGCTGGCAAACAAAAGGGCAAAACTACCTTCAGTGATGCTTTTTCAGTTCGGAAACACGAAAACAGAATAGTATTCCTCCAGGCAATTTTCCATTTCCAAACATCCTCTGGACCTTTATAAGTTTACCCCTGAAAACTGACATCCTTTTTTAGTTAAAAGGCATAACTAACACCATGGTTAATCTAGCAACACCGCCCCCCATCCTAGGCATCAGTGCCAACCACGACACCCTTCATATTAACTTACACCATGTGTAGTAAGTGATTCACAATTTATATGGTTTGGGGGTAAAAGCAAAATCCTTCCTGAATTGCATGTAGTAAAATGTGAAAACAGGATGATGGTGTGACTGAAAAGGTTTTGTTTCAGATTCTGTAACAGGATAACATATGATGCAGGACAATGGTGTGATGCTTTTGTGTGTCCTAGTAAGACAGCTCCCAGCAGAGAGTTTCCCATGTTTTATAGTGACATCTATCAGCAGGACCCAGGGAATCCCAACGTCACTCAGCCTTCTTCAGCACCACTGTTTTGAGAACAGCTTCTTGCCACAGAGTGGTGCAGTCTTAACAGGTCCCTGGTGCGCAAAGTGCATTGTGAAACTCAGGCAGTGGAGAATGAGCCATGCTCTTCCCTCACATCAAAACCCCACTGGTAGGCATTAATTAACCGCCGCAACCTATAGGCACCACAAATGCCAATCAGAAATGTAAATAAATGGCCCTCACCTGCTACAAACTGAAAAGAGCTGACACACTTTGCATCACAGGCAGACTGAGCATCGCATGGGGTTGAGTTTTGTAAAAATTCAATTAACCCAACCATCCATTAGATGGATACATAAAGACCAGGGGGAAAATGTATTATGCATGTGAGAATTTGTGATGTGTAATCATGTTAATTTATGGTTTGAGAAGAAACCCTGCTATGCTGTAGTGATTATATGATCATCAGGAAATTACAAATATTTAGAACCTAGGAATTACTTTTATGAATGGCATAGAGGTAATAACTCCTTCAGAAATGTAATCAGATTATCAATTGATTTCTCATATTAAGGAGACCTGGGAAAAAAGAGTTTTTCAGTGATAAAATCGGGAAAGGTCCTTGAAATCGGATTGTTAACTTATCTCCCCAAATTCTCCTTAAGGGCCTACAAGTGAAGCTCCATAATGACGTTCATCTGGTCTGATACACTTAACTGCCAAAGCATCCGCCAAACGAAAATACAGTGAAAACAAAGATTCTTGAGATGATGTCACCAAAAAGATAACACCCAACTTTATACTTCTCACATACACATTTTCACAAGGCACAGATTGCACCTATCTGTCTGGACACTCGGTTTTCGGAAAAAAAAAAAAAAAAAAACTGCCACATTGAAAGACGAGATCTTGAATCTCGGTGCCCTGTCCCTTCCTTGTCGGACTCCACAGACACAAACCCCCGACCAAGTCCACACTCTGGACCCGAAGTGATGGCCAGACTGGATAGACCTGTCCGACTCGCCCTTCCTCCTTCAAAGGAAAAGCCCCGCACGGCCGCCCTAAAGAGCAACTCCTAAGCAAAGCCAAGTTCGAGAAGGCACCGCAGGCAAGCCGCCGGCCCATTGCCATTCCACCTGGCGAACGAAACCCCAAGGAATTAAAAAGTTTCAGGCGGCCCCAACCGCGGACCAAACTTGGACTTTCCTCAACGGCAAAGCCTCGAAACCGGGAAAGGGGAGAAGGCGCTTGCCTGTGGAATCCAGTCCACCAAGAGGCTCCCGAACGCGCCCCTCCGCCGCTCGGACCGCGTCCGCCCGAAAGCCGTCGAAGCCCGGCGCCCGCGCGGCGCGCCCGGGGAGGTCCGCCCTGCCCGCCCTGCCCGCCCTGCCCGAGCGCGCCCCGCGGGCCGAGGAACTTACCGCACCGCTTGCACAGCACCCGGCTGACCTCCTTCCTGAGGTTCCGGCCCGTCTCGAGAGGGGGGAAGGAGGCTCGGAAGGCGGCGGGCGCGCGGCCGCTGCTGTTGGCCTCGGGCTCCATGAAGAAGATGTACCTGCTGTCCTCCTTGAGGCGCCCGCAGGAGCGGGAGGCGGGGCGGCCCCAGGCGCCCAGGCGCACGGTGAGCAGCGAGTCCTTCTGCAAGCCCCCGGCTTTCGCCGCCCACACCTGGTGCACCTTCACCAGATAGGGCGCCTCGGCTCCGGGCTCGGCGGCGCTGGGCGCGGGGCCGGTGGGCCCGGCGGGCACGGTCCCGCTGGCCGGCGCCGGGCGCTCGCCTCCCCACGCCCCTGCCTCGCCCGCGGCCGCCGCCTCCCTGTCGAGTGCCCCCTGCTGCCGCCGCCGCGGCGGGTGCAGCTTTCCCTCGATCACCACCGCGGCGCGCTCAACCAGCTCCTGCACCGAGCCCACGCTGGGCGGGGACGCGTAGCACACCGAGGCCCCCGCGGGAGCCGCCTCGTCGCCGGCGGCCGCCCCCGGCGCCGGGGCCGCGGTCCACAGCAGCAGCAGCAGCAGCGGCGACGGCGGAGGAGAGCGGGCGGCAGGGCCGGTCCTCCCGGCGCGGCGCGCGGCGCATCGCCAGCTCATGGCGCGAGGTGCGTGCGGGCTCCGGCGGCTGTCGGTTCGGACTCTTGCCTGCTCGGTCTCTGGCGCTGCCTCTCTTTTCCTCCCCCCTCCGCCTCCTCCCCCCGCCCCCCCGCCCCCTAGGGGCCGTGGGAGACTTGTTTACGGGAGGGGGAGGAGGAAGGGAGAGAAGGGGTGGGTGGAACCACAGAAAGGCGAAGTGGTGGAAAGGGCAAAAAAAAAAAAAAAAAAATTTTTTTTTTTAGGCGAAAGAGAAAAAAGCCGCCGCCACCGCCTCGGATGCTCGGATGCTGGGAGTGGTAGGTCCCCCCCGCGCCGCCGCCGCCGCCGCGCCCGAGCCCGGCTGCCGGGGCTCTGCTGTCACCGGAGGAGGACGTGGGGCTGGAGAAGCCGCTCAGCGGGTGACAGTCCTTCGTGTGAAGTGATGCTGCGGCGGCTGCTGAGGCTGAGAGCGGGCGGCGGGGCGAGCGCGCGAGGCAGAGAGCCCTGGAGGCGGAGTTGCGTGCCTGGAAATGGCTGGGTGGCCGCGGCGGCAGCGCCCTGCGCCTCGCCGGCCTGTTTACCTGCGGGGCGAGCTCGGCCCGCGCCTCCCTTCCCCATGCTGGCGCCCGAGCCCGGCCCGCGGGGTCGGTCCTCCCGCTGGGTCTCCCTCCCCACCCTGACCTGAGCGTCTCCTCCCTCTCGATCGCCCCGGTTGCTGCAATAGGAGGCCGGGCGGCGACCGAGGGCTGCAGTCCGAGTGGGCTGCGGAGATTTCCCCAGGACTCAGAGGTGGCGCTTCGGCGATCCGGGACCCGTTAGCCGGCGCAGGAAGGCTGGGGGCACGCGGGAGACGCGGGGCCTTGTGGCAGAAAAGTTTTGCGTGAACTGGTTACTGGAGAGTCCAAGGGAGCAACACGTTCGCAGGAGGCAGGCTGCGATGAAAACAGCAACTTGCTCGCTCGCTCGCTCTCCTGCTAACGCGCGCACTCGGCGAGACCTTCAGACTTGACGCTTCTCGCTCGGCTTCCCTTGCGTGGCGCTTCGGGCTTGATTATCCTCGCCTTTTCTCTTATGGAAATGCCCGGTTCACCGTGATTTTCTGACCTGTGGCGTACTGCTGATCTGAGCATTGCTTGAATAAAATAGTTGCTCAGTAAGGCTGTCTTGTATAAAGTTGATGGCACTTTGTCAACTAGTCCGTTTTAAAAAAAAAAATAATAATAACTGAATGAAGTGAAGGATGCCTCTGTGCCTGCTGGGGAAAAAAAAAAAAGCATCCCAGACAGGAGGAGGTATAGGGTCAAGATGTCCCATCTGAATATCACACCCCACCCCACCCCCAACTCACCCTATCACCGCCCGGCCCACCAGCACCCCGCAGCCAAATTTAAGATGCTACTTTGGAAACAAGAATCCATCATCTCCCAGGGATGTTCATTTCAATCAAGTACCGCTCAACAGAAAGAACACATTTTTAGCGCTTAAAGGAAAGTACTTCTGTTGTGCTCTTTTATGCTGAAGAATATATTCAAAGACCTAATAAAATTGAGTAGAAGTTGTTTGTTGCTCAGCGGCCTACTAGATCCACCTTGTGAGAACTTAAGATTTTAAAAGAACTCTAGTTACATAATATCCTTTACTCTGGGATTCTTTAAAGATGCCTCTAGCAGTTTCTAGAAACTCAGTCACAAAATAAGCTTCAGATTTGTCTGCATAAAAAGTAAAAGCTGAGTATAAGTCACCAAAAAAAGAAAAGAAAAAGTGTTTTCCCTTGGCATAATGTAATTGGCTAGAAAACAGTATTTTACTCTCTTCAAGTCCAGCTTGGACAGATAGGGGTCCTGATGCTCACTGTGTGTTTCAACATGTGAGGATTCCTGTTTCTTAGGAACTGATGGAGTGCTTGCTGCTGCTGCTGCTGCTAAGTCGCTTCAGTCGTGCCCGACTCTGTACGACCCCATAGACGGCAGCCCACCAGGCTCCCGGGTCCCTGGGATTCTGCAGGCAAGAACACTGGAGTGGGTTGCCATTTCCTTCTCCAATGCATGAAAGTGAAAAGTGAAAGTGAAGTCGCTCAGCCATGTCCGACTCAGGGACCCCATGGACTGCAGCCTACCAGGCTCCTCCCTCCATGGGATTTTCCAGGCAAGAGTACTGGAGTGGGGTGCCATTGCTTGGAGGATAGTAATAGTGCAGGTCTGATCTCCAGTATATGTTCTATTAAATGCTCGTGTGCCTACTGACTTATTGAAAGAAAGTGGTCAGTCGTACTGATGCCTTCACTTTCCTTTGTCCTGACCTCACACATTTCTGATTTTTGACCTGTTTGGAGTCACAGCTCTAGCCTCAAAAGTCTTCTCCCTTCCTGTCCACCTTGCAGACCTTGTATCAGTTATCTACTGCTATATGACAAACCAGTTCCTAAATGTGTTGGCCTAAAACAGTATTGATTCATGTAGCCCAAGATTCTGTGGATTGGCGATTTTGACTGGGCTCAACTGGAGGGTTCTGGTCTCAGCTGGGCTCACTGATGGCCCTGCTGGGAGCGAAATAGTTTCAGATGGCCTCAGCTGGGTAGCTCATCTTTTGATGGATGTGGTCTCTTTCCCTTCAACAGGCCTAACCTGGCCTTGTTCATGTCAGCCCATCATATTCCAAGAGAGTGGCCAGAAGCATGCAAGGTGTCTTGAGGCTCAGAAGTGGTACCTCACCACTGCTTCCATTACAAGGCGAGCTCCAATTCCAGGGGTACATGCTGAATATGAAGAGCTGAAAACTCGCATTGCCAAGGGGCAGAGATCCAGAGAGGGGGAAATTGAGGCTGTTTTTACAATCCTCTGCAGATAGTGAGCCTCCTTTGAGGACCACCTGCCCCTGTACCTTCTTCCATAGATGCCAGACACTCAGAAAGAAAAAGCCCTGCATTTGCAGCCTCCTCGTAATAGATCATGTCATTTTATTGAGCCCAGGCATTTCCATGTTACTCCCATCTCTTCAACTAGTAAGCTTGTTAAGAAGCCAAGACCCACCCTGTTTGAAAGCATTCCCCTGTTTTAACCCAATTTGCGGGACACAGTAAGTGCTCAATAAATGTCAGCTGATTATTAATGAGGATGACATGGTAACATGCTTCCCACACGTTACCCCAACACCACCCAACACTGTCTCAGAGATCAAGTCCAGAAGTGAGAACAACAACAACATTTTAAAGCACTGCTTTACAGGCTCATTAAATGTGAATCTCCCTACTTTGTAGTTCACAAAGCATTTTATTTTTGATTAAATATAAACTGCTTTATATGTTTAATGCCCTTTTTATGTATTTGTTTAAGCCTTTACCTTCCTCCCATGTTTTCTTCTACTCCTCCCTCAGCTCAGTGGTGTTAAGGGGTATTTTCTATGCACCGATGATATCTGTTTGCGCATGTATTTCATTTCAGTTCTTGCCTTGGGGTCTTCCTTTCCAGGGCTCCCAAACATTGAAAGGATGTTACCTAAAACGGTACTTTAAGGCCCTTTTGAATGAAAGGGGAAGGGTATTTTTTAAATTAGATACTTTACTTAAGGACAATATTAAAATAGTATACATTGGCTGTCCATTGTAAAAGGTGAAAAAGCTGATACATTCCCCCCCACCCCACCGGGTAATTCATCAGTCACCATTTCCTGGTTTTTATCAATAACATTTTGGAAGTTAATCAAATATTTTTATAGTAGATGTTTTTACACAGTTTCTCTTTCAGAATCCTTTATTTTTTTAAAAAACCTTTTGTATTGGAGTATAGCCGATTAACAATGTTGTGATAAAACAGGTGGACAGCAAAGGGACTCAGCCATGCACATACATGGATCCATTCTCCCCCAAACTCTCCTCCCATCCAGGCTGCCTTATAACATTGAGCAGAGTTCCCTGCTATACAGTAGTTGGGAAGGAAATTTCTAATATGATCAACATAAGCTTCAGAAATGCATGAATAATTGTTTAGTGTGATTAATTGCTTTTCAGAAAAAGAACAATTTAATTTGCCCACACCATTGTTTTCAAAAGTCAAAGGGCTTGTTCTTGGAAACATCCAAAAACGAGGGTACTTATACCCTGCATCAGACTCACTTGTGAATCAAAATGCACAGATTGCCAGCCCCATCCCAGAGTTCTGAAGGGCTGGGGCAGGCCCCAAGAATCTGCATTTCTAACAAGTTTCCGGGTGCTACCCATGCTGCTGGTGGAGAGACCACATTTGAGAACCACTGCCAAAAACTGTAGATTTATAACTTTGATATGCATGGCATAATGATGCTATCGGCATGTGTAAATAGATTTTATATGCAAATATTCAACCACCTCTGCCTCACAAATATTCCCCAGCCCAGTTTTGAGAAGGAAATGTGGGGATTGCCTCCTTAGTTATTAGAGACTGGCACTGTCTAGCAGATTGATCCTGACTAGTTAAGAATGACCATGTATTGATAATAAAGGTGAGTGCTTCCTTAAGGACTTATCTCATTGGTTAGTTGAAAGCAAGAGGAAAACTAGAGATCAGAGTGGCTGTCATCATGTTACCTGGTAATATTTATCTGCTTAAATGGGGAAAGAACAGACAAAATTACACAGGTAAAAATGAAAGACTATTTTCACTAGTTTAGAAATCTGAAGAGGAAACCCACAGTTCAGTGGCAGCCTGAAAAGGTTTACCCACCCCCGGCACTTTATACCTGATTGTTGTTGTTCAGTTGCTAAGCTGTGTCCAACTCTTGCGGCCCCATGGACTGTAGCTCACCAGACTCCTCTGTCCGTGGGATTTTCAAGGCAATAATACTGGAGTCAATTGCCATTTCCTTCTCCAATGGGGGATCTTTCCCCACCCAGGAAACGAACCCATGTTTCCTTCGTTGGCAGAGGGATTCTTTAACACTGAACCACTGGGAAAGCACTTACACCTGATTAGATCACTGCACTAGATCAGATGCTTCTAATTGGTGGTTCTTGAAGGGGCAACAGGAAATCCAAAGAGGCACTGGTATCCACTTTATCATCATTGACCACCAGCACAGAGAGTGTACACCTTCAGCCATAAATCATGAAACCAGTGATCTCCTGTGTCCTGAATTCACATTCTTCCAAAGCATCCTCACCTGCGTAGCCGTCTGTCTTGGAGTAGATATAGGGTTCCAAAAAAACAGGATTTTGACTGTTTACAAGTGCTTTTCGCTAACAGGCTGTAAGATAAGTTATTTGAGATCTGGTCATAAAATTCACGTAGTGATTCATTGGTGTGCACCAGTCTTAGATCACTGCTTATTTCAACTGAGTCAGCTATGATTGCTGGGCTGGGCTGGCAATCCTGTCTCTCCCATCATCTGTCCAGTTTGTATGAGCTCATGATGGTTTTCGATGGGTTATTGGTGATGGCGGTGTGTGTGTGTGTATGTGTGTGCACACACACACAAGTGTATTTTCTAAAGGAGAAAGGAGGAACCTGGAGGAAAAAAACAAAGGAAGAAGGAAGATGGAAAACAGAGAACACGAGGGGAAGCATTCCCCAGGCTGGCTCAGAACAAGGGCTCATGCTTCTAGGGACAGAACCACCAGTAAGAGCTGAAGTGGCCATTTTGATGGAGAATGCTGTAAGACTTAAAGGCACCACACCACGCCTATTGCTTTAAAACTCATGTGGAAAAGCTGTGTGAGGGGGGAGGCTACTTTCCATTTCTGAGAAGAAGGACCACTGCGGGTGTGTCCTGAAGGAACTGGGGGAGGGAGGATAAGACAGCGGTGGGAGTCCCACCGTACCTGTGGGAGAAGTGGGGGAGCTATGTTCTCATGACACTTAAGAGAGAAGACCAAACAGAAGCATAGCAGCCAGGGTTCACGTGTGGCCGCCCCGTGGTGGAAGTTCCCAGCCACTACCTAGCTCGCTGGAGAGGGAACGTGGAAAAGAAGGTAGGAGCCGGTGACTACATCCATGTCAGCTAAGAATCTAGAAATAAAGCTATCGATGTTAATAAGACTTCCTTAGTACCCCCCTTGGGGCCAGCGAGATGATGACTATTAATATTATTGTTGACTATATTCTAAAGCTGAAACTTCAATACTTTGGCCACCTCATGTGAAGAGTTGACTCACTGGAAAAGACTCTGATGCTGGGGGGGATTGGGGGCAGGAGGAGAAGGGGACGACCGAGGATGAGATGGCTGGATGGCATCACTGACTCGATGGACGTGAGTCTGAGTGAACTCCGAGAGATGGTGATGAACAGGGAAGCCTGGCGTGCTGCGATTCATGGGGTCGCAAAGAGTCGGACACGACTGAGCGACTGAACTGAACTGATATTACATATCACAATATTGTTGTTTAGTGGCTAAGTTGTGTCCAACTCTTTGTGACCCCAAGGACTGTAGGCCACCAGGCTCCTCTGTCCATGGAATTTCCCAGGCAAGAACACTGGAATGGGTGGCCATTTCCTCCTCCAGGGGATCTTCCCAACCCAGGAATTGATCCTGGGTCTCCTGCACTGCAGGCAGATCCTTTACCATCTGAGCCACCAAGGAATCCCATATATCACAATCCTATTGTATTAAGAATATCTTATCATAATACTATGATATAAAGAAAGAATCATTATTATCATCATTGTGCAGATTATGGAAGGCAGTTTTATTTTATCACTTTTCCTTGAGCAATTTTCTCTCTTATGCCTTGTTAGTCGTTCTTGTTGTTCAGGTGCTAAGTTGTGTCCAGCTCCCATGACCCCATGGACTGTAGCCCAGCAGGCTCCATGGAATTCTCCAGGGAAGAATACTGGAGGGGGTTGCCGCTATTAGTCATAGGACACTATCAGTAAGATACCATATAAACCATCCAATAGAAATAGTGCCACTTAAGATACTGAATACATTATATATGTTATTCATTTCCCTTCACAAATTGTTTTGAAAACTTCACAGTGATATCATTACTGATACATAGGAATAATGACTATGAATCTTATTTACTTCTAAGAACATGTTATGGGGCTTACTGTTGCTATTTACAAATATGCCAGTTGTGAAGAAAGAAGAGTCCCTTCTGGTAGGTTTTGTATCAGCATTTATTATATCTACTCATGAAAGAGTGGCATAAATTAACATTTTATCATCCATCCCCTAACCTAGGATTCCTTGTTAGAACATTGTAAGCTTTTCCCGTTAAGTTGATGCTTTGACTTAGAAACACGTCAAATGTTAGACCAGGAAAGAATCCTAGGTATCTGGTTCGAAGTTCTTAATTTTATACATGATAAAAAGGTTCAGAGAAGCTGACTGCTTTTCCCAGGGTCATAAAGCTGTTTTCAGAATGAGGTTTAGAACTCAGGTCCCAGCTCTCCCAGTTCTATGCTGTGCCGGTGAGCCACAAGAGTTTAACAAAGAACCCTGTCATAAGCCTTCCTAAAAAGGTGGCAGCCTTTCAAAAACCATTTCTGGAAGGGACAGGATACACAATACTAGCACTTCAGTTCTCCGTCACAAAGGTCTCCTCTTACAAAGGAAGCAGGTCTTGGCCCCTGAGCCTGCCCTGAGAGGCCGAGCTGTTGCTTCTCCTGACCACACCATTCCCCAAAGACAACACGCAACAGCTTGCTGTTTGTGGTCCCTGTTTCATGAGTGCATCATTCTTCCAGTTAAGCTCTTTTCTGGCATAAGACGTATGCCCCAGTTGGGACGTGGAAGACTTTTTCATTGTCTTTTCCTAGAATGCATCTGTGTTAGTTTTGGTGTTTTTTTTTAAAGATCTAAAACTGGCCCCCATACAAGTTGGGGGGCGGAGAGAAAGACTGGAGAAAGAGGCAGATCACCCCAGACTGGTGGGTGTCAGATTTAATGAGAGAAGTCATTTTCAAAAGACTGAACCCCAAACACTGATTCTTCAGGGAAGGAATTCAGCAACTTCTTAACCTCATACTCTGGGCTCAGCATCCCCAAAGAGCCTCCTTAACAGTCTGCAAAATAACCTTACTCCATAATCTATCCTCACGGAATCAGTTTATTGAACAGTCTCAACTGGGTGGGAAATAGCTTTACTGTTTTCTTCAGTCACTACTCAGATATCTCCATCTCCTGGCACTCGTTTCAGGCAGATCCTGTAGCTTCCAGATTTTTACAAGTATGTGAAGGAACCCCATTGCATTCATGGCAACTACCTGATGCTAAAGCTGAAACTCCAGTACTTTGGCCACCTCATGAGAAGAGTTGACTCATTGGAAAAGACTCTGATGCTGGGAGGGATTGGGGGCAGGAGGAGAAGGGGACAACAGAGGATGAGATGGCTGGATGGCCTCACGGACTCGATGGATGTGAGTCTGAGTGAACTCCAAGAGATGGTGATGAACAGGGAGGCCTGGTGTGCTGCGATTCATGGGGTCGCAAGGAGTCGGACATGACTGAGCGACTGAACTGAACTGAATCATGCAGGGATTGACGGGGTCTGGTCCAGGCTCAATCTCATGCAACCTCATCTCCAATCCCAGGCCTCTCTCCACATACCCCAAATCGGGCTGCCATGTGGCAGAAGAGACTGGCCTGTCCCTCTCCTTTCCTCCTTATCCTTCCCCTTCTACTTTTGGCTTTTCCAAGGTCTGGGTTGAGGAAGATAAAATGAAAAGGAAAAGCATATATATATATTTTTTGTTTGCTTGAATTACTCTGCATTTTAGTTCTTCCATGGCTATTACTGGCTGGCCATCAGTGACCTCTTTAAGGCAGACATCCAAATAACTAGCACTTTTCCAAGGTTCACAGGAAGCTGCCTTAGAAACCCGCAGATCCTCAACACTGCACAGTCCCCAGACAAAGGTGACCCAGGTTGTGGCTTACCTCTTGAAATTTCCCCATCCCTAATGGTATATCTCCTTCCATCCTAACCTGCCACTGCAGTGTTCTCTTGCCCCAGCAAGTCATCTTTAGGACAAGTACTTTTAAGGTAGCTTCTACCTTTCACAGCATCCTCTTAAGCCACGGGAAACTCAAACATCCGTTCCGTGCCAAACAATGACAAGGCAGGCTACAACTCACTGATTTCACTCTGTCATTGGAGGTGTTCCATCTGCTGTCCTACCTTTAAAATTCCCCCAGGTAAGAAGCAGGTCCCAGTATCCATTTCCATGTACATCTCAAACATCAGGGAGCATCTTGATCCCTCTCCCCCATCTCCAGCCATCTCAGGGAAGGCATAGGGCTTCTGTCTTTGAGCCGGTCTCTCACAGAGGGGAGAGCTGCCAATTTCCTCCTCTTCTAGGGACACCCATATCTTCATGTAACTTTCTTGAACCCTCTAAGTTGGTTTAAAGAGGTGTTACCTTCTTTTACTGAAGTGAGTGGGGGAAACGCCACAGTCCTCCCTAGTTAAGCCAACAGCTCACCACCTCTATGTATTCCTTGCTTCTCTCCATGGAATGGGGATGAGTTACAAGGTAATGAGGAAAAGGGTGATGACCCCAGGACAAGCCCAGTCACAGGTTAGTAAGTTCACGAAGTATGCAATATCTCACAGCCCATATTCTATTGGGTTGGCCAAAAAGTTCATTTGGATTTTTCCATAACATCTTATGGAAAAACGTCAACCAGTTTTTTTGGCCAACCCAATATTTGTGCTAGGCATGGAATTAGGGCAACACAGCAAAATCAACAAGGAAAGTATTTGAAATATTCTATAAAGGAAAAGGAAAAGGGAAGGAGGGCAGTTCTTTTCTGAGGTCATTGATACAATATAAAAGATGGGCCAAAAACTCATATGGTATACAGGAATGAAAATGTCTGTGAACTCTACTTTATCAACAGAAAAATTCAGCATACCGAGAACAAATATTTGGGAAAATAGCAGTAAGTTATTTTATCTTGATATTAAAAATGCAGATGTGATGAATAAATGATTAAAATTGCATTTGATAGACTGAGCATCATTTATATGTTACTATAAGCATCCAATTAAGTGCACTGTTAGGTCTGGAAATTTAGAAAAGGGTCAAATCTTTAAATAGTTGTTTTTCTCTTCATTAAGTTAAATTAATGTACTGGTTTTGGATTTCTTCCTCTGCCCCCAAGGCAAGAGTTCTTAATTATTAAGCAGTTTAATTTAGAGTTTATATTTTTAACACTTCAACTGTGCTGTTCTTTAGTTAAATTGTGAAATTTCAAAACATTCATTGATAAGAATTTTCATTAGGTTGACCAGATATCAAAATTATTTATAAGCAGCTTCTTATTTATACAAGTCTATGCATGCCTGCTAAGTTGCTTCAGTCATGTCTGACTCTATGCAACCCTATGGACTGTAGCCTGCCAAGCTTCTCTGTCCATGGGATTCTCTAGGCAAGAATACTAGCATGGGTTGCCATGCCCTTCCCAGGGGATCTTCCCAACCAAAGGATTGGACCTGCGTCTCTTACTAAGTTTCCGACACTGGCGGGTGGGTTCTTTACCACTAGCACCACCTGGAAAGCTCTAAACAAGCTCAACATATCACACACACATATACACACACACACATACACACACACACATACACACACACCCCGGTGGGGTGTGGGGGGAAGAGAGAGAGAGAGGCAAAGAAACAGAGTTGTTAAGCCAAATACCATACAACCAAACAACTCACTTTCCCTCTGGAAATTCTATTTTCCCATCTTTTCAGCTTCTTACTCCCTAGAAATGGTTCTACCTAAATCTTTATTTTGTTTTCAGCTAGGAACTAGATCAAAGAGATTCAGAATGGGTTCTAGATACCATTGTTTTTCTGTCAAGAGGCATTGAAAGAGGAGAGGTAAGTTTCCCTTGATATAATTTATTCTTTTGCAACACTCTCCTGCGAGTATCTCTACCCCTGATCCCACCCACTCATCACTCCTTTTTAATTTCTGTTACAAAATATGGTCACAAGTATTCCTGCAGCTCAGTATGAATCATATTTGAATTTTTCCATGGAAACATGGGTTTAGTTCAGTGCTGTTGTGGCAACCGGAGACTAACGAGTCATTAGGGGGTTGGCCTAATGGATCCCACCACCTGCAGTTCTTTCTATGGGAAATCATGTTCAGGGTTTTGAACAATGGCCATGAAATGGTAAGTTAAAGATACCCTGCATTTTTTTACAAATAACAGAGATATCCAAGAGGGAAAAAGCTCCTTAAAAAGTTCAACCTTTTCAAATGAACAATATTACTCTCATCTCATAGAGAAGTATCTTCAGAATTTCCTACTTAATATAAAGCAGAATCCATTCTTGATCCAATCAAGAATAAGATCTTTGTTATGCCTTCTCCATGATCTAATAAATAAATCTGTGCCAAACGAATGTTTTCTTAACATCCTTACTTTTCCCATCTCCTTAACATTTTCTATTATATTTCTGCCTCAAACTCAAAAAGTTCTTGTAACAAGTTAGTTAATAATGGAACCACTTTCTTGTTGTCTTTAACCTCCAACTTGAACTTTAGTTACCCTTAACCCTGCTATGGGCTGATGTTACCTGGATTTTGTTGTTCAGTTGCTAAGTTGTGTCCAACTCTTTGCAACCCCATGGACTGCAGCACACCAGGCTTCCCTGTCCTTCACCATCTCCCAGAGTCTGCTCAAACTCATGTCCTTTGAGTCAGTGATGCCATCCGACCACCTAATCCTCTGTTGCCCCCTTCTCTTCCTGCCTTCAATCATTCCCAGCATCAGGATCTTTTCCAATGAGTCAGCTCTTCACATCAGGTGGCTAAAGTACTGGAGCTTCAGCATCAGTCCTTCCAATGAATATTAAGGGTTGATTTCTTTTATGATGGACTGGTTTGATCTCCTTGCTGTCCAAGGGACTCTCAAGAGTCTTCTCCAGCACCACAGTTTGAAAGTTACCTGGATAGGGTTACTTTTCTACAATTCACCAGCAGGTTGGCTATGTCAGATGGAAGCCAAGTTTGAAACTGCCCTAAGATCTAGAAATCCAAGAGCAAAGAGCTTAGTTTCAGCATCTGTGGTTTCATGACAATTTGGGGATGAATATTAGAGATTTCTGAAGTTTCAACAGACTGATTAGAAATTTCTTGAAAACTCTAGAACAAAAGACATTTTCTTACAAGTTTTGTTTCTTATCAAAATAATACATATATATAGTCCAAGATGATACTACTTTTATCAGATTTGTTAAAACAAATAATATCAAGGTATCCCTAACTCCTCATTTCCCCATCCATTAAGTGATCACTTTTAACTTTTTTAGCTCTTGGTATTTACCCCCAAAACATGCTTGAACTGCTATTTCTAGATTTTTTTTCAGTCCCAGGCATTGTCTACTAAATATGGAAGACAAAGAGTTAGCTCTTTTTTCTCCTTCTAGCTCCCAAACGGCAGCATACTCCCCATGCCCCAGAAGTGCTAAAAACAAATTTTTGATTACATATTCAGTAGCTATATTATCATACCTATGTATGTAATGCAGGACTAAACCATTTAATACATTATGATGGAAATTTCTCCCCTGCTCAATATTTTTATTATTCTGAAGCTAACAGTTATTTGGATTATTTTTTCCCATTTGCTTAACTTTCTACTGGGGTGGCCAAAAAGTTCATTCCAGATTTTCTGTAATATGTTCTGAACTTTTTGGCCAACCTAGCAGATGACACCACCCTTATGGCAAAGTGAAGAGGAACTAAAAAGCCTCTTGATGAAAGTGAAAGAGGACAGTGAAAAAGTTGGCCTAAAGCTCAATATTCAGAAAACGAAGATCATGGCATCTGGTCCCATCACTTCATGGGAAATAGATGGGGAAACAATGGAAACAGTATCAGACTTTATTTTGGGGGGGCTCCAAAATCACTGCAGATGGTGACTGCAGCCATGAAATTAAAAGACACTTACTCCTTGGAAGAAAAGTTATGACCAACCTAGATACCATATTCAAAAGCAGAGACAATACTTTGCCAACAAAGGTCCATCTAGTCAAGGCTATGGTTTTTCCAGTGGTCATGTATGGATGTGAGAGTTGGACTCTGAAGAAAGCTGAGCACCAAAGAATTGATGCTTTTGAACTGTGGTGTTGGAGAAGACTCTTGAGAGTCCCTTGGACTGCAAGGAGATCCAACAAGTCCATCCTAAAGGAAATCAGTCCTGGGTGTTCATTGGAAGGACTGATGCTAAAGCTGAAACTCCAGTACTTTGGCCACCTCATGCAAAGAGTTGACTCATTGGAAAAGACTCTGATGCTGGGAGGGATTGGGGGTAGGAAGAGAAGGGTATGACAGAAGATGAGATGGCTGAATGGCATCACCGACTTAATGGACATGAGTTTGAGTGAACTCCGGGAGTTGGTGATGGGCAGGGAGGCAATTCATGGGGTCGCAAAGAGTCGGACACGACTGAGCAACTGCTGTCTCTTATACACATCTCCTCAGAAAGCACATTTGCAAGATGGTTGGCCAGGGTTAGTGGGAAGTAAAGAGATTCTGGAAGAGATGATTCTAATGAGCTTTGGTCTCATTAACACGGCGAGATAATTCAGTAACCTCGCCAAGCACGGGCAACGCTGAGCAAGTCTGAAGAGAGATAACTAGCTCCACTAAATGATAAACGCAAAGCTAGCTGCGGTGGTAAGCTCTGAAGAACTAAACAAACCACTGAATAGCATAAGCATTTCACTCATAATCAGAGACTGTAGAGACGGTGAGTGTTCGTGCTAAGGAATTATTGCCACCTACCACTAATGACACCACCCTTATGGCAGAAAGTGAAGAGGAACCAAAAAGCCTCTTGATGAAAGTGAAAGAGGAGAGTGAAAAAGTTGAATTAAAGCTCAACATTCAGAAAACTAAGATTATGGCATCCGGTCCCATCACTTCATGGCAAATAGATGGGGAAACAGTGGAAACAGTGGCAGACTTTATTTTTCTGGGCTCCAAAATCAGAAGATGAGATGGCTGAATGGCATCACCGACTTAATGGACATGAGTTTGAGTGAACTCCGGGAGTTGGTGACAGACAGGGAAGCCTGGTGTGATATGATTCATGGGGTCGCAAAGAGTCAGACACGACTGAGCGATTGAACCGAACTGAACTGAATATGTACTTATCACTAAGTAACCTCAAAACCTTCCCCAACCCGTCCAAATATTCTCTTGTTGCTTTTATTTACATTACCTATTCTATCGTCTTCATCTTCTTGAAGAAATCTCTCCCTAAAATTCTGGCTTGTTCCAACTTCTGCGAGTCATACTTTTTAGCCGATAGTTTTCATTCACTATCAAATTATGGGAGTGTGTTCCTTTCCTGAGTTGACTCTCCTGTTTCTTAGGTACAACGGCTCTTTTTTATCTTGGTTTGCTCTTTTGTTTTAAAGGAGTACATCCTTCAGCAGCCTCCCAAGAAAGGGTACACTGGAGTCAATGTTTTCAGATGGTTCTTATACATCACTGGTAATTACTCTGTCCTTATACTTCACTGGAATTTGGCTGAGCATAGATTTCTAGGTTGGAAGTGATTTTCCCTTAGAATATAGAAGATAAATTGCTCCACTGTTCTTTATCAGCATTGTTTTTCTGCAATTTGCAGCCATTCTAATTCCTGTTCCTTTTTATAGGATAGGTTCCCGCCTCTGTCTGGAAGCTTGTGTGGTCTTATCTCTTTTCCTAGCGTTCTGAAATATTATGACGGACTTTGGTTGAGATCAATTTTTAATGGTTTCAGACTCCTCCCGCTGACTCCTTGATCTTATATGCCTACTGCCCTCTTCACACAGATATAATCCTACAGGTTTATTCCTTGGAGTGGGTGAGACAGGGGAGTCTGTGGACTGTGGGCCATCTTTGGCCTACTATATGCCTGAAGAAGTGAAGTGAAGTGAATTTACTCGGTCGTGTCCAACTCTTTGTGACCCTGTGAACTGTAGCCTACCAGGCTCTTCAGCCCATGGAATTTTTCAGGCAAGAGTACTGGAGTGGGTTGCCAATGCCTAGTCATCTTTTAATCTCAACTCAAGGGTCTTCCCCTTTGAGAACATCCCTGGTTCAACCAACCTGAGTCAAACACTTCTTTTTTTGTGTGCCACTGCTGTGTCTCATATTTATCTCTGTTGCGGACCTTGTAACCCTTTATTACATTGTCTGTCTCATTGACAAAAATCAAAGTCAAGGATAATGTTCCATTTCATGATGAAATATTCTTCTGATCCACAGAAGGAAGTAAGTTGACTTCTATTATGCTAAGGACTTTATGTACACTCGTTAAACCCTTAAAATCCAATGAGAAATGCATCATAATGTCTATCTTACAGCTGAGGAAACCAAACCTTAGAGACGTTAGGTTTCTTCTGCAGGACACGCAGATAAGCTGCAGAGGTGGGATGCGACCCCAAGCCTACCTGTCTGCCAGTGAGCAGCCTCTCCTCTTTGATTCTGAATGAATCCCTGTATCCCCCCTCCTGTGTGTCCCTCCCCACACGTCCTGTTGTGGTTTTCTAGTGCTGCTGTGAAAAACCTGCAACATATCTGTGACTGACAACAACAGAAATTCATTCTCTCCTAGTTCTGGATGCTAGAAGTCTAGAATCAAAGCGTCCCGCCACAGGCTCTAGAGACAATCTGCTTCCTCCTGCTTCCGGTGGGCAGCTGGCAGTATTGCTCATGGCTGTGTCGCTTGAAGCTCTGCCCGGCTTTCCCATGTCCTTCTGTTCTCTCAGTATCTCCCTTATGTACCTCTTTTTCTTTTAATGAGAACTTTATTTACTTATTTATTTATTTATTTTTCCTTTTTTGGCCACGCCACATGACATGTGGAATCTTAGTTCCCTGACCAGGGATCGAACCCATAACCACTGCACCGCCAAAAAGCCCCCCTTATATATCGCTTATAAAACACTTGTCGTCAGCTAAGACCCTCCAGATAATCTCAGATGATCTCATCTTGAAATTCTTAATTACATCTGCAAAGATCATTTTTTTTCTAAATAAGGTCACGTTGACAGGTTCCATAATGTGGGGACCATCATTCCATCCAGTATATCTCCACCTTCTTTTACTTTTGGAAAAGAAACAGCATTGTTTGAAGGAAAGACCTTAACTCTGAAACGGATTCGCATTGGAATTCTAGCTCTGCCTCCTACTGGCTGGGTGATGTTTGGTCAGTACCTGAAAACCATCAGCCTCTCCCTCTTCTTTAAAAGGGAAATATTTGTTTCATAGACTGATTTGGGGATTAAATGAAGTAAATCACCTAACACATAGTAGACAGGAGTCACGGCCCATTCTCTAACCACCTTTATAAATAACGCCTCTCTAAGGCCAAATCACAAGCTGAGTGATACATACTAGACTTTATTAAAAAGTACTGAAAACAAAAGTTCAGATTTTAAAAACGGCCATTGTTTGAACTCTGCACTTTTTACTCTGAGTTAGTTTCTGTTTTCAATTTCCTGGGATCTGGTTCTGATCTTACTATAGGTAAAAGTTTCATGGCTTCATCGTCAAGATATGAGTTTTTAAATATTTTTGCATTTTTCTGAAAACTAACAAATATTTAAGAGATGTGTATTATGTGCCAGTTTATGAGTCTCAAAAAAGGTGTCAGTTTACAAATATACCTCATTTTTTTAAAATCCAAAATAACATTGTTGAAGTTGGCCACCAACTCTTTACCACATTTAATACTAGACTACTTTTGACTATTTCCAACTGGAATTTATCCTCAAGGAATGAATGTTTGCTACTCCTGAGTATATTTTTTGTTAATGTGATAAGCAGCATAGATGGGTGGAAAGAATAACAAACGTAAATCAGAAGAACTTGCTTCAAAATTCAGTGTGTTATTACCAGCTATGTGACCTAAGGGAAGTCATATAATCTTGCTGAGCCCATTTTTTTTTCTACAAAGAGTGATGCAGATATCTGCCTTGCTAAACTGTTAGAGCTGCTGTCAATACATGTTCCATGGTAAAAACATACAAACCCTGGACTGGGCTAGATATACAAAGCTGAATGTGAGAAGCATAGACCCTCACCCTCCCTAGTGGACAGCATCAAAATAAAATTATACCCGTGAAAGCGTTTTAACGATGTTAAAGTGATATGTGTTATTGGACCCCTTATATCCCCAGCAATGATGCTCATCCTAGAATCATGGGATAATACAGAATCCAATCTTAAGCCACTTTATGATTGATCATGGGAGTGGACAATACAATAACACCTGCCCTGACTAAAGGGGAAAGCTCCTAAAAGTTAGCAAGGGCTAAATCTCATAGTGCATTGCAACAACTTTCAAAATTCTCTTCCACTACAATTTATTCCCCTATTACTTGCCCTATGGAACCCTGGAAAATTCTTATCAGCGTTTTTAAGGGACCGTCTAGAGCAGTGATCCCCAGCCTTTCTGGTACCAGGGACCCATTTTGTAGAAGACAACTTTTCCACGGACAAGCAGTGGAGGCGGGGGTGGGGATGGTTTCAGGATGATTCAAGCACGTTACATTTGTTGTGCACTTTATTTCTATTATTATTACATCAGCTCCATCTCAGATCATCAGGCATTAGATCCTGGAGGTTGCAGACCCTTGCTCTAGAGAATCAGACTGAATATGCTGCCCTGCTCCCAGACCAGAGCTGTCTGGCGGTGTGGTGGGCCTTTGCAGCCCACATTGCTGGCCCCACGGCATATAAAACCCTCCTCCCGGTCCCACTACTGCCTGTGTATGTTTATTACCAGAATGTCCTCTGTATCATTCTGCATTAGTACTATAAATAGTTACACCATCTCACACAGCAATTAAAGGAGAGATAAAGAAGGCCAACTATAACCTTGCTATTAGCACAAAGGCAAACTATAATGCATGTTAAACACAGGACACTAAATGTTAAAGAGTGGTATAAATCCAAATAAGACACTGCTCAGAGGACTGAAAAGGGAGGAATGCAAACCAACCAAGGGGGCAGATTTGAGATCATGCCCTGCTAACCTCTATTATATTTGTTCCATTTTAAGTCTCATCCCTGTTGGCTCAGACAGTAAATAATATGCCTGCAGTGCAGCAGACCCAGGTTCGATCCCTGGGTCAGGAAGATCCCCTGGAGAAGGGAATGGCTACCTACTCCAGTAATCTTATTTGGAGAATGCCATGGACAAAGGAGCCTGGTAGGCTACAGTCCATAGGGTCTCTAAGAGTTGGACATGACTGAGTGATTAACACTAAGTCTCTTCAATCCCATGAAAATATAAAGCATAGTCAACGTATCCTGAGCAAGGCTCACTCGGCACATGGATGACTCCCCTCCCCAGCCTTCCTATGGTCAGGAGCAGCCCGTGATGAGTTTCTGGTCAGTGGAATGTGAACAGAAGTTATGTGCATGATCTCCAGGTTTGGAAGGAAGATGACCCTTATACATCTTGTGGGAAAGAAGGCGGAGTCCCCATCATACTGATCAAGTTAACCAAAGGAAGAGGGGCACTTGACATTTTTGTTTACCCCTTCAATACCATCATGAAAGTGAAAGTGGCTCAGTCGTCTCTGACTCTTTGCGACACCATGGACTATACAGTCCATGGAATTCTGCTGGCCAGAATACTGGAGTGGGTAGCCTTTGCCTTCTCCAGGGGATCTTCTCAATCCAGGGATCAAACCCAGGTCTCCCACATTGCAGGCAGATTCTTTACCAGCTGAGCCAACAGGGAATACCATCAGAGGAGCATGCAAAATTTTCCTACAGTTTTTGAGACTTCATACTCTCTGGGAGTTAAGACCCTCTAAATAATAGCTTCTAACAGAAATTCCTTTAAAAAAAAATAGAGAGCATGTGTTTTGAAGATATTGTGAGCTATACTGGTGTCACCGTACTTCTTATGAGGACATAGAGTGTTAGTTACGAACGTGGGCTTTGCAGTCAGACAGACCTGAGTTTGAGTTCACATTAGCCACCAAGTAGATTCATGCTGTTTATTGGGTTTCTCTAAGTTTTTAGAGCTGACACTAAAAAAGTCTCAGTACTTTTTAAATGTATAATACTGGGATATTAATAGGAGTCTATTTCATAGTATTGCTGTTTATCATAGTATCTGGCACACAGTAAGTGTTTAAGAAAAGTTGTCTATCATTAATAAGTGTATCTAGTGCCATGTAATTTTAAAAATTAAACTGTTGATAGTCATTAGTGCTATTATGAAGTCATTCAGGTTTTCCTTCCAAAGGTGGGGTTATACCCCCCTTCCCACCTCTTAGAGTTATGTGTACTCACATGTTTAATTTTTACCAGTGAAACATGAGCGGAATAGACATGGATCACTTCCACGTAGAAGTTTTAAGAGTCAGCATTTAAAATACTATCTTTTTTTCTGCCACACTGGCAATGATCCAGCTAGTGGCTCCTCTGTCGGCTTGGGTCCTAGAGCCAACCTATGACGTAGCATGGCCAAGAAATAAATCCTTGTTATTTTAAGCAACTAGAGATGTTGGAGTTTGTTTATTAATAGCCCCCTCTGACCTATACAGGAACAAATATTCATAGGGGTAACTTAGTTTTAAAAATAGTTTCATTGTTTTATAGCAACGTCTCATAATAATAGCTGACAACTGCAAAGGGCTCACAATATTCCAGGAATTGTATGCTTTACGTGTATTAACTCATCCATCCATTTCCACAATAACCCCATGAGATGCCTGCAGAGTTCTTATCCCCGGTGAATAGGAGCAGAGAAGTTAAGTAGTTTGCTTAAGGTGACATATCTGGTGTCTAGTGTGGTAGAAACCAGTTTCAAACCAGCCCAGCTAATTTTCAAGGCTATGCCACTCATCTCTGCATTCTGTTGCTTCCTGCAGTGAATGCTGGAGTGTAGCTCCCAGGTAGCCTGCTTCAGGACCAAGGCTCTGGGCTCATCAGTTGTCAGAAGCACTGACTGCTGGTGGGCTGACTCCCCGAACACCATGGAAAGCTCCCTCAGGCAGAGGGCTGCTTCCCCAACTTTGGCCCTTCTCTGAAGGACTCGCTGCCTCTGCAATGATGTTCAAGTTTTCCCTTTGCCTTTTTCTCCTTTCCTTACTTCCACTCTTCCCCAAAGCATTCCCAAATAAATTTCCTTCATGTAAATCTCATCATTTCCAAGTATGTTGCCCAGGGAACCAGAACAACATTACCCCTCTGTTTAGCTCCACATGTGTCCTGAAACATACATGGACTACATATTAACTCCATGCACAATTAATTGCCAAATGACCGTCACAGTCCATGTGAGTTCAGGGAGAATAAAGATCATCAGACTGTCTGGAGAAAACTCAAATGATGAAACTTCTCAGGAGTTAATGGAGATGTAGACTCTTCTACTTTCTCTACTGAGTTCAGGACACTTCATTTTTCAGAAATGTCACCTGTAGTTATTTAGATCCAGAAAAATGTCAAAAAAAGAACCACATATTTGTATATAACAAATGATAGTTGATCTGTATTATGACATTTATTCGTACTTGTAAATAGAAATGGGAAATTGTCTCAAGGTTACATAACTCATGAGCTTCATCTCTTTGATGAAGATAGATGTCTCAGGAGGCTAGAAGTCATGGATCTCTATTGCACCAGATATTACATATCACTGTATTCTACTTATACATGAGAATACTATTGAAAACTGATGTCTTAAATTGATTTTGATTTCTAAGAAATGATGAGGAAAACCTAAGATTTACTTTATAACCCATCCTCTCTCTCTTGTACATCTTAGCTTACATGGCATCTAATACCAGTAAAATTTAAAGAGAGCCGAAATATTACTTGTGATGTTATTTATTCTTTTACCATAATTGAGTATTTCTCACAATTTCAGCTCTATCCCATTAGCAGTTGTCCATATTTACATGCTGTAAAACTTGAAATATACAAGAAGTTCACAGGTGTGGCAACAAAACAGGCCAAATTATAAAACCAAAAGAGTCTAAATACACCTGTGTAATTTAAATGTCAGTTGCTTAGTCGTGTCCGACTCTTACCATCTCATGGACTGTAGCCCAACATTTTACCCTTCCATGGGATTCCCCAGGCAAGAGTACTAGAAGGAGTATCCATTCCCTTTTCCAGGGGATCTTCCCAACCCAGGGATTGAACCTGGGGCTCCTGCATTGTAGGTGGATCCTTTACTGTCTGAGCCACCAGGAAAGCTCATCTATGTAATTTAAGATAAACATTATTACCTATTTTCCTTGGTATAAGCATATCTTGTGCATTGTACATTCTGCTTATATATCTTCACTACATGTTAATATAGGTCAATAGCTAATGTTATATAGAATTCAGGACAAATTAGATTATTATATTTCCTTCTTTGTGGATTATCTTGGTTTGCTCAGGCTGCTACAACAAATACTACAAACTGGGTGGCTTAAGCAGAAATTACCTGCTTACAATTCTGGAGGCCAGAAGTCAAAGATCAGGGTACTAACATGGCTGGGTTCTAGGGAGAGCATTCTTCCTGGTTGCAGACATCCATTTTCTCCTTGGACCCTTACATGGTGGAGAAAGAGAGAAAAAATATATAAAAAACAAACTCTTTGATGTCTCTTCTAAAAAAGTGTTAATCCCACCATGAGGGCTTTACCCTCACGACATAATTATTGGTTTGGCCAGAGTTTGTTCAGATTTTCCTGTAACATGGAAAAACGTATACAAACTTTTTGGCCAACCCAATACTGTCTAAAGGATCCATCTCCAAATATCATTACACTGGTTTTAGAGTTTCAAAATAGGAATTTAGGAGTGGGCACAAATATTCAGTTCTTATTTTTCACCTTGGGTGGACTCCAGGAGTTGGTGATGGATAGGGAGGCCTGGCGTGCTGCAGTTCATGGGGTCGCAAAGAGTCAGACACAACTGAGTGACTGAACTGAACTGAACCAAAAAAGTAGGATTTTAAGAATAAAAACTTAAAACTGAGTAGCTTATATTGTCTACAGAATTTTAAATCCATTTAAATCATTGTGGAGTTTGTGTTTACAAAACATGTAACAAAGCCCTTTGTAACCATCAGTTCAAAATGTAAGTAAGAATCCTATTCCTTATGGCTACTTTAATTTTATTGAACATACATTAAATTATGTTAATATTTCAGTGGGGATATATTAATACTTTTGCACTCATATTACTAACCATTAAACAACTGCTTTATTTTCACAGAATTACAGATAGGAATAGAAAATATGCACCCTTTAAAGTGTTAATATAGGTTAATGAGAGAAGTAACTCCTTGGAGTAACCAAGGAAAGAATAGCCAGAAAGAGTGGAAATGTTAAATTATGAGATATTTTCAGAGAAATATAATCTTTGAAAAAGTTGCAAGTGACTGAGACAATTCAAACTAATCAAATAACTACCATAATAGCGGTGCATAGGAGATTTGGTTTAATGCCTAGAGAAGAACTATCCAAAATTAGCATATCAATTATTTGCAGGTAAACAGTTGCTTTTTTCTCCAGCTTTAGGGTGTTGAAAAATAATTTGTTTACTGAAATAATTTCTAAATTTCCCCCCAGCAATCTTGTGAATTAACTTGGACACGTTAAAGCAAAGTTTAGTACATAATTCCCTCCAAAGTGCTATACCTTCCATCTAGCTAAGACACAGTTCTGAATATCCATGGTGTCAACTGTGAGTCTTCCACTTCATCTTGGTTATATGGCTCTCAGATATGTATGCTTTTTCATTCATTAAATGCTGCTTCTATCAAAATAAATGTTGGCATTAAAATACCTTGACATCAATATCAAAATATTTAATTTAAAACAAGGTTTGAAAAGGCCAACTGTCTAAATATAGTAAGATATTTCCCTGCCTATACCATAGCCCATCAGGCTCCTCTGTCTCTGGAATTCTCCAGAAAAGAATACCAGAGTGAGTAGCCATTCTCTTCTCCAGGGGATCTTCCCCACACAGGGATCAAACCCCAGTCTCCTGCTTTGCAGGCAGATTCTATACTGCCTGAGCCACCAGGGAAGCTCAGACTATATTTTACGTCTTATGAATGATTAGGTGATTCAGTCTTGGCATTGATGAAATAGGCTTGTTCAAATGCCCTGTGGACTCCTAAGAGGGAGAGCATCTCAAAACTTTCCTTGACTCTCAACCAGGCACATTCACCAACAATAGTCTCTGAGACATAATGAATGAAAGTAAGAATAGTCATCATGACCATAGAAAACATCTTTGATTAAGAGGATATTTTATACAGAAGCATGATTTCTGTTTTCAGAAGAATTACAAAATAGTTTCTTCTTGAAATAGTTATTGACAGTATTAAATTTCATTACATTTTTTCAAATGATTATAAATTATCAGTAAAAATGAACAAATCTTAAAGATTTTATTGCAGTACATAGTTTAAAAAACAAGGCAACCATCAGCTGGGTATATCTTACTTCCTATGAATATGTGTCTGTGTAATTTTTTTCTATTTTGTGAGAGGGACTGCACAGCACAGCTTGTGGAATCTTAGTTCTGTGACCAGGGATTGAACCCATCCCCATGCAGTGGATGCACAGATTCTTAATCACTGGACTGCCAGAGAATTCCCTACATAATTACTACAGAGGATGATATGGCATGTTGGTGCTGAACTTGGGCTCAGGAGCCAGAGTACCTTAGATCAAAGCTTGACTTCATCACTTCCTATCTGTGTGACGTTGCCATTAGGTAAACAAGCCATTAACCTAACTTTCTGTGGCTCAGTTTCCTCACCTAATAAATGAGATGATCACAATTATGCCTACTTCATAAAGTTATAGGAGAAGGCAATGGCGACCCACTCCTGTACTCTTGCCTGGAAAATCCCATGGATGGAGGAGCCTGGTAGGCTGCAGTCCATGGGGTCGCGAAGAGTCAGACACGACTGCAGCGACTTAGCATCCATAAAGTTATGAAGGTTAAATGTGTTAATTATAAAGCAGTTAGAACAATGCTTAGCATATGGTAATTATGCAAAAAGCAGTAGCTATCCAGTTTTGCTGGTTAGTTTTCCCATGCAGAAGTTAACTTATAAATTCTCCCAATTTTGTGGCCTAGTTTAGATATTCACGTAATTCATCATGCGTACGTGTAATGTTTTTAAAGCTTTCTACCACTGAAAAATGTATATGTAACATCTGAACATCAAAAAAAAAAAAAGTGAGGTTTGTTAAAAAGCTTCCTATTATAAAGAATTGTGACCTACTTACATTTGGTCTGTGAATAGCCCAGCCTTTCGTACCTGAAGTTTAGAACATAAGAAACACCACACTGAGTTACACCCCCAGCTTCAGCTGCTCGACATTCTCTGTTTGATAATGGTATCTAGAAGTAGGGCCCAGGGATAACATGGCTGCCCTCCATAAAACCAAACTAAAGCATTCAGGAATGTATACCAACAACCTTGAATAACTTCCCTGGGACCCATGAGGCATCTATGATTCATTAATTTTTGCCAGTCCTTCATGTACCATTTTTAATCAATTTCCATCTAGGAGGCTGGCAAGAGAAATACATGTCTACATTCTTTTTATATTTATTCTGAAAATTGTACTTCTAATCTTTACTAAAAGATTTTGTCCTAGAATTCCACAAATAAGGGAATAAATGTTAAAATGATAAGAAAAGTCATATATGTGGCATATGAGTTGAAAACCATTCTGGACATTTTGAACTTAATTCCTAGAGAAATTTAGTAATGTGATAAAGCCTGGAAAGGTAGTGTTCTTTTTCTGAAAACCCAATTATGATCCTGATTCTCCTTATTCAGATAAATGAACTCTTCACCTGGCCAATGAAAATGCTAAAATTCTTGCAGTTCATTATAATAGAAGCAATGGATGTTTCCTGAGCATAGTTTCTTACTTTATTTGCTACAAATTGTCTATTTGTACGTCAGTATACACCGATTAGTTTTATGTTTCTGCCCTTGAGAAATGTTTTATAATTAAGTGTATAAAATGACTTCTAATTCTTACTTCCTTAAGGTATATGATAATTATATGCATAAATTTGAATTTTAAAGACTTAGTTTCATTTAACAGGGGTTCAAGTATTCTTGTACGTAAACAATGTTGGGAGACATTAAAGTGTTCAATACCTAGAGCTGTACTTTATACAGCAATGGAGGACAGTTGATGATATATGTCCCTTAAATTTGGGGCTCTCCAGGTGGCACCAGTAGTAAAGAACCAACCTGCTAATTCAGGAGACAAAAGAGACCTAGGATCAGTACCTGGGTAGGGGAGATCCCCTGGAGGAGGGCATGGCAACCAACTCCAGTATTCTTGCCTGGAAAATTCCATGGACACAGGAGCCTGGCAGGCTGCAGTTCATAGGGTCGCAGAATATGGCATGACTGAAGTGACTTAACACACATGCATGCATGTCCCCTAAATTTCAAGGTATGCTTTTCTTTTATATTTGCAATATTCCTTTTTATATAAAATAAAATAAGCCATCCATCATTGCTGTTTTTGTTTAAATGCACAAATTGAATACATAGAGCTTTAATAAATATTATTCATGAAGAGCATTAGTCAGTCAGTCAGTTCAGTCGCTCAGTCATGTCTGATTCTTTCTGACCCCATGAACCACAGCATGCCAGGCCTCCCTGTCCATTACCAACTCCCAGAGTTTACCCAAAACTCATGTCCATTGAGCCGGTGATACCATCCAACCATCTCATCCTCTGTCATCCTTCTCCTCCTGCCCTCAATTTTTCCCAGCATCAGGGTCTTTTCAAATGAGTCATCTCTTCCCATCAGGTGGCCAAAGTATTGGAGCTTCAACTTCAACATCGGTCCTTCCAATGAAACACTCAGGACTGATCTCCTTTAGGATGGACTGGTTAGATCTCCTTGCAGTCCAAGGGACTCTCAAGAGTCTTCTCCAACACTACAGTTCGAAAGCATCAATTCTTCTGTGCTCAGCTATCTTTATAGTCCAATTCTCACACCCATACATGACTACTGGAAAAATTATAGCCTTGACTAGACGGACCTTTGTTAACAAAGCCATGTCTCTGCTTTTTAATATGTTGTCTAGGTTGATCATAACTTTCCTTCCAAGGAGTAAGTGTCTTTTAATTTCATGGCTGCAGTCACCATCTGCAGTGATTTTGGAGCCGAGAAAAATAAAGTCAGCCACTGTTTCCCCATCTATTTGCCATGAAGTGATGAGACCGGATGCCATGATCTTAGTTTTCTGAATGTTGAGTTTTAAGTCAACTTTTTCACTGTCCTCTTTCACTTTTATCAAGAGCTCTTTAGTTCTTCTTCACTTCCTGTCATAAGGGTGGTGTCATCTGCATCTCTGAGGTTATTGATATTTCTCCCGGCAATCTTGATTCCAGCTTATGTTTCTTCCAGCCCAGCGTTTCTCATGATGTACTCTGCATATAAGTTAAATAAGCAGGGTGACAGTATACAGCCTTGACGTACTCCTTTTCCTATTTGGAACCAGTCTGTTCCATGTCCAGTTCTAACTGTTGCTTCCTGACCTGTATACAGGTTTTTCAAGAGGCAGGTCAGGCGGTCTGGTATTCCCATCTCTTTCAGAATTTTCCACAGTTTATTGTAATCCACACAGTCAAAGGCTATGGCATAGTCAATAAAGCAGAAATAGATGCTTTCCTGAAACTCTCTTGCTTTTTCCATGATCCAGCGGATGTTGACAATTTGATCTCTGATTCCTTTGCCTTTTCTAAATCCATCTTGAACATCTGGAAGTTCACAGTTCATGTATTGCTGAAACCTGGCATGGAGGATTTTAAGCATCACTTTACTAGAGTGTGAGATGAGTGCAATTGTGTGGTAGTTTGAGCATTCTTTGGCATTGTCTTTCTTTGGGATTGGAATGAAAACTAATCTTTTCCAGTCCTGTGGCCACTGCTGAGTTCTCCAAATTTGCTGGCATATTGAGTGCAGCACTTCCACAGCATCATCTTTTAGGATTTGAAATAGCTCAACTGGAATTCCATCACCTCCACTAGCTTTCCGTAGTGATGCTTCCTAAGGCCCACTTGACTTCACATTCCAGGATGTCTGGCTCTAGGTGAGTGATCACACCATTGTGATTATCTGGGTCATGAAGATTTTTTTTGCACAGTTCTTCTGTGTATTCTTGCCACCTCTTCTTTATATCTTCTGCTTCTGTTAGGTCCATACCATTTCTGTCCTTTATTGTCTCAAGCCCATGAAGAGCATTATGAGGCCCTAATTATTTTTTTCCCAAAATCTTGTTCTGTAGACCATGTGACAAAAGTTATGGCCCTACAACTGTACCCTTAGGAATTTACCCAAGAGAATTGAAAATATATGTTCCCACAAAGACTTGCAAATGAATACTCATGGCAGCATTATTTTTATTAAATAAAAAGTAGAAACAACCCAATGTCCATCAACTAGTGAATGGCCAAACAAATTGGAATCTATTCATACAAGAGAGCATGTTATTCAGCTATAAAGAGGGATGAAATGCTGTTATTGCTACAGCATGGATGAGCCTCAAAAATATCATGCTAAGTCAAGAGAGCCATGTGGGAAAGACCATATATTGCATGTTTCCATCTACAAGAAATGCACAGAAAGGGGAAATCTATGAGACAGAAATTGGCAATGAAGATAAATGTATTATATATAATTATCTTAGAAATTTGGTTTTTAAAAAAATTCTTAGTAAAATTATAAATAATGAAATAGATGCTATGGTAATGATACCTATATACTTATACTTTCCGTATTTTATTATTCATGTCTTTTTATACTGCCTGAGGAAACATGTTTTAATTAAACAATTTCCTACAACAATTGGGACGATGCCACAACATCAAGTATGATTTAAATCTGCATACTACAGCATTAAACAGAGATGATTTTAGCATGATTTTTTTTTTCTGTTAACTATTAAACTAAATTGCTTCTTAGTGTGCTTTCTGGAGAAGGAAATGGCAACCCACTCCAGTGTTCTTGCCTGGAGAATCCCAGGGATGGCGGAGCCCAGTGGGCTGCCATCTGTGGGGTCGCACAGAGTCGGACACGACTGAAGCGACTCAGCAGCAGCAGCAGCAGTGTGCTTTCTAGTGGTAAAACTATTAAATACCATGGGATAAATTTTGCTGGAGTTTGGTTTTAAAGCTTATTATAAGCCAACCTTAAATAATAAGGGTATCCCACGCAGCATTCAATTCTCTACTTGTATCAGCTCATTTAATCCTCACAACAACCAGAAAAGGGACAGGCTAGTTAATTGCCATTTTCCAGATGCGATTACCACTTACAGAGAGGTTGAGGAACCTGCTCAGTTTCACACCACTGGGAAGAGGCAGAGCTTGGATTCCAACCCTGACATTCATTCCAAAGTCCATGCTCTTGTCCATGACACAGCTGTCTCTTAATGGAGCTTTGCAAGGACATATTGGGCTTCCCAGGTAGCTCAGTTGTAAAGAATCTGCCTGCCAACACAGGAAACGTAAGAGATATAGTTTCGATCCCTGGGTAGGAAGATTCCCTGGAGAAAGAAATGACAACCCACTCCAGTATTCTTGCCTGGGAAATCCCATGGACAGAAGAACCTGGTGGGCTACAGTCCATGTGGTCTCAAAGAGTCAGACACGACTTAATGACTAAACAACAACAATGAGGACATATTAATATCTGACTTACATTAGGAAGATGAAAAGTGCTCCAAATAGTCAACGTTTCCTATTGACAAGTCAGTTTTTAATGAATGAGTGGACCAGGGAACAACTGCTGTTATTTACTCAAATAAGCCAGAAAAACAATATAAGTATTATGCATTTATGTTGCAGGCGTTGAGAAAGGTTGTTTCAAGTGAGACTTATAAATGGCTGTCCTTGAGGAGACTTTATTAAGGAAAAATAATGGCTATGATGTGTTTGCTTTTGGGAAGAGGAGAGACTCCTTCCACATAATAAGAAAAGGTAATTGTCTAGTTTTAAGAATTTTTAATGCCAAGACTTAATTTTAAGGAGGTTCAAAGAAATAGACAACTGGAAACTTACATTTAAAAACTGGACCTTTTAAATTACATTTCTTAAATGGGGTTTTATTATTTGAATTTAAGAGTAATTTAAAAATTTTCTTAAACTTGTTATGTTCTCCTCATTTCCATCAGTAACATCAACAGGAAAACAAAGATTACATGGAAGCAATGCAAATGACAGATACACACACACCCACACCCACACACACACCCACACACAAACACAAAGTATCCTATGCGGGAAGAGCTTTCCTTCCGTAGAAATAAGCACAGGATTTGGCACAAGCTAGATTTAGGTTCAAGTCATGACTTTATTGATAGTTTATTTAGCCTTGTTCAAACTTCAGCATCATTGAATCTCAGGTCCAATTCATACCTCCTTCACACTGTTGTTCTGAAGATTAAGGGAAACAGTGGATGATAAGTGACTTTCCTAAGAAATTTGAGCAGCAAATATTAGTCACCCCTTCCTTCCTCCTGGAGTAGAATGGGGAGCCCAAAGATGTCTGTGATTCCTTCCTTAATCTTTCTTCCATGGTTGTACTGACACATAACCTGATAATATCTAAGGAAGCACATTTTGCTCTTAGGAGAAAAAGTATTAAATGTGTGGCACATTTGTATTATTTTTCCTTTCATCTCTGTTTTTTTTCCCTTTCCTTTCTCTTTCTTCTTTTCCTCTCTATTTTTTTTCCCAAAAAGTTTCTTTGATCAAGCTCATTGCAAAACAGTATCATAAATTTCTTAGTAATCCTAAACCCTGCTTTGAAAACATTATGCCTCATTTCACAGGCTAGATACCAATTTTCAAAAAACCTGAAATTCACAAACATGGGCGAATATGAATCCAAAAATGTGTGTAATATATGATCACTATTTGTGGTATTCATTTCTGCCAGACTACTGAATTGCACATTCCAAATGTGAGTTACAGTGTTCCTCTGAAACACCTACAGAAAGGATGCTGACGCCTCCTGGCCTCTATTGGCTTAGGTCTGGGCTGTGCTCTGCCAAGAGAAGCTGCTGTAGAGCTGCTTTTGTGGACATTTTAAAACCTCCACACTTTGTCTTGGCCGAAAATGTTGATCTAAATGTGCCAATTGAAATGGTCCAAAAATTCCAGAAAATTCAGTAAATACAACACAAACCCAAAAGAGTTCACAGATGTTAAATATCAACTATAAATATAAAATAAGTGTAGCTCTTACTAACACTTTTAGTTGAACAACAAATTCTAGTTAAAATTTCGACAGACCACTGATTATAAGACTCTTTGTGACCCCATGGACTGCAGCCCTCCAGGCTTCTGTGTCCATGGGATTCTCCACAGAAGAATACTGGAGTGGGTTGCCATTTCCTTCTCTGGGGGATCTTCCCCATCCAGAGGCTGAAGCCTGCTCTCTTGCATTGCAGGCAGATTCTTTACCATCTGAGCCACCAGGGAAGTCCTATTAATTATAATAGATGCAAATAAAGTAATATTTTGTGCTATTTAAAAGAGTTCAAAATGTAAAAATTAACAAGGACAGATCTTCAAAAAAGATATTTTTTTGCTATTGAAAAAAGTTCCAAACAGTGTGCATAACACACATCTGTACATTTTCCAAAAGTTAGACATAGACAGATACATAAACTGAAAGGGAGAATTGTATATTATTTAAAATTTTACTTTATGCCAATATTTTTGAATAAAATAAAAATTTGTCAGAACCGAACTATTAGAGATGCAGATACTATAACATGATAAATCAAATGGGATTTCTTATACTGACAACTAAGAGTAATGAGAAATTGGATAACTTGTGAACATTATCGATTTAGTAATTCTCAAAAAGGATTTGTATAGTTAACAGAAGGTAAAGCTCTTTTGGAACTGCCAAATAAAGAAAGAAATACCAAGAGTTTAGATTTAAATTATATAATTCTCATATTTGTTACCAAACTCAGTTCAGTTCAGTCGCTCAGTCGTGTCTGACTCTTTGCAAACCCATGAACAGCAGCATGCCAGGCCTCCCTGTCCATCAACAACTCCCAGAGCTTACTCAGACTCATGTCCATTGATTCGGTGATGCCATCCAATCATCTCATCCTCTGTTGTCCCCTTCTCCTCCCACCTTTGATCTTTCCCAGCATCAGGGTATTTTCAGATGAGTCAGTTCTTCACATCAGGTGGCCAAAGTATTGGAGTTTCAGCTTCAGCATCAGTCCTTCCAATGAATATTCAGGACTGATTTCCTTTAGGATTGTCTGGTTTGATCTCCTTGCAGTCCAACAGACTCTCAAGAGTCTTCTCCAGTGCCACAGTTCAAAAGCATTAATTCTTCAGGCCTCAGCTTTCTTTATAGTCCAACTCTCACATCCATACATGACTACTGGAAAAACCAAACTACCCAGGAATAAATTTAAAATTTTTAATTTTACATATTTAATATTTTCCAGAAGTGAAAAGCTTCAATATTTTCATTGACTTTACAGTGTAAACAAAATTCCCTTGACATTCCAAAAAAAGGTTAAAATGTTCTACCTTCTCTTCTGCTGAGGAGAAAGAACCCTTCCCATATCAGTAGAAACAGTGAACAATGATCAGTAAAAAGCTTCCAGATCTTTAGAAAAGATCTACTGATAATGAACACAGAAAAATTATAAACAAAGACAACTAGATAGTTGATTAGAGGAAGCTTCAAGATTTCCATGTTCATTGCATTCATCTCCTGTAGACCATAACTTTATGTATTTATTCATTCACTCATGTTTAACAAAAAGTGAACTAAATAGAGTACCTGTCCTCTGGTGAGAGAGGAAATAAACCTATCTAAACTAAAGCCAGAGAGCAAGAAGTGATGTCCAAAAATTTAAAAGATTGCAATATATGCAAATAACAAATCATTGTCTTGTACACTTGAAACTATGTTACATGCCAAGTATATCTTGATTTAAAATATCCAAAAATAGAAGAGTAAGGGAACTGCTTCTACTTCTAGTAAAAGGGGACTAAATTCACCCTTCGACCTTCAACTTGAAATAACAATAACAAATGATAAAAGTATATGGAACAATGGTTTTCAAGATACTGGACATCAACCAATAAAAGATGATGATTTTAGAGAGATAAAAAGTAAATCAGGTAATCCATTTGATTGTCCCAGATATATTGCCTTGAGGGAAGGGAATTTCTAGGCCATAGAACAGAGAAGAGGAACCCAAGCAGAGACTGGTGGACAACCTGTGTAGAGATGGAACTGAGAATCTGGGGATATTAAAGTGGCTCAATTGTATAAGAGTACTGGAGAAGAAAATGCCAAAGGTCTGAAAAAGATACTCCTTAAGTACAAATTAAAAGACACTTACTCCTTGGAAGAAAAGTTATGACCAACCTAGATAACATTTTCAAAAGCAGAGACATTACTTTGCCAACTAAGGTCCGTCTAGTCAAGACTACGGTTTTTCCAGTGGTCATGTATGGATGTGAGAGTTGGACTGTGAAGAAGGCTGAGTGCCGAAGAATTGATGCTTTTGAGCTGCGGTGTTGGAGAAGACTCGAGAGTCCCTTGGACTGCAAGGAGATCCAACCAGTCCATTCTGAAGGAGATCAGCCCTGGGATTTCTTTGGAAGCAATGATACTAAAGCTGAAACTTCAGTACTTTGGCCACCTCATGCAAAAAGTTGACTCATTGGAAAAGACTCATGCTGGGAGGGATTGGGGGCAGGAGGAGAAGGGGACGACCGAGGATGAGATGGCTGGATGGCATCACTGACTCGATGGACGTGAGTCTAAGTGAACTCCGGGAGTTGGTGATGGACAGGGAGGCCTGGTGTGCTGCGATTCATGGGGTTGCAAAGAGTCGGACACGACTGAGCGACTGAACTGAACTGAACTAAGTATAAATTAGTACAAGGGAGGAAACTCCTGAGTTCAGAGAAAGTAGGACTCCTAAAGGAAAAAAAGTTGATAAAGAATACTTTGTCAAAACTAAAAACTTCTGCTCATAAAGAAAATAAATAAACAAGATGATAAGCCACAGACTGGGAGAAAATATTTGCAAAGCAAAAATCTCATAAAGGATCTGTATCTTTATATATAAAGGACTCCCTAAACTCAGCAATAAGAAAACACAATCCAAGTAAAAACTGACTAAACATTTGAATGAAAACTTTTCAAAAGAAGATGTATGAATGTCTAGTAAAATCATGAATTTACTCAGTATCATTACTCATTGAGGAAATGCAAATTAAAGCCACTACAAATAACTAAAATTTAAAAGACCAACAATACCAAGTGCTGGTGAAGAGTGGAAGATTTGGAACTTTCATACACTATTGGTGGTAATGTAAGATGATACAACCAGTTTGGAAAATACTGTTGCAATTTTTTAAAGTACAAATATATATATACACACACATATATATATTAGACTTATTCATATTGATGTTTGGCAGAAACCAATGCAATCAGTTTAGCAATTATCTTTCAACTTAAAAAATAAATAACTTTTTAAAAAAGCTATATTATATATATGTGTGTGCATACACACATACACACCAGCCATTCCATTCCCAATATTTACCCAAGAGAGAAGGGAAAGCATATATCTGTACAAAGACTTGCACAAGAGTCTTTACTACAGCTTTATTCATAACCTCCCCAAACTGAAAAGAACCCAAATGTCCATTAAATTGTGAATATAAATCACATTGACATATATCCATGTAATAAAATACCACTTTGTAATAAAAATGAATAAATTACTAATACACACAGCATGGATAAATCTCAAAAAAAAATTATGAGATGTAAGAAATATTAGCCACAAAAGGCTAATGTAAAATTCTAGAAAAAGAGAAAGTATAGTCACAGAAAACAGATCAGTGATTACCAGGGTCCAGGTAGTGGTGTGATAATGTTAATTGAAAAGGAGCATGAAGGAAATTGGAGTGGAGGGAGGGTGGTGGATAGAAATATTCTACAGGGAATATGGCCAATACTTTATAATAATCATAAATGGAGTATAATCTTTAAGATTATGAATCACTACGTTGTATACCTGAAACTTATATAAGATTATAAGTCAGCTATACCTCAGCTTTTAAAAAACAGAAGTGAGAGAAAAAGGCGAAAAACTGTTCTACATCATCATTTTGGCAGTGATTACATGACCATGTATACATTTGTCAAAATTCATCAAATTGTACATTTTTAATTGGTTAGTTTCAAGTATATTATGTCTCACTGAAGCTGATAATTCTTAAAAAATTGCTTATTAGAAATTGTCCAAAGAGATGATGCTATTGATTCACTAGAAAAATACAAATAAATTTCTCTTTAACTATGTAACTGAAATGGTTGTCTTCATAGATTTAGCTGATATGTGGTTGGAAGAGTAAATACCCGCCCAGGCAAGAGTTACACACCAGCTCCAGAATTTCATTTGGTAGTCTCACCTGGTTTTCTGATTGCATTTTAAACTTTGTTACATACACAAAACCTGTATCAATAGTTTTTCATTACTATCCTTCCACAAATAGTTCCTGGCATTAGGAATGCAGAAAATATCTCTGCAAATCTTTGTTAATGTCCCTGAAGCCTTGACAAGGCTACTATCCTCCCTTAAAAGAATTCTTTAGATCCAGGGAATGGTCTTTTACCTTAGAATCTGGACATTTAAGACCTTCGCAGGGAAAAGAGTTTTGTTAAAACTTTGTGTAACTAGAATTTCAAACCTGTAACTCTAGGAGGTGGGGGAATCATGTTCCTTAACATTATCTTATAGCACCTCCTGGTGTTTTAGATAACTGAAGGTTTAAATCTTGGATGGCCAGTCTCTCTTTTTCCCTCAAGCCAGAGAAATTAGAATGATTCTTAATGATGAAAAGTGAGACTACAAATAAATGTATAATTAGTTACAAAGAAATGAATTGAAGGATTCTTGGTTTGGAACTGCCACTTGTTTTTCAAAATAAATAAAAATAATGCCTACTTACAGGATAGTCTAAACATTAAAAAAGAAAACAGTAGGAGATACACTGGAATTTTTTAGCAAAGAGTGTCTTCTTAGCCAGCCAGCCATCTCTAACCCCACATAGAATGCTCTTCATGTGAAGAACTTCTGCGCTGGTCAGGGTTTGTCTCAGTCGGGTTCTGGGCAGCTTTTAGGCACAAAAAAGGCTCAGGACCAGTCTCATCAGTATGTAGGTTAGAACTTCTTGAGGATGAATAAATGCTTTGCTGGGAAAAGAACGTGGCAAATTCAGACAAGCTTACTGATGAGAAGTTAAACTCAATGTCTCTTTCCTCATGCCTGCACACTGACCATTCCATCTTCCCTGACTTATGTAACCAGCCAAAGTAGGAGATGGAAAGGAAAAAAAAAAAAAAAAACCACCTCACTCAGCACATTTTCCTGCATCTGAGTGATTTTGAAATAATTTGGAGCTATGAGGAGGTTGGAGAGATGAAAGCTAAAACGTCCCAAGATTATCTGTGGATATCATTTAAGCATGTTAGCCTGCACCCTAATTCCATAGGTAATTCAGAGAGTCAGCCAGAGTTCCTGTCTTCTGTATGGAAATTGAACAAGCCAGATCAAAGCAGGAAGGGAAACATTCATCATTAAGATACCCACACACAAACAACAATATAGCTGATTTCTCACTAACATCATCCCTCTAATGGGTTGATGTCTTGGTATAAATGCAATGATAAGCTTGAAATTTGTAAATTAATAAATTAATTAAAGTGATCCTTAAGTCTTTTCTTCTCCAGTTTCTGCTGTTTGTGTATTATTAAAATACTTTTTTACTCTATGGGAGAAAATCAGCAGGTGCTTTTTAATTATTCAAACTCCTCTGGAAACTGAATTACTTAATGTAATTACATCTGGGATTTAAAGAAAAGTTACTAATAAAAGCCATTAACAGTTCTTAGGGAATCTGACATATATATTCACTATTTTGGAAAGAGACAGAATTGATTTTTTTTTCTTTATATTGATTTTGTTTTTCATAAGAATTGCAGAGCAACAGTCAGGAAAAGATGGTAATATTTATCTTATTGATAAAATGTACTGTGCTCAACTATGTAGATTTTATCCATGAAAATCCATTTTGTTTTGCTGCATTTTCATTCGATTGCATAGATAATGAGGGTTCCCCATGTTATCTCTGGCACAATGAATGATGTGCTTACTGGAATAAAAGGACATGTTAGAACTGAAACAAAACAGATGTTGATACCAATCATAAACAGCCAAGCAGGGGCTCCATCCCTGATCCTGGAAGATCCCGCATGCCCCAGAGCAACTAAGCCCACGTACCGCAACTACTAAGCTTGTGCTCTAGAGCCCAGGAGTAGCAACTACTGAGGCCGGGTGCTACAACTACTGAAGCTCCCCCGCCCTAGAGCCTGTGCTCTGCAACAGAGGAAGCCACCGCAATGGGAAGCCCGCGCACCGCAACTAGAGCAAAGCCCAAGCAGCAAAAAGACCTAGCACAGCCAGAAATAAAATTAAAAAGACGACCAAGCAGGGCGTGAGAGAATGCCCAACTACTACTATGAAAAACAGACAAGTGAACAACGAACAATCTAATTTGCATGTTTTGAAACAACTTTGTTTTCTTTGAAAAAGCCAGAAACTTATGAAACTGCTTTTCCAGTTATACCCTGATTTTGAGTAAACAGGGAGGTGTTTTGGGATGGAAAACTTAAGTGCAGCTGTTTCGATATGGAAACCTCCATAATTTCATCCTGGAGCCAACCAATAAAGTACCCGTCACCCTTTTACAACTTCAGAAAAAGCCTCAAGCTAGCATTTCTGCCCGCCTTGATATGTAAAGGCTGCACTTGGCTGGTATTTGACTCTGGGGAAATTATTCTGAAAGGAGAAAGTTAGGAAGGTCTAAGCACACAGACTTGTAACACAGCAGAAACGTTTGCTTTCTGGTGCAGTGAAAGAGCAGCTGCACATTTCTCATGGCCCTCGATTATGATCTATGTGTACCAACAACACACACAAATTCTGCTTTTTATATTAGTGTTCACACAACTAACAACAAAACCTTGTGTTGAGCAGCTAAAACAAGGCAGAAAGTCAAGCTCTCATGATCCCAACAGCTCACACCGAGGTGACTATGAAGATAAATGGTCCTTCCAAGCACACGCCTTTTGGATAATAATTTGTTTTTAGTCTACAACTTCTAGGACTTATCATAAATTGAGCCATTTCTTTTTAAAAGTTAACCCCTTGGCTTCTCATTGAGAACCGTTGTTTCTAATTAAACAATTCAGTTGATGTGCTATTATCCTCTTTATGTCTCATTTAAGATTGAAAATTGCTCACCTTGATCACTGCTTTTACAAAGCACTGGTATTTTACTTCTCAGCCAGTTTCTCCTCGTAAATAGGTTTATTTTTCTGTCTATTCTGATGTTGGCCAGTTAAAGAGGCTCTTTCGGCTCCCTCTAGGTTATCTTTAAGACAGGCTATACATGATTTTCATTGTTCTTCATTTAGACTATGAGAGAATGTCCTGGTCCCATTGCTTATAATTCTCAGGCACAGACATCAGACGCTGGTTCTCAAGGCAATGCCAGCACATGACAATATTAACACTGCCTTTTTTGCAAAATGAAAAGACAAAAACCAAAGGGGGGAAAACACAGGTTTTTATAATGCTGAATTTACTCCATTTGAGTGGCCATCTTTTGATTCTGAGAGCAATTTTTCTTTATGGCTAAAATTCTCAAAGGTGACTGCAAGGTGACTGTTTTTAAAGCCCTACTCGACACAATAAAAATGCTCTATAAATTTCCATTTTCTGTGAACTTCTGCTGGTACGTGAAATTTTAAAATCTGTACTCATCTAAGACAAGCAGGCCCTTGACTCTCTGGAATGGCAGTGTTAAGTAACAACTAAGAAATGGAGTCAGATGTTTGCTATGGGCAAGTAGCGAAGGCTTCCAACTAGTCTTTAGATAAGAATGGTTTGAATTGACAGCACTCAGTTCAATATTATATGCTAATTAGTTTTCCTATCTTAACACTTAGTCGAGTAGCTCAAAATAATCACCCATTATTTTTGTCTTCAAAATCTTATGTTAACTATAAACTTGCTCATCAAAATTTTTGTAATAAATAACAAATATTCCAAAGACAAATTTCATCTCCAGTACACCCAAACAACATCTATCGGTGGAGTTAGAAGAAGCGAGTTCACTGGAGCTGGCCAAACTTGGTTCAGGCAGAGAGACCTCAGTTTCCTCAGAGAATCACTGGTTGCCATCACAGTCCTTCCAACTATTACAGGTGACATTGGCATCTCATTACTTTCATACATCTTGGATTCCTCTTTCTTGAGATGGAACCTACAAGAATAATCCCAACCCACCTAATAGGGTGTGAACTGAGCTTTACATTATAAAATTGCAGCAATTGTTTTAGTAGTATTTTAATTCTAAGTTTTAGGTCAACACATATAATTTAAAAGCTAAAAAGGTAAATAGCTATTCTCTCAGGGATGGCTTTCCTGGGAGGAAACCAGCTTAGTGTTTTGAATAATTATTGGTTGTAGGATCAGGAGGGAATATGAAAAGTACTGAACAAGTGACAATTAACATCAGTTTCTCCAAAATCTACCCTTTAAGCTCATACGGTTGATGTACTTCTATATAAACCCACACTGTATCTGTGAAGCCAAAAACACAACAGGAAAAACCGACGTCATCAGTATTTTATTACATCTGTGGATATTCTCTTTGTTTGCTTTTGCCTCATGAGATAACATTTTGGATCCAAGTGTTACACATCCACTAGCTGGATTTCCTATGTTCTGCAATTCTCTGAGTAACCTCCATTAATCTAGATTCCTCAAGGGGCTCCAAGGCCATTAGATCCTTTAAATTGAGAGCTGTTCTTTATGAGCCTCACAAAGACACACATTGAATTTCTATCCACAGATTGGAAAAAGATATTGATTTAAAACAGGTGTAAACATAGGTTTTTTTTCTTCTTTTCTGGTTTCTTTGATACTTTAGTGTGATGATTAGTTTATCCCTAAAATAGCATCATCTAGATTTTTTTTTCTTTCTCAAAACAGCCTACTTAAGTGCCACGGCTTCATTCTGTATTACTAGGAAAGAGTAAATGCATTAGGAAACATACAGCCATGGAGAGACTAAGGTAAATACACCTTATTGTGCATGCCTGCTCAGTCGTGTCTGACTCTTTGCAACCCCATGGACTGTAGCCTGCCAGGCTCCTCTGTCTGTGGAATTTTCCAGTCAAGAACACGAGAGTGGGTTGCCATTTCCTTCTACAGGGGATCTTCCCAACCCCTGGATCAAACCCATGTCTCTTGAGTTTCCTGCATTAGTAGGCGGGTTCTTTACCAGATGAGCCACCAGGGAAGCGTGGGTTCTTTACAAATACACCTAACATTATCTCTAACAAAAATGTCCATTTTAAAAGTACATGAATGCAAACTAGTTAAAATATTACTTTTTAAAGTTTTGATTCTTTACATCAATTCCTTATATCAATTCTGTACAAAAAAAAAATAAATAAGAATGCCAAAATATTCTAAAAAGAGGTTGCAAGAATAACTAAAGTCTTAATCAGTAGGGAAGCCAACAGGTGTCTCAAAGAGGTTTATGATGCTTCCTCTCCCCTCCCCCAGTCCAAGTAAAAATCCTATCTTATTGTGCTTTGTTCGAATGCAACTTCAAAACAAGCACCTATGGGATTTACTGGATTAGATGGATAGTTTTATTTTTAATTTTTTGAGAAGCCTGGATGTTTTGTTTTCCAAATGGCTGCAACTATTTACATTCCCATCAACAGTGTACAAAAGTTCCCTTTTCTCCATATCTTCACCAACACTTCTCCTTTGTATTTTTGGTAATAGCCTTCCTAACAGCTGTGAGGTGATATCTCATTGTGGTTCTGAGACTCTGATGCTGGAAAACATTGAAGGCAAAGGAGAAGGGGATGGCATAGGAAGAGCTGGTTGGATAGCATCGCTGACTCAATGGACATGAATTTGAGCAAACTCCGGGAGATAGTGGAGGACAGAGGAGCCTGGTATGTGCAGTCCACAGGGTTGCAAATAGTCAGACATGATTTAGCGACTGAATAACAGCAACAACAACAATTAGTGATGATGATCAATAAATGTGTTTGGAAAACTACGTACCCACATGCAAAAGAATGCAACTGGATCTTAATCTTATACCATGCACAATAATTGACTCAAAACGGATTTAACGATATACAAACTTAACTTGTAAATCTCCCAGAAGAAACAAAGAGAAAAAGCTTAACATTGGCCTTAGCAATGATTTCTTGATATGACACCAAAAGCAAAAACAACAGAAGCAAAAATTGAAAAGTAAAAAGCTTTTTACATCAAAGTAAAAAGCTTCAGAATAGAAAAAAAAAAAATCAACAAAATGAAAAACAACACAGAGAATGGGAGAAAACATTTATAACCCATATATCTGATAAAGGGTTAATATCCAAAATATATACATCAGGAACTCCTACAATTCAACAGCAAAATACAAAAACAAAAGCCACAAATAAAAGGCCTGAACAACATTTCTCCAAAGGAGACATACAACAGATAAATGAAAAATACTTTTGTGAAGGGAAAATACAAATTGAAATGAAAGAATTTCTGAAAAAATAATAATAGATATATTGAAATTAATGTTTAGAGGAAAACACAGACTTCCATTTTTGTTAGTCAAAAAAATAAAAGAATGAAACCAAATAAAGTAAATACCAGCTCAAAACAGAGATTATTTTGCAGACCTCTAATCAAGTAATTTGAATATCTGCCTGAAATGTACAATTTCCTAGGGTAATACAGACTAACAATATTTGACTCTATTATCAATAAATGATATTTTTCACAGAAGATAAAAATAAACTATATCACTAAAAATAAGGGGGGGACATTTTGCCCAAATAATTTGAGAAGAATTTCAGAAGAAAATTCTATCAAACTTTCAATGAACCACTATTTCAAATGCTTTATGAATTGTTCTAAAACATTGAACAGGTCTTCCCTGGTGGTCCAGTGGATAAGAATCTGCCTGCTAATGCAGAGGACATGGGTTCAATCCCCAGTCTGGGAAGATTCCACATGTTGTGGAGCAACTAAGCCCGTGCTCCACACCTATTAAGCCCACTCATCCCAGAGCCTGTGCTCCACAACCAGGGAAGCCACAGCAATAAGTAGCCCAAGCACCACAGTGAAGATACCCAAAAATAAAATAAAACATTGAAGATGAAGGGAAATTTTCTAATTTTTCATGAAGTCCCACGCTGATCATTGTGAAACAATCCCAGGGCTGTCTTCACAATGAAGGCCTAACATCAGAAAAGGTAATTTTGAGCCTTGTCTCAGATAGGGGGAAGGTCATTCCTCAAACTGTAGATCTCTGTAGGGGCTTTCCTCTCATCTAAGAGAAAAAAGTTAACAGGGGTCAGGACTTAAAAAAAAATAAGTTAGGAACGCTGCAGCCAAGAAATGAAGTGGGCAGGGGCGGGGGTGGGGGTGGCAAGAAGAAAAAACTTAAAAGCTATCCCACTAGAGAAACAATTGTGCAGGTGACAGCCAAGAGACACAGACCCACTAAAAGCCTGAGATTCCATCTTCAGGTTATAGACTGTTTCCCGAGAATTGGACCACAGAGAAGGCTGAGCACTGAAGAACTGATGCTTTCAAATTGTGGTGCTGGAGAAGACTCTTGAGAGTCCCTTGGACTGCAAGGAGATCAAACTAGTCCATCCTAAAGGAAATCAACCCTGAATATTTACTGGAAGGACTGATGCTGAAGCTGTAGCTCCAATACTTTGGCCACCTGATGTGAAGAGCTAACTCACTGGAAAAGACCCTGATGTTGGGAAAGATTGAAGGCAAAAAAAAGGGGCAGCAGAGGATGAGATGGTTAGATATCATCATTGACTCAATGGACATGAGTTGAGCAAACTCTAGAAGATAGTGGAGGATAGAGAAGCCCTGGGTGCTACAGTCCACGGGATTGCAAAGAGAAACTGAACAACAGTCTTCTCCCCTACCTTTTACCTTCACACCAACAGAGCTGCAGAAAAAGAACTGCCAGACTTTCTCTAAGGAGGAGTACATAGCTATGAAGCCCAAAGAGAAGAGGAGAGACAAAAACAAGGACAGTGGAGGGATCTGAAGTCTCTGACAGCACCCAGCAAACATTAAACCCAGATTTGCATAACTGTTCTTACTGAAAGCCCATCTATCAGTCCCTGGCACCCAATACAAGTTCAGCCTCCCACAACATCTTGTAAGAAATGCCAAAAGTCAGGAAAAACAAAAGTCTACACAGTTATCAGACTCAGAAGAAATTATCAGACAGAAATTTAAAACAGCTATGATTAGAATGTTGGACTTCCCTGGTGGCTCAGAGGTTAAAGCGTCTGCCTCCAATGCAGGAGACCCAGGTTCGATCCCTGGGTCGGGAAGATCCACTGGAGAAGGAAATGGCAATCCACTCCAGTATTCTTGCCTGGAGAATCCCATGGACGGAGAAGCCTAGTAGGTTACAGTCCACGGGGTCGCAAAGAGTCGGACACGACTGAGCAACTTCACCATGATTAGAATGTTAAGGAAAAAATAGACAACATAAAAGAGAAATATATAATATAAAGAGATAGATGGAAACTTAAAGACACAAAAGGAGATGCTAGAAAGCAAAAAGATAGTAGAATGCCTTTGGTGGGTTCATCAGCAGACTTGATGCAGCCAAGGAAAAAATCATAATTGGTGAGCTTGAGGACATGTCAATGGAAACTTCCCAAACTGAAATCAAAGAGAATGGAAGGAAAAAGAAATCAGTACAGAATATCTAAGAACTCTGGGATCATTTCAAAAGGTGTAATATATGCATAATTTAAATACCAGTAGGATAAGAATGAGAGAATGGAAAGAAAGAAATGTTGAAAGGAAGAAATGTTTGATCCAACAGAGAATTTTACAGAATGAATCATAGAAAAGCAACGCATATATCCAGAAGGTGCAGAGAACACTAACTAGGGTAAATACAAAAGAATAAAGAGAAAAACTCCCACACCTAGGCATATCACATTCAAACTGCAGAAAACCAAAGACAAAAGAAACTTCAAAAGCAGCCAGACCTCCCCTAAAAAAAAAAATCCGCATCCCTATAGGGGAAGAAAAATAAGAATTACAATGGACTTCACATCAGAAACCATGCAAGCAAGAAAAGAGTGGTGTGAAATATTTAAAGTGTCAAAAAAAAAATCCACGTAGAGGAATTTCAAATAATTTATATGGATATTCTCAAGGAGGAAAGGTATAACTTCTTGCTCCTCGAGTATTGGCTTTTCATGGTAACTATTTCCAAAAAGCACATATGAAAAGAGAGAGGAATGATTTAATAGGGGAGAAACCTGACCAACGCTGTCTCAGCTAAGTGACACGTCATGCTGACAGTATGTATGTACCCTTGGTATATGTAGTCTTCCTCCCTAAACCAATCATCCCAATCTAATCATGAGAAAAACATCACATAAATCCCAACAGTGGCACATTCTACAAAATACCTGACCAACACTCCTCAAAACTATCAAAGTTAGCAAGCACAAGGGAAATCCAGAAACTGCCATAGCCAACAAGAGCCTAAGGAGATACAACTACCTGTAATATAGTTTCCTGAATGGAATCCAAGAACAGGAAAAAAAAAAATGACATTAGGTAAAAACTAAAATAATTTAATTATCGACTGTACCGTGCTAACGTTAAGATGTTAATAACAGGGAAAACTGAGTATATCAGAGCCCAGGGCCAGGGGGTGAAGTAGGTAACCCCTCCTAGGTTGGAAGGGTACTTGTGAAAAGTTTGGTGAAAAAAGACAGGAGTATAAAGATAAGGAATTATAATCTCTTTTCAATATGACATTGACTTAATTTACAGGTTTTCTTCCCATCTCTTTCATTTTGTCCTTCACATTTACTTGATTAATGCTATTTTTCCTGTGTAGCCTCTCAGAGTATGGATTTTGCAGACTGAATCCTCATGGAGTAGTTCAACATGTCATCTGGCTGCTGGATTACCTGTAAACTCAATGCTGGATCCAGATGCCAGATCGGATGTAGGTTCCTGCTTTTGATATGACTCTAGGAAGTGGTGCATTCTTTCAACAGAAGACACATATTCAGGTTTCTCTGTTTTGGAGATGTTAGCAGCTACTGATGCTCACTGCCAAGAGGTGAAGGAGTTGCACAAGGGTGGTATTCTTTGTTTTAGTTGAACATTAAAATGTTCTAAAATCAATTTTATGGAGGTATAATTTACACACAATAAAAATCACCGGTTTTAAATTGCAGGGGGAAAAAAAACCTATCTGATAAAATAAAAAATGCATGGTTATAACAATTCCTTGGGCTTCTGCTATTCTATATGCAGAAGGATAAATGGTTGATATCTTCCTCGGTAATCTTTCTTAAAAGCATATTTTGGTGGTATCTCTCCCATAAACTGAATTAAACTATTTGATGTCTCTCTATTAAAATAAAGTCCAAAGTCCTCGGCCATGAAGCATTGCATGATTTGTCCCAAGTCTTTGCTCTCCTTTCCAACTTCAATTTACTCCATTCTTTCCACTTCTTACTAAACTCCAACCACAATAATTTAGCTCCAGGTATGCTCATGTTCTTCCTATCTTGAGATCTTTCCCATGTTCTCACTTTTATCTAGAAGATGTTTCCTTCCCTCTCTATATTGCTAATGCCTTTTTCCCCTCAAGTGTTGTCTTTTGGGACCTCTCTTCAAGAAAGTTGTTTGTTACCTTTCAGATTAGGTTAATCTTACTGTTATATGCATCACAACAGCAGGAATTTTTTCCTTCATTTAGCTTTTTTCAACTGCACAGTTATAGGTTTTGGTTCAGTTCAGTTCAGTCACTCAGTTTTGTCTGACTCTTTGCAACCCCATGAACCGCAGTACTCCAGGCTTCTCTGTCCATCACCAACTCCTGGAGTTCACTCAAACTCACGTCCATTGTATCGGTGATGCCATCCAGCCATCTCATCCTCTGTCGTCCCCTTCTCCTCCTGCCCTCAATCTTTCCCAGCATCAGGGTCTCTTCAAATGAGTCAGCTCTTCCCATCAGGTGGCCAAAGTATTGGAGTTTCAGCATCAACATCAGGCCCTCCAATGAACATCCAGGACTGATCTCCTTTAGGATGGACTGGTTAGATCTCCTTTCAGTCCAAGGGACTCTCAAGAGTCTTCTCCAACACCATAGTTCAAAAGCATCAATTCTTTGGTGCTCAGCTTTCTTTATAGCCCAACTCTCACATCCATAATGACTACTAAAAAAACCATAGCCTTGACTAGACGGACCTTTGCTGGCAAAGTAATGTCTCTGCTTTTTAATATGCTGTCTAGGTTGGTCATAATTTTCCTTCCAAGGAGTAAGTGTCTTTTAATTTCATGGCCACAATCACCATCCGCAGTGATTTTGGAGCCGAGAAAAACTAAGTCAGCCACTGTTTCCACTGTTTCCCCATCTATTTGCCATGAAGTGATGGGACCAGATGCCATGATCTTAGTTTTCTGAATGTAGAGTTTTAAGCCAACTTTTTCACTCTCCTCTTTCACTTTCATCAAGAGGCTCTTTAGTTCTTCACTTCCTGTCATAAGGGTGGTGTCATCTGCATATCTGAGGTTATTGATATTTCTCCCAGCAATCTTGATTCCAGCTTGTGTTTCTTCCAGTCCAGCGTTTCTCATGATGTACTCTGCATAGAAGTTAAATAAGCAGGGTGACAATATACAGCCTTGACGTACTCCTTTTCCTATTGGGAACCAGTCTGTTGTTCCATGTCCAGTTCTAACTGTTGCTTCCTGACCTCCATTCAGATTTCTCAAGAGGCAGGTCAGGTGGTCTGGTATTCCCATCTCTTTCAGAATTTTCCACAGTTTATTATGATCCACACAGTCAAAGGCTTTGGCATAGTCAATAAAGCAGAAATAGATGTTTTTCTGGAACTCTCTTGCTTTTTCCATGATCCAGCAGATGTTGGCAATTTGATCTCTGGTTCCTCTGCCTTTTCTAAATCCAGCTTGAACATCTGGAAGTTCACGGTTCACATATTGCTAAAGCCTGGCTTGGAGAATTTTGAGCATTACTTTACTAGCGTGTGAGATGAGTGAAATTATGTGGTAGTTTGAGCATTCTTTGCATTACCTTTCTTTGGGATTGGAATGAAAACTGACCTTTTCCAGTCCTGTGGCCACTGCTGAGTTCTCCAAATTTGCTGGCATATTGAGTGCAGCACTTTCACAGCATCATCTTTTAGGATTTGAAATAGCTCAACTGAAATTCCATCACCTCCACTATCTTTGTTTGTAGTGATGCTTCCTAAGGCCCACCTGACTTCACATTCCAGGATGTCTGGCTCTAGGTGAGTGTGAGTGATCACACCTTCGTGATTATCCAGGTCGTGAAGATCTTTTTTTTGTATAGTTCTTCTGTATATTCTTGACACCTCTTCTTAATATCTCTGCTTTTGTTAGGTCCATAAATTTCTGTCTATTGAGCCCATCTTTGCATGAAATGTTCCCTTGGTATCTCTAATTTTCTTGAAGAGATCTCTAGTCTTTCCCATTCTATTGTTTTCCTCTATTTCTTTGCATTGATCTCTGAGGAAGGCTTTCTTTTATCTCCTTGCTATTCTTTGGAACTCTGCATTCAAATAGGTATATCGTTCCTTTTCCCCTTTGCTTTTTGCTTCTCTTCTTTTCACAGCTATTTGGGAGGCCTTCTCAGACAGCCATTTTGCTTTTTTTGCATTTCTTTTTCTTGGGGATGGTCTTGCTCCCTGTCTCCTGTACAATGTCATGAACTTCCATCCATAGTTCATCCGGCACTCTATCAGATCTAGTCCCTTAAATCTATTTCTCATTTCCACTGTATAATCATAAGACATTTGATTTCGGTCATACCTGATGGTCTAGTGGTTTTTCCCACTTTGGGTTTTGGTTTTATTTATTAAACATCCACCTCCTCTATAAGCTAGTAAACTGTTCTGCATAGTGAAAACGTTGCTGTTTCTTGCTATATCCACAGAACCTATCACAGCATCCAGAACATAGAAGACACTCCAAAACATTTTTATTCGTTTCTCTGATGAATAAATGAAACCGTTCATTAGTATGTCTGCCTTGTCTCACTTTCTCTCCTCTTTAATCCTATAGAAATAGTTCTGCACGTGGATTTCCTTTCTGGTGTTGTTTCACACTTGGAATAGATTGTCTCCATGTCTTTGTATTTTACCCCTGGGCTCATCTAGGGCAACATTGCAAGCTGCAAACCTTTCCTCTTTTAGTATCTTTTGCCCACCTTAATCATTTTCTTTCCCTTCAGGTAGCCAGTGCTCTCATCCTGTGAAGAGGTAATTGCATTTCTAAAAATGACCTTGAGTTTCTACTAAATTCTAGACTTACTTCATCAAGAGGCCCTCTTAGCAACAGACAGTGCATAAACAGAGTGGAATTGTCCACACCTTTGATAGTCATGGAAGAAAGCTAATTTTGGTGGGAGCTTCTCACTAGTCTTCAGGAATAATGCAGAGTTCCCCCTGTTGCGTTTCATTATTTTTTCATTCCTTCATTCACTCCAATATACTACTACATGGACAGTATACACAAGAGCTCATGGTACAAAGATGAAAATGATTTGACCCTCATTTTTAAATTCAATCCAGCAAAAGAGATGGATACTTGAATGAACAATTACAATACGTTAACAATTATTAATTCATTCAACAGACATATTGAGAGCTTACTCTGTGTCAGGCTGTCAGGCTGTTGGAGAAACAAGGTTGAAAAGAAATATGCTTACTCTCAAACAGATTACAGGATAAAGGCTAACATATTTGCAAGCAATTATTGTTAAAATACATGGCCTAGGTCTCACAGATGTAAGAAATAACTGCCTCATATAATTCTTTCAGAGGCAAAAAAAAAAAAAAGAAGCCTCATAAAGTCAATTTCCATCCTCAAGAATATTTTGCAGTTGTTCTTTTTAACAAATGCAAGAAGACAGACCATTTTTTCCAGAATGAAACCTAGTACAATATAAAGGAGAAATTATGATGAAGAAAAGCGAAAGGACCTATAAAACACAAGGAAAGAAATGTCAAGAGGATAAAAGGTTAGCGTAAAAGCACACTTAAACTTTTAATAAGGTCGAACGGGAACCAATTAAAAACAATAATACTTTCTCAATTCAGTTCCACAGCTAAAGGGCTGATGGGACCTTGCCAGGTCACTTGGTTCAATTTCCTGCCTCTAGGCGATACTAAATTTCAACTATCCTGTGATGTTCCCACCTGCATCCCTTGGCTTCTACACAATAGCTTTATTTTCACCAATTAAACAAATTCATTTTTTCACCTTGGCAAAAGGAATCAACAGAACCAACGCTTATTTGTTATTCATTGCTTCTTCTAGCTCTTCTCACAGGCAGTATCTAATACATAATTTAGTAACATATTTGCAGCGAGATATGGACTATCCAAAACATATTCCTTTAATCTTCATTATAAAATTGTTGGGAAGGATAGAGTATGAGAACCTGACACAGAGGTTAGCCAAGTTTTGGTACCTTGGTGAAGTGACATTTCACAGACGTTTGATTTTGTTTGTGCTGAGGGTCCAAATTATAAACTGTGTGATATTCAAGGTCCCACACAGGGTTGATAACCTACGAATCTATACATTCTGACATTTTAGTTGACTTTACAAGGTGAACCCAAAATATCAACTGTAGTAGATACTGTGACGCTCTGCCCAGATCCCACCTCAATTTTTCAATAGCAAGGGTCTTTCGTGCTTGCTTAACAGTCACTCCTTGTTACATTTCTGGAATGTTCAGCTTATTAAATAATTGCCAATAAGATGTATAAATTGTTTCCTTAACTATTTCAATCTTTATTATGAACTTAACTGTATTTCCTTAATTAATTTAAAATAGACTTTAAAATGTGACAGTTGAACCTATTTACAAAGCAGAAGTAGAATCACAGATATAGAAAACAAACTTCTGGTTGCCAAGGGGAAAAGAGGGGGAGATAAACTGGGAAATTGGGATTGGCATATACACACGACTATGTACAGAACAGAGCTTCCCTGGTGGTTCCGATGGTAAAGAATCCACTTGCAATGCAGGTTCAATCCTGGGGTCAGGAAGATCCCTTGGAGAAGGGAATGGCTACCCACTCCAGTATTCTTCCCTAGAGAATTCCATGGACAGAGGAGCCTGGCGAGCTACAGTCCATGGGGTTGCAAAGAATCAGACTAGCAAAAGTGACTAAGAGCGACCCAAACACATTTAAGAATCTACTGAACAGTACAAGGAACTCTGTTCAATCTCTCTAATGACCTATATGGGAATAGAATTTAAAAATAGTGGAAATACGTGAATGTGTAAGTGACTCACTTTGCTGTACAGCAGAAACTAACACAGCTTTGTAAATCAATGATACTCCAATAAAAAATTAATTTTAAAAAGTTAGCTTGGCTGATTCTTTTGAAACTTCAAACACCTTAATCAATAAACAAAAATTACAGAAATACAATGTTTTCAAAATGTATTACTAAGACCTGGTTCTAAGCATTAACAACATGTGCTTGATTTCTTTATTATTTCTATACATCCTCACATATGGCTAATGTTATGGATATATTAACTTTGATACCATCCCAGAGTTTCGGTATTCTAATTAAATTACACAGTCTTAGAAATCTAAGATTATAGAATCTGGATTACCAGCCAACTGATTCTAAGTTGCAAAACAAGACTTGATTGCTTCTCTCAAGATGAATTTAAAAGGTTATGCAGTCTCACAGTCTATTACAGTTATAATTGCTTATTCAGCTAATAAGAATTTTTATAACCATGGTTTCAACTGGATTTTAGCTCCATTTTAACTCCCCAAATGATGTACCCTTAAGATTCACTTGATATTCAATGACACATGCCCCATTACAGCAACATTAAAATGTACGTGTGTGCAATGATACCTCAGTAGCAATGAGCATATCTAGCACTCAGATCTTGGTTTCAAGATACCATTACCCAGTAAAGGAACTAGGGCTACTTGGAGAAATGGCTGACTCCAAGGGTGGGGGAGAGAAAGTACAAGATGAAACTGGAATATCTTATTGTGCCAGACAGTAAGAAATTGCTCAAAAAATGATGGGGGGAAAGCCAACTAATAAGTGTGGAAGGGGTGAAAAGGAATGAGAACAATTTCAACCGCATATAATGTATCTTAAATATTTGCAATATCTTACTGAGAGAGAGAAGCTTTTTACTACACTGATTAGATACATTACTTGACAGACTCACTTCTGACAATATGTCAGCATAGTTGTCCCTTCTTTCTGGTGCGTCCTTCCTCCGCTTCTCAGTCTCAGCAAACTAAGAATGTCCTCTATGAGCCTACCCTGTCCCACTCAAAAGACGGATCTCCTTCTCCTGTGCTGTCACCAAGTTTCAAATGACGTTCTGGTGGTTTTTCTTCCTGCCTTATTGCTACTTGATTGTATATGGTATTTCAGAACTACACTCAAACCATTCCCTCCCATTTCGCCACCTACAATTTTGAAAGGGAAAGATGTTATGTATTTTTCTTCCTGGTATAACTCCTTCCTCTCTGTTTTCTGACCTCACTACTGACTCAAAATGTCCTAGTCACTAAGATCACAGGCTTTGGTGTCTGTCTCACCCCAGTTCAAATGCTGGTTCTACCACCAGCCAGGTGTCTGGCTTTGGATATTTACTTCTCTTTACCCCCAGGTTTCTCATCAGTACAATGGTAAATTGGGTTTGATAGAGATGTAGTGAGCCTTGCATCAGTGCTAATGCCCAGCTCTTAGCACTGTAACTAGTAAAAACTGCTCAGTGAATACTACCTGCTCTCATCACCACCATCATCATCATCATCATCATCACTATAGTAGCCTCGGTAGTAGCTGCCAAGAGCCCCAACATCAGAACAGTTGATGAAACCTGAACATCTCTGGCTGCTGAAATTAAAGAGCATTTAGTGAGGTGTTAGCCATAGTTAACCCTTCTGACCGAAATCTCAGAGACTCTCACAGAGGAAAAGTTAAGCCATTTTAGCCCTGGAATTATACACCCGTGGTGGATTCATGTCAGTGTATGGCAAAACCAATATGGTATTGTAAAGTAAAATAAAGTAAAAATAAAAATTAAAAAAAAAAAGCAACCATTAATTCTTAACCTTGTTAATGACCTTAACTGTAATAACGTGTTCCAAAAGCAGAGACATCTATTAACCAGATAAAGTATTACTCATACATTCATTGGTGTACCCTTTGGCCACCATTTGTTGGGCATCTACTGTGTATCATGTACTCTTTGAGGTATCAGCGGTGCTGCAATAAGCAGAGTAGGTAAATTCCCCACCTCCTCAAAGTTCACATTGCAAAGCAAGGTGGTAGATACAGTCATTCCATTTGCAAATGAATGCTGGATATTATAAATCACACAGAATGAGTACAGAGCCGAAAAGGATGAAGAGCAAAAAATAATGAGGAAGGGGCTACTTCAGTGGGGAAGTCAGAGAAGATCTCTCAGGTAAGTGTTCACTTTTGAAATTCCTGCTTAAATTCATCTTCCCGTATTTTGAATAATAAAGACATTAACAGTATACAGCAAATTCATATCCTTAACTGTATCAAGTCTTGACTGAGACCATTGTGTCCAAATACATAAATAGACTAACATAATTACTGTTTATGGGCTAATTCCAATCCATAATATACCTACAGCTCTTGAACTCACATTCCAGCTGCAATTAGTTCCACAACGTGAAGTGCCCCTCGTTTTCCAATGAAACAGAGAAACCAGCCTAGGCAACCAGTTTACGCTAGCCTCAGCTGCATCTAGGTAATTTATGGGAAGAAGTTTATTCCAGACTCATTCATCAGTCTACAAATACCATTCTCTTCTGGGTTCTGTGTCTGTTCAGTATGCTAATTGTGAGTGGTGCTCTTCTGCAATTAGAGGATGGCTGTGCATTTCTTTTTCTCCCCACCCATTTGTGTGTGTGTGTGTGATCCTTCACTTCAAATAGACTACAAATGACTTAAAAGTCTCTTTTTCCAAAAATATATAAAATATATTACTGTAATTTTGAGTGCTGTATCACATTATATAAGGGTTCCCATATTCCATTTGGCAGTTGCTTCAAAGTAGCTCTTCTCCCAGGGGCTGTAAGCACTGCTGGCAGCCAGTCCTCACTATCAGGCCTCATTTGGAAGTGCCTTGGTTGAGGAGAGCTTCCTCGTCCAAGGTTAGGTCCCTTCCCTAGACATCCTGCATCCAATACACAGTCGAAACAGGAGTATAAACTGTCCTCTCACCCCAACTCGGGACAACTCTGCAGGGCCATTCCACTCCAAGAGCTCCCCAGGGGGTCAGCCGTGGTATTCAATGAACAAGCATCCCAGCCTGACTTTTCCTTCTGTCCAACCTTGCTTCTTTCTCTTCCCTTCCATGGGTATTTTTTTTCCAGAGCACTCTCTAAGAAGCTATCACATGCCAGGGGGACTAGCATAAATTGCAAGACTTTTATTAAAGACCTAAGGGACAGAGGGATAATGATCTCCATCACATCTTCATTTAGCTCACTACTCACCTTAAAAAATGAGATGAATTCTGAAGAATGACAATGGATATCCACAAACTTGACTAAGCAGTAGTGGTCCAATTGCAGCTGCCTGCCACATGTGGCATCTTTGCTAGCAAATGTCACTATGACCTCATGGTCATTGATTTGTCCAATACATTCTTTTCTAACCATAATAGGAAAGAACATCAGAAAGAGCTCACATTTACTTGGAAGGGACAATAGTATACATTTGCAATCTTGCCCAAGGGTGATGTTAACTCTTTTTCCCTGTCCTGATGTCGGTTTAAGAGATCTTGACCAACTAGACATCCCACAAAAAATATCAGTGGTCCACTATATTTAAGATATCATGAAAATTGGACCAGATTAAAAAAAAAAAAAAAAGCTTTAGCAAGGATGTTCTGGGAACTGTATGACTTGAAGTCACATTTTCCAAAGGGGCATTACTGCAATCAGGGAACAGAATGATTCTGGTGGTACTATATAAGCTTTGCGGGCACCTGGTTATTTCTGGCACCTCAAGTGACAAGCTTACAATAGAAGGAGTCACCGTCCTGGCAGTGCTGCAATTAACCCAGATTTTCGGGAGAAAGTAGGACTTCTCATATACGATGAGAACAGGAAGAAATACTTGTGTCCGGCACTCATGTGATCCACCTGCTTAAACATGATGACAAATGGACTAATATAACTAAGGCTTGAAGAAGGAAGGCAAGGTGACCAGAGGCTCAGAATGGTTAGGGCCAGACCACCAGGAAAGCCACCAAGACCAGCAGAGGTGAGGGAAGCCTTGAGTGGATAATCTAGGAGGGAGACGGTGAGTATCACTTGAGACCTTACAGCTAGCTCTATCAGCAGGGGTGCTCATTTATCCTACCAACCTTATTTCTGTAGGAAGCCTCCAGGAGAAGAAACACACTGGAACCCTGGACAATCGATTCCCCATATTTATATGAAAAGTGGATCCAAGAGAGATACAAGCACCTCACTGATATTCTGCCAAGTTGCCCGGTTAGGAATGAAGATGTTATTCACCAGCTTCTGGAACTGCTGCCAGCTGTCAGCCCTCTGTCTGAAGTGCCTAGGCTGAAGAGAGACAAGGTCCTTAATCAAGGTCATGGCTCCTCCCTGAGTGCAGCAAATAGTGACTGATCATGAGGGTTATAAGGCCTGGCCCCTCTGCCCCAACTCACGACAATCCCCAAGGGCTGTCCCAGTCTCGGACTTTGCCCTGCATCACCCGTGACCTTCATTAGATAGCATCACAGCTCAGTTTTCCTCTGTACTCAATCCTGCCTCCTTCTCTGTCATCCTATAGGTGCTATTTTCAAGAGAATTCCCTACTAAGCTTCCTACCCATTAATCTCCATGTCATCTCAGAGAAGTTAACCTACGAAACCACTAATGGTGTCACATGAAGTAAATTCATGGTCTGGACCAGAAATCAAGAGACTGGTTCTAGTCATACGCTTGCTTCTAATGTGTCTGCTGACCTCCATCAAGTCAGTAAATCATTTGATCATTATTTTCCTCATCGTATCACTGAGAAGGAAAAGAAAGTGCTGTGGTCCTTAGTCCAAGGCTAAGAATCAGAATTTAAGTTCCTGAGTAGCTATTTCATTGGTTTTATGACCTTGAAAACATCACTCCAAGCCTCAGGTCCCATCTCTTAAAATGAGAAATAAACTAAATGATCTTCTGTGTCCTTTAGAGCTCTAATAGCCTGTGGATCTAAATATAAAAATCCCACAATCATTAGTTCTGTAACTTAGCATTTAAGATGGCATTTTCAATTTTATCAATAACTTTGTTGCCAAGAAAAAAAAAATTTAAGTCCTTATGAAAAACATTTATAAAAGGTCTTGGCCAAAAATAATTTTTTAAGTCCTATTACTTCATTCTCTCTCATCCCTTTGTTCCTTCCTTATTGACCTTTTTTATCATTTTTTTGGCATGTACCTTTTTTCCCATCCCTAGGAGACTCTGAGCAAATGATAGGGGAGAAAAATGAGTTTTCAGCATTGGCAGACAACTCTTATAAAGCTGAGTTTCAAACACTCCCTGTTCTTGTCTCACTATAGCCTCTGTTGCATCATATGGGCATTCTATCTTGTTTTTCTTACTCAATATTCATAGAGTGTTTACCGCTCAAACAGAAATGTTTTCAAGTTTCACAAAATGCTTTTCTTCCCCCAAATAGCCTTTCTCAAGCACCTTCCTCGTCTGTGACATTCAATGTGTACTCCTTTCTGATCACAAGCACGTGTGTTTGCTCAGTTGCTTAGTCGTGTTCGACTCTTTGCAATACCATGGACTCAAGCCCACCGGGCTCCTCTGTCCATTGGGTTTCCCAGGCAAGAATACTGGAGTGGGTTGCCATTTTCCTTCTTTAGGGGATCTTCCTGGCCCAGGGATCGAGCTCAAGTCTCCTGCTTGACAGGCAGAATCTTTACCATGAGTCACCAGGGAAACCCAGGGTCATTACCACAGAGGTGGCTTAAAACTACCCGTTCTCCTTTCCCCTCCTTGCCCTCATGTAACTGATTCCACACATTCTCACGAAGCAGAAAAAAGATGTCATCGCAGCAGGAGCGATTAGAAATGGGGTTGGCTGGCTTGTGCCCTCTGGTCCTCTGAAGAGGAGCCAAAAATAGACATGAGTGAGTCTGTTCAGGGCTTAGCCCTGCCACAGGAGTTTCCTGAGTTAGTTCTCCAAGGCTACATTTTCTGAGTCATCTTTCACAGCTCAGAGGCCAGAGCTCATAACTCAAATGCCGCACTCTCCATCAAGGCATAGTTACTGTCAGAAAGTGGTTCCTCTCTAAAGGGAGGTCTTTACTCATGTCCTGACTGACAGCCTGCAGAGTTTGTCAAAGGAAGGGCAAAGTGCTCACTTGTCTCAAAGCTGCAGTGAGAATCGACTGCCTCATACAATGAGAACATATCGCCTCTTCTCCCTCTGAATGCTCTGAAGCAACAACGAATTTTAAAATGAACCATATTAAAAATATATACATTGGCATGGTCTGCAGATGCCACAGAGATGTCATGGCAGGAGGGGGAGAAACAGTGGCGTTCCTCCTATGTTAACATCTCCCAGATGGTCCTTGTTGCTCGTTACCTTCTGAAAGGTTGCTTATTCTTCATTGTTCAATGAATGTTGAAGAGAGTTTGGGATTTGTTTTCTCAAATGCTGCCATTAAATTGTACTGAATCAATAAGAAGATAAAGCCCAATTCCTTTAAACTTAAATGTCATGATTGCAAATATTCTTCTTGCTGTGAACCTCTCTAAAAACCAAACTTGCCCTAGTTTCCCTAGTCTCCATGCCTGGCCCTTAGATAGGCCCTTAGATAGTTTTAAATGAAAGTACTGGTCTCACCCCATCTCATAGGGTCAATAAATGAATCCAGAATGGTTTCCTCCCTCCCCCCTTCCTCCCTTCCCTTCTTCCTTTCTCTCTCTCTCCTTCCCTTCACCTTTTTTCTCTGGCTCCTCTATTTTAAAGAGTAGCTTATATTTGCAAAGGCTATAATGATGTCACCAAAGATTGACATTGATCAGAGACGTTTAATAAGGGCAGGGTGGGGCTGAGGAGCCTACTGGCACACCTCACAATTTATGCCTCCTGCTCTGTTGTCACACTAAGGTGAAGTTAAAAGGCAACGTTCATGCCACTGTGCATGCATGCAGGCTGTCACTTCAGTTGTGTCGGACTCTTTGTGACCCCACGGACTATAGCCCACCAGGCTCCTCTGTCCCTGGGATTCTCCAGCAAGAATACTGGAGTGGGTTGTCACGCCCTTCTCCAGGGGATCTTTCCAACCCAGGGACGGAAACTACATCCCTTATGTCTCCTGCATTGGCAGGCGGATTCTTTACCACTAGAACAACCTGGGAAGCTCCATCATGCCACTGTAGGTGCTAGCAAAGAAACAAGAATCTAGCTTTGAAATTTCCTGAGGAGAAGACAATGTTTCCTGGTCTCCCTCAAAGCCTTTCTGTTCTTTAAAGGATGTTTTTCCAGCCTGCTCATCTGGCCCAGGAACAGAGAGAAGGTTGGAGGTACTGTGTCTCACCATCAAGGCTCTCAGAACAGCTCAAAAAGGGGACATCAGCACCACCAAGGGACAGAGTGATCTGTAACTAATAAAAATCGGCACACAATGCCTTGCACATGGAGGATGCTGGGTTAACTGCCATCACCTAAAGTTGAAAATATATTGGCTGCCATGTTGATTTAAATGACAGGAGAGGTGTTGCATTACAACCATGTCTTTGAAATTCACACTCAATTTCTGCCATGAATTTTGGCCATGGCATACGGTATTAGGTGCTAGAAAAGTTTACATTTGTTATTTATTGAAAAAGTTGGTCTCTCGGTCATACTGAAAATGTAATGTCTTCAAGAGCAAAGATGATGGATAGGCCCGTATGTTCCTTAACTCCACCAGCCACAACATGTTCGCAGCTCTGCAAGGGGAAATAAAGCAATTTCTTCAGCCACCGAGAAGAAATGATTTTCACGGGAGCACCATCATGGTGCATCACAAGATGCCCCCTCTGCCCACTCCACCCACCATCCATCTTAACTGGGGAAATGCACTTGCTATTAACCTCATGAGAACCATGTTTAACAGGAAATTGACAACAGCACATCATTTCTTGGAAAACTGCAAGCTATAACATTTCCAAGCACCATGTGCCCACTAGACATCGCCACGGGGTTCCACTTCTGATATTATTTAGGCTTTACGCCTTATTCAACAATGACATGGCATTTTTTAGTTCATAGTCAAGAGTTTTCTTTTGAAAATGTGTCAACTACCTAACATTCTATAAAGTCCATAATTATAATTCATGGCATTTGTATATTTATATAATGGCTTAGAGTTCTCAAGTTGTCTGTAGGTATATTCTTTCTTACTTAAATTCATTCAATAAATCTTCACTGTGAGCCAGAAAGATAACCCTCAAACATAAACATACAACAATAAAAACAAACTAGGTGTTATGATCTCCAGCTTGCAAATGAAGAAAAGTAAGGCTGGGATATAAAGTAATATCCCAAGATCACAAGAAAAGGTTGACAGGCAACAACAGAGATAAAGATTTGTCAGGATAGTCAAGGCCATTTACTAGATAACTCTCAATGTAATGAATATGGAAAAGGAAAAGGATAAATCAGAAGCTTAAATGAAGTTAACTGCTTCCAACTTAGTATTTGAATAAGCCTCCAAATTTAAATTCTTTCCATTTTTCCTGCTTTTTTTTTTACTGCTGGAAGTATGAGCAAATTAAAAATTACCAAATCTGATAACCATCAACAGAGACTCTATCTTTATAGGGTCTATGAACCACCTCTCAGACTAATGTTTTAAATGTATAAAATAAAATTATGTAGGGTTACAAAAAACAACAATTCCATTGAAATACAATTGTAAAAATATCAAAGCAATTTAATTTAGTGATATACATGCTTCTACATTAATGCATTAAATAATAAACTCTAACTGAAATCCCAATAACTAATTTAAAAATAGTAATAAAGCTTAAATGGCATTTCCAGAAATCTGCAACAACTGTAATGTGATATGAAAATATCGAAGTTTGACTGAGGATAAGGTCACAGCTACTCTTGATACTACAGTGATTTGTGCCTACTTATATAATTAAAGGAATTGTTAAATTTTAGTGATTAATAATTTAAAAGATGGAAATTTTACAGGCTGTTGGAATTCTATCCAGTAACTTCTGTGGGACCATGGACTCTATATTTAAAATAAAACAAAAGGATATAACAAAATAGAGACTCACAGATACAGAAAACAAACTAGTGGTTACCAGTGGGGAAAGGGATAAGGGGTGGGGCAAGGTATGGGTAGGGGATAAAGAGGTATAAAATACTAGGTATAAAAAGAAATAAGTTACAAGGATGTAACGTACAGCACTGGGAATATAGCCAATATTTTATAATACATTTATATGGAGGATGATCTATAAAAATGTTCAATCACTGTGTTGTACACCTGAAACTAATATACTATTGTAAGTTAACTATACTTCAATTTGACTTCCCTGGTGGTTCAGACAGTTAAGAATCTGCCTGCAATGCAGGAGACCAGGGTTTGATCCCTGGGTTGGGAAGATTCCCCTGGAGAAGGAAATGGCTACCCACTCCAGTATTCTTGCTTGGAGAATTCCATGGACAGAGAAGCCTGGCGGGCTACAGCTCATGGGGTTGCAAAGAGTCAGAGCAACTAACACACAAACATACTTCAATTTTAAAAATAAATTAAAAAAAGAAAAAACTCCCTCATAGGAGGAAGGAAAGGGTAAGCACATTCAGAATGCACAGAAAGTATTCAGAGAGTAGCCTGAATTAGCATGGGGTTTCATCAACCTAGATAAGAAGGCTGTTTTGTACTTTTCTTACAGATCTTAAAACAATGTTTGATAAATAGTAGTCGGGGGCTCAGGAGCTCTTGTTAACTGACTCCTGGATGGTCAGTCCTCTTGGCTGGCTCCCAGGGCAGGATCTTCCTTCCTGAGCTGAGACCCTTCTTGACAAAATGCACACGTGGCCTTACTAGCCAAAGGAAGAAGAATGAAATGGTTTCTTATCACCACTGGCAGGTGGGAAAATTACAATAGCAAAATGGGGATAAAACAAATTAAAAACATATCAGAGAGAATGTTTCACTTAATATAGTTCTACTTGACAAATTGTTTCTCCTTCTAGTGGAACATTTTATTTTATGTGACATTAAATGACAAGAATAAATCAAAAGCATTGTTCAGTTGGGGTAAGGAGAAAAATAAACTTGAATGAATTTAAACTGTAAGTCACAATGGTACAGATACCCTGATGAATGACAGCGATTTACTCTCAATGGTTTCATTATGCAAATTATGTTATTTGTTTTCAAGCTTTAGTCAGAACAAACGATGATGCCGGAATCAAAGCAAGTCGTTTTCTTATCAAGTGTCTCATCAATACGACTTAAATATTACAAAATTACTCTGTGCTGGCCTTCTTTATATTACCCACTGATCATTTAATTTCAAATGTTGATGCAAAATGGTTAATATCATCACCAAAGTTTGTTCTTAATAAACATTCTGGGTGTAGAGAGGTATCATGGCGGATTAGAGTTTATAGTTAAGAACAAAATGAATGTGATTGTTCTAGTCTTTCTGTCATTTAAACAAGTGAGGTCTTGTTTTGTACCAGTAAGTTTATATTCCCTATTATGCCTCCATAGCAACAGTAAAAAAAAGCCACATATTCCTGAGTTAATGAAACAGCAAAAGGAAGTGTATTAAAATTTTTCTCTGGAGCCAGAGTCAGGGTTCCTTGTGTGGTAATTTGCTTTTTGCAGTTTGTGCGTGCATGCTTAGTCACTAAGTCATGTCTGATTTTTTGAGACCCTGTGGAGTACGTCAGGCTCCTCTTGTCCGTGGGATTTTCCAGGCAAGAATACTGGAGTGAGTTGCCATTTCCAGCTCCAGGGGGTCTTCCCAACTCAGGGATCAAACCCAAGTCTCCTTCATCTTCTTTATTGGCAGGTGGATTCTTTACCACTGAGTCACACCAAATTCCCTATTTTCTATCCATCCCTTTCTTTCTTGGAATGCCCACCATTTCTCCTCAATTTCATTCCCTCTCCTCTACTTAGACTTCTCTCAATTTCAGTACCATGATACTTTTTCTTCTATGTCTTCCTTGCTTCAACTCAATTTATTCTGAGAGTAATCACACTGAAAGCAGCATGAAATAGTGATGAATTTAAATCATGAAAAGTGTAATTTTGTAATAAATCAGGAATCAGAATTTACTTAAACCCTCATATAGACAAGTGAGCATCAAAAGGATATGAAAAATATATGAAAGAAATATTTCAAATTCAGCAAAATCTATCATTAACTTTTTTCCTCTAAGGACTGTGGGAAGCCTTGGGATTTAGCTGTAGAAGAGCTCACATTTCAGCTACTAAGTCATTATTTTATAAGTAAAATCTTCCCTCCCCCTGACCCTGATCTCTACGCCCTGACCCACCAAAATAATAATCTTCTTGAACCAGAAAAACATGTTTTCTTAGAAATCAGAGCAATATAACTGCCAGCATCAAAGATCAAAGTTAGAATTGAAGAATAAGTTTTCAGCACTAACAACAGCTATGAACACAAAAAGGCAGTCATACCATCTCGGCCTGTTTACTATACTCTTCAAATCAATGAATATTTATAGGGCACTTGTTTGTGCAATGGTTTCGAGGAATATGAACTTTTGGGCAGTGCTGGCACATAGAGCACAGACTGCAGATTAGAAGAAATAGAGTGATGGTCTTCATCCATACTGAGAGATAGAGTCTACAAAGCCTACATCGGGCTCATCCCCTCGTGTGGGAATATCTTGCCTTCTTTCAGGCTCAAAGAGTACTTTGTTTCTGCTCAAAATGTGTGTGTTGTATGTACCTTGCCAGTCTCACTAGTTCTGTCTACCTTCCCCTACGAGAGAGGTGTATGAGGCCAAATGCCCTCCAGTGGCCTCTGGGAGAGGCCTACTGGCCATGGAGATGGAATGCCTGCTACTAAAGATGATGTTGCTCTGGCTCTTCTCTATGTGAGCAAAACATTGTTCCATCCAGCGTTTGACTGTTACATTTTCCTCGTTAATTCTAATAACCATGAGACAGTGGGCAGAAGTGGGCAGAGCCTTCCTCAGGGATTGATAATCAGCATACACTACGGTCAGCACTGTAGCACTGTATGATTTTCTAAAGTATGCACAATTACTACTTTAACAAACACAAACTTTAGTGCGAGAATTATTTCAATAACAATGCAAATACTACTGGCATCAGCTCCATTGATAATGGGATTATAATCAGCATTATACACACTTACACGCACATTAGTTGCTATAATGAAAATGATGCTGCAGTTTACCTACCATTATTACCAAACAATACATTTGGCTTCCCATAGGAAAAAAACAGAATCTCTGCTTATGCAGTTTCCTAAGACTGAAGCTTTTTGTGGGTGCATTTTCTAAATCCATACATAAAGGAATGCAGCAAAACTGATTAAGTTACATGGTAACAGGTGATTAGGAAGAGAACTGTTTTAAGCAAGGATTCTAGTCCATAAGTTTGCAGATGGTGGACCAAACATGACATACCTACCCAGAAGAAGAACATGGGTTCAGGAACTCTGAGTAGGAATTTGGTGACGAACTGAAATAGGAAATGAGATGTCAAGGAAGACAACCTGAATTTGTTTTACTTGATGGGGTTGGTGGCAATGATGTTTTCTGAGTGAAGGAACATGGGAGAACGGGTAAATCTGGAGAACTGTAAGAGTGAAGAGTTCCGTTTTGAGTCTGTCTGAGATGCCTGGTAGTACATTGGACTTACAGGGCAGAGCTCAGGAAAAAGATCTGGACCCACACCACAGCTTAGGAGCACAGGTGGATAAGGAAGGCCAGATCAATGAAAAAGGGATGTGGAAAGTTGAAAGAAAGGAGAGATGAAGAATTTTGAGGATACCAACATTTCAAAGATGGGAGAAAGAGGAATCCAGGGGAAAAAAAAAAAAAACCTGGGTGGGAGAATCCAAAAAGGAAACAGGAATACCAAAAGAGTGTGACTTGTCTGACAACAGTCAAAAGCAGAGATAAATTCGGGAATGAGAGGGTAGCTAATTGAACTGAATGCTATTAAGAAATGAAGGATTGGGGTCATGGCGTCAGAACAGGAAGGTCACTAATGATCTCAAGGGGAGAGATTTTGGGGGTCCTGTGGAAAAGGAGGCCCTTTTTTGCTGGGTTGGCAAGAGAATGGAAATGAGAAATTGGCACCAATGAACATAGACAAGTCTACAAATGAGAGGAAACTGAAGGACTTCAGGTCTTTGCTGGAATAAAAAGCATTAACGTTAAGCAAACAAAACATTAAACCCTTTTTGCTTGGCTAGGCACCTGATTGTCTATCTCTCCTTTTTATGACCTGCTTTTTAGAAAAACTGGTCCTATTTTCAGAAATCCTAGGTGCTGTCCAATGTCTTAATCCAAACTGAAAAGACCATCCCAAACCAGTACTGGTCAGTAGTTGAATTTCTAGAATTATTGGGTTGGCCAAACATCTTCCATAAGATGTTGTGGAAAAACCCAAATTAACTTTTTGGCCCATCCAATGTGACTGCCAGTGACTCTTGTGGATACAGGTCTCATTTATACATTGCCTCTTTCCTGACACTGACCTACACCCACACAATGAGTTCACCCCATTGTGTCTGACACTCTGATTTTTGATGGCTGGCTGGTCAGCTTCACAGTTCTGGAAGGAATCACAAGGATTCCCCCAGGCAATCCTCCTTCCTGATGACCAGGGCCATTGAGTGTCTACCAAAGCGTTAACAACTACAGCGCTTGTGATAATGATAGTTACCATTATTTAGTGCTAGTTACCTACCAGGAGCCATGCTAAGTGCTTCATGGCCATTAGCTCCTCTAATTCTTTCCCCCACAACAGTTTTATTAATCTTTTTATTTCCAGGTGAACAAAATTGTTGCTTAAAATTTTTTTTTTAAACTTGACCACATTTACATTTCATAAGTGATGGATCCAGGATCTAAACTAGGTTTATCTGACTCCAGGACCATCATCTATGATCATATAAATCAGAATAGACCCTCATAGATGCATTTATATCCCAATGAAACCAGGCCTCCTGGAGCAAAAAGATTATGGCTTGCGGTTCCAGATCATTAACACATAATAGTTCCTTCCTATACAAGCCACTGGGCTTTGCAGGTGGCTCGGTGGTAAAGAATCCGCCTGCCAAGTGAAAGCACCAAGTTCTAAACATTGGACCATCAGGAAACTCCCCAAAAGTTTTGGTTTTGATGGAATCAAATTTTTTTTCTTGTATCACTTGTGTTTTGGGTATCATAGCTAAGTAACCATTTTCTAATCAAAGATCACAAACATTTATCCTTATGTTTCCTTCTAACTTTTACAGTTTTAACTTTTACATTTAGTTCTGTGGTTCATTTTGAGTTAATTTTTGTATATGATTAAAGGTAGAGGTCCAACTTAAAAAAAAAAAAAAAAAGAAAGAACACACCTGCCAATGCAGGAAATACAGGAGACACGTGTTCAGACCCTGGGTCAGGAAGATCCCATGGAGGAGGAAGTGGCAACTCATTCTAGATTCTTGCCTGAGAAATCCCATGGACAGAGGAGCTTGGCTCCTCCTTGGGGAAGTCCACAGGGTCACAAACAGTCAGACACAACTGAGCAACTGAGTACACAAGAAAAGAAGCCAATGGGCCTCTCATATAAGCATGAAAATGAACAACCTTGCCCTAGAAGACTCTTTAATCTAGCTAAGGAGATCAGACAAGCAGCACTGAAAATTCAAAGAACTATACAAAATAGCATATGATTGAGGGTCAAATGACTAAGAGAGATTAGAAATACTGCTCGGAAGTAAGAGGAAGAAGAGATTCAATCAAGCTAGGTGGCTTAGGAAAGACTTCCGAAGAAAAACTCGAACTAGACCTTGAAAAATGGCTCCAATTTTAGCAGGAAGAAAAGAGGGAGGAGGATATGCAACCCATCAGCCGATATGAAACTGGGACTGAAATGTTAGTGAGAGCAAAGGCAGGACACGAGCAGGTCACTGCCATCTGATCTGAGCACAGCCAGTTTTTCTCTGCCTGGGAACATCTACCACCAAACTGGGGAAGTTATCATTCTCAAGTCCCATTAAAGACTTCTAGCCTGATGATGGTTTTATTTTCTTCAGAGTTAATAAAAAGCTTTCCTTTGATGAGATGCTGCTTCATCCTACCATTCGCCAAACCCCAATTCAGGTTATTTCAGAATGTTGATTTCTATTTCCTGAAATGACTCATGCAGTGGCAGCTTGAAGGAATCGGCTTAGAATTTCTAATGGAGGCAGCAAAGAAATCGTGAATTAAACCTTTTGTATCTGTATTGTTGCCAGCATTTTATGGAAGAATGAAATACACATATTCATGTTTATACACATTATGAGCCAGATTAGCTCATTAAATTTTCACAGAGTTGAAGCAAACTAAAACTTAAAAAAAAATTTTTAACTGATTCATTCATCAAGGCTTCCAATTTGACAAATGAATGCAGAATTTCAGAAACGTATCTTCTTGAATGAAAACCTTGTCTCTTTAGAAGGAGGCATTATTATACTCCTGACTATTATGAAGAGTAATAATGATTGTATTTATTTAAGAAATGATGATTAAATAATAAGGCGGTATCTTTGCTCCAGCTTTTGTTTTTCCAACTGAGTAAAAATGAGACACAGGAAAATATTTGACTCTGCTTGAGGGTGGAAGGGTCAGAAACAACGCAGGGACCGCTCATGTTTGATATATACGAGATACTCACATCCCGAGTCACCCTCCAAACATCATTCTAGGCATTGCTGATTTGGTCCTATATAGACCTTGCATGTACAGCTCTGGATTTTTAGAGAGGATGTAATTTTTGAGTGCCTGGAAATCTCAACACATGAAGAGATCTTGCGCTCCTCATTTGCATATACGGTCACAACCAACTCTATTCCATTTGCTATCAAATGTCCACTGTTAGTTGCCAGACATCAAATATTTATGCATTTAGATATAGTGGGCAAATATTTGTGCCTGGAAAATAATGAACTGGATTCTAGTTCATTTGAAACAAATAATGACAAAACAAAAAGGCTATGTGAAGTCAAAGCTGTCCTAATTTCAAGGCATTGAGATTACATTTTTGCTTTTCATCTATATTCATTTCAATGTCCCTCACTGTATGATTCTATGAGTCTTCAGTAAACGGCTGTTGCATTGGCTTTGCAAGTAGAATTGACACCAAATGTTTATCACAGGTTTGTGGGTGACCCTTGCAGCTTCTCTGGTGGCTCAGACAGTAAAAAGTATGCAGTGTGGGAGAACCAGTTCGATTCCTGAGTCGGGAAGATCCCTTGGAGAAGGAAATGGCAACCCACTCCAGTATCCTTGCCTGAAAAATCTCATGGACAGAGGAGCCTGGTAGGCTATAGTCCATCGTCTGGCAGAGTAGGACACAACTAAGCGACTAACACTTTCACTTTCACCTGTAGGTATAAGCATAATGATTTCAGTGTTTTGATTAAGGGGGAAAACGTTTGGGTTTTGGGGTTGTTTGTTTGCGGTATGACTGGTTAGAGAAGATGAGCGAAATGGCAAAGATGGCAAAGCGGAGAGCAAGACGGTTTCCATTCTCCCCTTCATGTGACCCCTGTGGAGGGAAAGCTGAAGGAACTGACTTCAGGAAAGCCTGTGGAAGACTCTGACCACGACCAGCAATGCTTTAGGGCGTAAATGACAAAGCCCTTCACAGAGTCCAGAGCCTAAAGCAGTGCCCCTCGGGAGCACCCGTGGACCACATGCACAGCAGAAACGCTGACATCTGCCAGGACGGCAGTACTAGCAGAAGAAATGAGATCGAAATGAAAAGGCAGACAGAGAGCAATGGGAACCACCTTACACCCGGGCACAACTGAGAAACCCTCCCGAACTACTCCAGAACAGACTGAGGCAGGTTTAAGGGGAAGCTGAATTCCTGCATAAACACGAGGTGGGTTAGGAGGAAGTGGTAGAGAACTGAGTTCACGAGTATGCTCCCGCTCTGTTCTTGCAGAAGTGGCTGGCGTTTGGGTATTATATAAATACGATGTGTTTATACATTTAATGTTAAGATGTCAACATCCCTTCCGAAGGGAGCTGGGCAAAAAGATTTATCCCAGACAAGTTTGTTTGAAGATGAATCTAAGCATGAACCTCTCTCAGCATGAACATCAGTGAACGTAAGTGATGAATTATCTGATAGGCTTACTTAACTTCCCTCCACACGATGATTTTTGCAGGACATTATGATTCTTCCAAGGAATTGGTTATTCCATCGTCACTTTGGAACAGTTTCTAAAGGATGTGAAATATGCTCTCTATCAAAGCTAGGAAGGAGGTAATTATTCACAACTTGTTCCAACTACTGCTGTATCCGGTACTGATGCAAAATGAATATAAGCAATTGTCTCTTGATGTATATTTTTCATGTTGTTACTCTAGAGGTTTCATTCACCTACTGTAATTTACTGACATCTTACTTAATGAAAGACCAAATGCTACTCCACTAGGCAGTCTAGATTGGGAAAAGGGAAGGATGTCTGCTCCCAGCACTTCTATTCCAACTGTACTGCAGCTTCAAGCCATTGCGATATGACAACAAAAGGAAATAGCAGGTTAGTCCAAAAGTTCATTTGGGTTTTTCTGTAACATCTTATGGAAAAATACCAAACAAAATTCTTTGGTCAACCCAATAAAAGGCGTGTAGATTGCAAATGCAGTAGAGCAGTTTTTTGTTCATGGACGATAAGATAATGAACATAGGAAATTCTAAGGAATTTAGAAAAAATTCACTATGACTAATAAGTGACTTAAACAAAGGATCAGAATATAAGACCAACTGACAAAAATCAATAATTGACTTCTATATACTAGCAATAAACAGTCTAAGGAAAACTTAAATATGTCATTTAAAATAGCATCAAAGATGCATCAAATACTTAAGGACAAATGTGTCCAAATGTTTTTAAGTCTTGTATACTTGAAAACTAAAAAATATTGCTAACTGAAATGAGAAAAGATCTAAATGAACAGAGAGATATAACATGGCTAGTGGATTAGAAGATTCAAGATTGTTAGTATATCTATTTTCCCATATCTATGGATACAGCACAGTCCCAGTCAAATGCAGTAGAGACTTTTTTTTAGTAGAAATTCACAAGAAAATGCTAAAATATATCATATTACTCATTGTGGATACTATGAAGTACCACCAAGCTCCCTTTCAGAAATAAAGGAATTCTGCTCTTTAGACTTTGGTAGTACCAACTGCAGAGAAGGCAATGGCAGCCCACCCCAGTACTCTTGCCTGGAAACTCCCATGGACGGAGGAGCCTGGTAGGCTGTAGTCCATGGGGTCGCTAAGAGTCAGACACAACTGAGCAACTTCTCTTTCACTTTTCACTTTCACTCATTGGAGAAGGAAATGGCAACCCACTCCAGTGTTCTTGCCTGGAGAATCCCAGGGACGGGAGAGCCTGGTGGGCTTCCGTCTATGGGGTCGCACAGAGTCGGACACGACTGAAGTGACTTAGCAGCAGCAGCAGCAGCAATACCAACTGCAAACACTCCTCAGATGCCAGTCCCATTTGGGATTGCTTCAGTGATAAAAAGCTGCTTCAGAAAGGTCACAGCCCCTTCCCAGGGCTGCCTGTATCCAGCAACTAATAGTTTAAGGACCTGGCTTTTTCATTCCAACTCAAGACCATTTGAAAGTCATTCCATCTCCAAAATTCCTTGCAACATCAGTTGAAACATTCCACTGTAACTGCACTGCAGACTACTTATGTCTCTGACAAATTCTGTTTCTTTCTCCTCCTTTCCATAAGTGTTGATCCCCAAAGCATTCCCTAATAAACCTCCTGTAAGTTTATTTCTATCTTACAGTCTGCTTTCTGGGGAATCCCACCTGTGATGGAGTCAAGGTCTAGAAGACACAGGAACCCAGGGTCCAATTCATTACAAGAAATGACTGCCTAAAATTAGAGTCGTTCAAAAATAAATCACTCTGCTCTGAAAACCGCAGTCATTTTCTTAGCATGGAACGATCTCACAATGATTGCCAGACAGGTTGTAGAGAATTTCCACTTCAGTAAGAGATGTAAGTATATAACTAAAAAGTCTCTGCCAATTTAAAAAGCCTCCAGTTTATTACATCTCAACTAGTTTTCTGACTTGGGACAAATCATTTGTTCACCTGAGGCTGTTTCCTTTTTAGGAAAATAAGGGTGTTCGATGAACACTTAAGTCCTTGGTAGCTCCTGTGATTTTATAATCCATTATGTATTTTTATAACAAGTTTTTAAGGAAGGGAGGGTTATTATAATCCCAGTTTCACAGATAATGAAGAGGAGGCAAGAAAGAGTTAGAGAATTTCTGATTCAGTAAAAGATGCAACTATATAACTAAAAAGTCTCTTCCACTTTAAAAAGTCCCCAGGTTAGTATATCTCAACTAGTTTTTTTTGACTTGGGACACATCATTTGTTCATGGCTTCTACAGCATAAAGAGAATACAGACCGCTCTCTGCTAAATTGCTGATTTTCCCTGGGAAGCTCCAAGTTCCTCCAAAAAGTGTGTTTGCTTATTATTATAATTGATTCTAGTTTAATTACTTCCTTAGAGTCACCAAACGTACTCATAACTTATTCTCTTTAAATTTCATGCCAACACCTTATCCTCAAGCCAATAGATATATGAAACCATCAACTTGTTTGCTGAAAAGTTTTCTGGTACTCAGCTAGAAAGTTCAGGAAGTCTTGTATTTCCTGATATTGAGAAGACCCAGATATTTACCAAGTGAGAAAGGAAGACACACACACACACTTTCTCATTACTTTTTTTTTTCCCTTGGAGTGACTGCTTATAAGTATGGGATTTCTTTTTTTGTTGTTAATTTTTTATTTAATTGGAGGCTAATTACTTTACAGTTTTGTAGTGGTTTTTGCCATACATTGACATGAATCCGCCATGGTTGTACATGTGTTCCCCATCCTGAACCCCCCTCCCACCTCCCTCCCCATCCCATCCCTCAGGGTCATCCCAGTGCACCAGCCCTGAGCGCCCTGTCTCATGTATCGAACCTGGACTGGTGATCCATTTCTCACATGGTAACATACATGTTTCAATGCTATTCTCTCAAATCATCCTACCTTCGCCCTCTCCCACAGAGTCCAAAAGTCTGCTCTTTATCTCTGTGTCTTTTGCTGTCTCGCAGTAGGGTCATCATTACCATCTTTCTAAATCCCATATATATGTGTTACTTTTTAATCCAAAGTCTTCAATGTTGCTGGTAACAGGATATACTAATGATAATGCTAGCTTTAGATAATATTTTGAAAACTGCTTTTCACTTATAAACAACTTTCATGTGCATTCCTATATTTACAAGTAGAGAGGTAATGCCCAAAAAACAGTAGAAGTAATCATTATTATGACCACTAGGGAAAGAATAGAGGAATTAAGCTATGCTACAGCATAAAATACTGAGATGAGGCAATGGAAATAATGACAGTCACATGGAATATTATCTAATATCTTTCTCTGAAGGATTTTAAAAATTGAAATAAAAAGTCACGTGACAATGAGGATCTGAGGTGGGTGTGTATAGAGGCAAACACCCACTGAACAATCTATTAAGTTTCCTAGAATAAAATCACACACCCACCAACACTTCATGGATTATTTCAATGTTGATATGTCAGAGGATCAGCCCAGAAAAGGTTTTGTGAATTTTTCTTACAAGATCATTGAACACAATAAAAATCCCCTATTAAATTCCAGGGATATTTTATTACATACACCAGCAAAATAGCCAATACTGTAGCTCTCTTTAACCAGCCTTTGAAATCATCACATGGCTTCTTTGTATTTGAGCCTCATCAGCAAAGTTCCTTTGGGATCATTAGTAAACAGCTCTCATCAATTTCAATATTACTTAGGGATGTATTTAGAAGACAAAATGCAAACAAATTACATCTCATCCTTTAAAGACACAGCTTAGATATGTCTAACTTCTCAGCAAAAATATTTTTGTTGTTTTGTACTTTCATTTGGCTGAACAACAGAAAAGAAGACATTTCAATTGCCAAATGAATGAGAAAATTGTCCAACACCTCGTCTCCATTTCAATATTCTCTGAGCCTAAAAAATACACAGGTACAGCCTTAGATTTATTTTTCTAGAATGTGAGAACATAGGATGAAAATACAGAATGTCTAAACATAACTAAAAATGATAGCCCTAAGTGGCTGCTAGCTGATTCATGCTAATTCTGGCTACCACCCTTAGACTTTGCGAGCCGTGGTTTAGAAACAAAAGCAAAGCTCCAAACAAAACAATCCATGTAGGATGTTAAACAGATGACTGAATTTTTGCTATTTTTGTTTAAGAAAAGTATCCACTCCAGTATTCTTGCCTGGAGAATCCCATGGACAGAGGAGCCTGGCGGGCTACAGTCCATAGGATCACGCAGCATCAGACACAACTGAAGCGACTTAGCACGCCTCTGAAGGGAGTGAAGAGTGATCTTCGCTCAGGATGGTGGGTTGAGAGTAGGTTGCTGCCGCCTCTTCTGGCACAAATCCGTTTAGAAGCCAGAACGCACAGAGAACAAGATAAATAAATTCATCTCCAAGGAGGAACAAAGAAGAAAGGAGAAACTATGAGGACTTCAGAAAGCAGGGGACTGGACTGAAGAAGGAAGGAGGATAGGGTAGGCAAAGGAAACGGGCAGCATGGATGCACCCAAGGCTGAAGACGGCAGATACTAGGAGCAGGAAAGCGTCCGGAACACACACATCTTCCTACTCCGCCCTTCTCTCCCCAGCCTTTGCAAGGGCCAGGCAAAAGAAACGATCCTCCTTCAGGTCAGTGAGAATCCCTGGAGAGCAGGGTGGTGTCCCAGGCAACTCTCAACACTCAGGAGAATGGAAAGCCCTGGGCACAGAGTTCTATCTATTTATGATCTCACTCAAAAACTGGTCCTGCTTCTCCCATCAAGCAGGCTGTAAAAACAGATGCAGCCTTTCCTGAGTTTAAGAGAGATTTTCAGTTATAAATGTGCACGACTCATCAAATATTTAAGGAAAGCCAGCATCATGAAAGTGCAATATGAAATTCAACAAAGAGAAGGAATTTGCAAGCAAAGAAAGAAAATTGATAGGGTGAGTGAGCCAGGACTTTTGATCGCTGTAGATAATATTCCAACAAAAGATTCAAGAGACTATTTCAAACTGAAATAAAGTCAACAAGAGGTTGAGAAGATTGAAACTCTGCCTACAGAAATAAAGACTAACCAATGAATAAATAGAGAATTTTCAACTTATAGAAATGCAGGAGGAGAGAAAAAAAGATTGACAGTATTTACTGCTTGCAACTGCTGTGTGAAATAATTACTAAAGAATTCAATGAATAGGGGATGGGGAGAGAGGGGAAAGAAAGAAAGGAAAAGGAAAGATTAAAAATACAAGAAGAAAAAGTGGGATTCAAAAAGTAATGATGAATAACAACAACAACAAAAGAACATTTAGACTTATCTAAACATGTTGATCGGAGAAGGCAATGGCATCCCACTCCAGTACTCTTGCCTGGACACTCCCATGGATGGAGGAGCCTGGTAGGCTGCAGTCCATGGGGTCACTGAGTCAGACACGACTGAGCGACTTCACTTTCACTTTTCACTTGCATGCATTGGAGAAGGAAATGGCCACCCACTCCAGTGTTCTTGCCTGGAGAATCCCAGGGACCCCCCTCGGACCACCCGACGGTAGATACTCCAGCGTGTCTCAACCTGTGCTGACTTCGCTGAATCGTCGTCGTCGTCGTTTGTACAACTATCCTATCTTGTTATTTTGGTGTTGTTGATAGTTTGATTTTAGGTTTGATATACTTTTACTCTTTACACGTCCTCATGGACAGATTGATTACCCCTTTTGACGTTGAGACTTATTAATTTATATGTAAATATACAAACATGTTATCTTTATATCTGTATTAATAGGTCTTAATAGAAGGTTTGGTAATCTCACTCCTGTTTTCTTCTTCTTTTTTCAGTCACATTGTTTTCCGACTTCTCCTCCATTTCTTTTTTATAGATATCGTTCACTCTATTTATATTATCTTTTGTTTTGTCTTAAAATCCTTTTTCAATTTACTTAACAATCAATTTTATGTATACGGTCCCAATTTGAGTGGATAATTTTTCTGTTTGAGTCTCTACCAATTTTTCTGTCAGAAGTCTTACTTGACAAATATTTCTGTAGGAATCTGTGGGAATTTTACTTTCGTTTGTCCTGTATCTAAAATAACAATGGGGAAAAATATGCATTAGGCAAATTATAAAAGAGTATAAGATAAAGAGTTGACTCATTGGAAAAGACTCTGATGCTGGGAGGGATTGGGGGCAGGAGGAGAAGTGGACGACCGAGGATGAGATGGCTGGATGTCATCACGGACTCGATGGACGTGAGTCTGAGTGACCTCCGAGAGATGGTAATGAACAGGGAGGCCTGGCGTGCTGCGATTCGTGGGGTCGCAAAGAGTCGGACACGACTGAGCGACTGAACTGAACTGAACTGAACTGATAAGATAAAGAAAAACTTGATGTGGAACTATTAAATGATTCCTTAAGAAAAGGAAGACTTAAGTAACAAGACACAATAGTTATAAATCTATAAGTAGCTAATAATATAGCTTTGAAATTTACCTAAAGAAAAACTATATAAATATAAAGAGATATGAACAATAAAAAATCATAAAGGAAGATGCTAACAATGCTCTCTCAAAACTGGTAAAACAAAAAGTCAAAACAAAAATAATTAGAATGCATAAAATACTATATGAATTTCAAAGTCTATATACATATTTTCAAACACACATTGCCAAAAGTTGACCATGTATTGTTAAGCCACAAAAGAAATTTCAACAAATTCTCAAAAGGGGAAATCATAGCAATCACCAAAGAAAAAGATAATGCAAAAAATATAGAGAGAAATTAATAACCTTAACAAAAAATATTAGCACAGCCTTCCCACCAAAAAAAAATACAAAATAACTGGAAATTGTTAATCACATTCAAAATTACTCTTAGGTCAAAGGAGAAACAAAATGAAAATTACAAACTGTACAGAAGTATTGAAAGTGTGAGAAGGAGAGTGTGAGGCTATACCTACAGTGTTACATCAAAGCAGTATTCTAAAAAAGAAAGGCTGAAAACTGTTGAACTAAGCTTCCAACTAGTTTTACAAACTCTCAGAAAATTAGGGCAGAAATATTTGATGTTATACAGAATGAAATAAGCCAGAAAGAAAAACACCAATACAGTATACTGACGCATATATATGGAATTTAGAAAGATGGTAATGATAATCCTGTATGCGAGACAGCAAAAGAGACACAGATGTATAGAACAGTCTATTGGCCTCTGTGGGAGAGGGAAAGGGTGGGATGATTTGGGGGAATGGCATAGAAACATGTATAATATCATATAAGAAATTAATCACCAGTCCAGGTTCAATACAGGATCCTTGGGGCTGGTGCACTGGGATGACCCAGAGGGATGGTACGGGGAAGGAGGTGGGAGGGGGTTCAGGATGCGGAACACGTGTACGTCTGTGGCGGATTCATGCTGACCGATACAATATTGTAAGGTAATTAGCCTCCAATTAAAATAAATAAATTTAAATTTAAAAAATAATAATAAATAAAAAATAAAAAGGAAATTAATAAGACTAGAAAATAAGAAAAGTTTCTCAATAAAACCAAAAGGTGGTTTTGGGGAATGATATTGTGAATGAAAAAGTGGAAATACAGGGAATGAGTTTAAAATTTTATTAAAAATACATTACTTATCTAGTTGAAAGCAGACACTTAAAAAACTAAAATTCTCAAAATTGGTTCAAGAAGAAATAGAATATATATATATATATTTAGAAGAAGTTGACATGTCAATTGAAGAACTATTTTTAAAATTGTACAGGATCCAGATTTACATATAAACTTCATAAACTTAAAAAAAAATAATTCCAATATAAATACCAATTACTTCAAAACATATAGTAAGTGAAAGAAGCCAATCTGAAATGGCTACATGCTGTGTGGTTTCCACTAAATGACATTCTTGAAAAGGCAAAACTTTGGAGACAGTAAAAATTAGTGGTTGCCAGGGGTTAAGTTATGGGGTAGACATAAATAAAACATAGAAAGAAGATTTTAAGAAACAATAAAAATACTCTGTGTGATACCATAATTATGGCTACATGTCATTATACATTTGTCCAAACCCAAAGAATATACAACACCAAGAAGGAACTTTAAGGTAAATTATGGATTTGGGGTGATTATGATGTGTCAGTGTATTGGGTTGGCCAAAAAGTTGGTTTGGGTTCTGACCAACCCAACAGTTTCATCAGTGATAACAAATGTAGAACTCTGGTGGGGGGTATTGATAACAAGGTGGGTAGGGGGGGTCTATGCATATGTGTGGGTGAGAGTACATGGAAAATCTCTGCACCTTCCCCTCAATTTTGCTATGAATCTTAAACTGCTTTAAAAAAGTCTTAATCAAATTTAATTAATTTAAAAATACATAAGTTTCCTAGCCTATTCCTCAAAGATCACATAACACTAATATCAAAACCAGAAAAAGATAGTATGTAGAAGGGCATTTATGGGTCATATTCACTGACAAATGTATATCGACAAAATTTGTAACTTAGCTTACTCAATACTGAAATACATTAAAATAATAATGCATTATAAAATATAAAGCTATATAATAATTTTATATAAACAGTATCTTGCTATTGTGAAGGACAGGGAAGCCTGGCATGCTACAGTCCGTGGAGTCTCAAAGAATCGGACATGAATGAGCGAGCAAACAATATCTCACTATGTCCTGGGAAACTGAATGATTTTATGTAGCCATTCAGTGAGGGTCCACTTAGGATACACGATTTAACACAAAGAATTGTTAACCAGACAGATACTGAAGGACTGAAAAGGCAAAAGGGAATCCCAAAACATGGGATAGGAAGTTGTTAGGAAGCAGCTTCCACTGTGAGGGAAGAGAGAACAAAGAGACAAGGTAGGATTATTTTAACTTAGAAGCTGAGTGACTCCCCAGAACTGGGGCCCAGATCTCACAGGATGGGTGCTTGCCAGCTAAGGCTGGTACTCAAGGAGTCCAGTCACACTAGTTCCAGGAATGTTGTCTGAACTGCAAAGTGGGACCCACTGTCGCTATTGAAACACACTATTACAGCTGGTATGGAAACCACTGCTAGGATGCCACTGAAAGGCGCAAGGAGCAAACAGGAAGAAATGTACTCCTTCCCTTTTCAGCCTTCCAGTCTGCCTCCAGCTTCTCCTAACGAGCAGAGCCAGGTAGCTGGCTGGCACAAGGAAAATGTGATTTATGAAGTCTTGGGTCTGGCATCACAGACAGGATACCGGGGTGTGACTGAAATCAAGGCAACAGCTTATTGACAGCCTGTGGACATCTGTACATACTATGAAAGTTACACTGTATTTCCCATAGACTGGGTTTCCTCTTTATGCCCAAATCAAAACGGTTTTGTTTGTTTTACTGGTCTTTATCATTATACACTGAAACATTAAGGAGTAAGAATGATAGCCCAATTGAGATCCTTTTGATAGTTATATTCTATATAAATATTTTTACAAAACTCAGAATTTGAACCATAGTTTCCTTCACTTATGCTACATACCTTTATGTGAATACATTTCTTTCAATTTCACCCTTCAGTGGTTCAGGTATTCAAATAATTCATGCATGGGTTTCTTAAAGTAAACACATTTTTAATAAGGTCTTTCTGTGTGTTTAATTTCCATTCAAACTGTATTTACATTAACATACTCTCAAGGGGCTTTTTGTGAATTGTGTGATTTTTTTAAACTAGTTGATGTGTTTTTCCTTTTCTTGTGTTTAGCCAGTTCCTTGGAATGTGGAGGAGGAAGGTCCTTGGATAGAGAGGAAAGCAAAGAGTGACTAGAGATTTTGATTCACAAGGGGTAAGTCTGCTTATCCAGTGAGCTTTCCTTCTGCACCTACAGGAAACTATTTCTAACACTTGGCCAGACAAGGCAACTCTGCCATTTAGTCATCCTCTATTTTGCAATAAATTCAAAAGTCTCATCCCACGTTCATCCTCCCCATTACTATTCCTCACTTTTTCTCCCTCTTTCTGTACCCACCGAGATGGTGGCCATAGCCTACAATTATCACTGTGGCATTTTTTTTTTTAAGTGCTAAACCAAGATATTTGTAGTCTTTCTTCAACTCTCAGCTCCTCTGAAATACCTCTTTCCTCTGCTGCCAGTTACAGAAAAGTTTATCTAAAGAATTTTCTACATAAACTTTTCAATTTTCTCCTCATATTCATTCTGCTTGTCTGCTGCTGCTAAGTCACTTCAGTCGTGTCCGACTCTGTGCGACCCCATAGACGGCAGCCCACCAGGCTCCCCCGTCCCTGGAATTTGCCTAAAACTTTGTAATGGTGTGAAATAGTTAGTATTTGAAAAGAAAACATATTTCACTGAAGAAAATATACAAATGGCCAATTAACCCATGACAAGATACTCAACATCCTTAGTATCTGGAGAAATGCAAGTCAAAACCACAGTGAAATACCACTTCACATCTACCAGAACAGTCTTAATCAAAAAGACAGATAATAATGAGTGTCTACGAGGACATTGAGAAATTGAAATCTTGCTGGTGGGAATAGAAAGTGATGTAGCCACTTTGAAAAATAGTCTGGCAGTTTCCCAGATTAAATGTAGAATTACCAAATGTCCTAGCAATTCTGGTCCTAGGTATAGGGCTGATAGAAATAAAAGTATATGCTCACACACTGACGTACAAAACTTGTATGTCAATGTGTACAGCAGCCAAGTAGACAAAAAATGGAAACAATCAAATGTCTACCAAGTGATGAATGGAAAAATAAATGTGGTATATCCATACACTAAATATTATTCAGTAATAAAAAAGGATGAAATATTGATACATATTACAACATGGATGAAATGTGAAAATATTATGCTAAATGAAAGGAACTGGGCACAAAGACCACATATTTAATGTGCTGTAAAGGCAAATCTAGAGAGACAGAAAATAAATTAGCGGTTTCATAGGGCTGGGGGGTTATTGATGATGGGGGGAAGAAAGAACAGTTGCCAAAGAATATCAGATTTCTTTGGGGGTGCTAAAAATGTTCTAAAATATATTACAGTGATGGTTACACAACTGTGAATAAACTAAAACCCATCAAGTTGTACACTTTAAGTGGGCGAATTGCATGGTATGTGAATTATATCTCGATAAAGCCATTTTTTAATAAAGGAATGAAAACGAATGTATATATGGTCCAAAGATTATCCAGTTTAAGAAGTCTGATATTTCTGCCATGTCCTCTGCATGTCCCTTGTTTATTTATTTCCATTGAAACATATCAGTTATTTACATAATCCATTTTGTTAATCAAAGGTGCTACAAGTTTCTTCTTCCAGTTTGCCACTCACGTTTCATACATGATCTAAAGTCTCAATTTTCCTGAGTCTAATTTACCAGTCTTCTCATTTTGAGATTATGCTGTATGTGATTTCTTAAGAAGTTCTCTCCTGCCCTGCAAAATAATCTTAGCTACTCAGTCTCTAAAAATTTCAAAGTCTTGTTTTTCACATTTAAGTTCTAGTTGAGTCTAGAATTGAATTTCATCAGTTCAGTTCAGTTCATTTCAGTCGCTCAGTCGTGTCCGACTCTTTGCGACCCCATGAATCGCAGCACGCCAGGCCTCCCTGTTCATCACCATCTCCCGGAGTTCACTCAGACTCACGTCCATCGAGTCCGTGATGCCATCCAGCCATCTCATATATGGTACAAAGTAGAGACTCAGTTATGCATTTTCTATGTAAGTAATCAACAGCCCCGGGCAACATAATAAATAGCTAATTGACCAGAAAACTTTGACAAAGATCTTGTATTTCCACACCTGTGCGAGGTCTTTTCGAAGTCCCTGCCCCTCCCCTTTGTAGGCCATGAGAATCACTGCCCTGGTCACATTTTACCAGCTATAATCTATATACATATCTATTTCCTTTCTGCTTACTAAAACAAAATCTCTGCTTCTCTTTGAATTACTTTGTTCCACATTTCCTGACATTTTCTCTTTGGAAACACTTTTATCTTCTTTCTTTAAATTTCTCTTTAAAATATTCCATTAAGTTTTTCTTCTCTGAAAACCCTATCTGATTCAATTCTGCTAGTCTTTTCATTGAACTATTATTATCCTTCAACTATTGATTCTTTCCAATCAAATGTATTACCTTTTTATAATAATTATGTGAAATAAGGAGCATGATATCTGACACATAAATTGCACTTGATATAAACTAATTATCTAATTAAATTCAAGCTAGTTACATGCTGTTTACATCATTGACATTTGGCTATACAAAACAATATATTGTTTTACTTACAATTCATATTCTGGGATATATCCAAAAGCTACTATTTCTCTCCATCTTCCACCACTATGAATATGTCATACTCTGTTCTCTTAGGATTCCTTCGTTTGCAGCCTGTTTTTTCTTTCCTAGTCATTATTGCAATCTCTATTAGTAAATTGGCCTCTTTCCTATCCCTGATAAGATCCCAGCTGGTTGGACTACAAGAACTTTGTAATCAGGGCCAAGCCTCAAGATTAGATAAGGAAGTATTATTTCTGCCCAATAAATTTACATTTCAGGTTGCCAATGAATGAGGAATTTGCTGCCAAGTTTTTCTAGAGTAATGTTTTGAATCTTCTACCAAAGCGATACATAATAAAATTACCATTTGAAAATATTACACAGTAATAATTCTAAAGGTATTAAAAGTGAAACTAATAAAACAAAAATGAGTATGACCAATTAAGGTCCTTAATAAAAAAATCATAATAAAAACTCTGAAACAGACAGAGTTCAAAGGTGTGAACTTTTAGCTGAAATAAAAGTGACCTCAAAACATGATCTTCAAACACTTAGTAAAACTACAAGGCATATGAATCTAGGTCATTTCCCTGTGCATGTATATAAAGAAAAATAAAGTTTAGAGTGAAGAGTAGCTTGTAAACACGTGGAGTAGAAAACCGAATATATTTTTTAAAAAACAGCTAAAAGAAAATCTATCATTTTTCGCCTAAAGTTTGGCTTTCCTACCTTCATTTCTGATCTCTACTCTCATGAGCCACCAGCCTTTTTGAGGGCATGCCTTTTAATTTTTGATAGGCAGACGAAGTTCCAGTATTTTCCAATTGACTCTAACTTAGTTCTCACTCCACAGCAGCAAATATTTGGTCACCCAATTCCTTGACTCTATATGTGCTTGGTTACAGTTGTCTACAGCTGATAATTTAAATTGCTTGCTATTGAATGCCACTGACAAAGACAGTCTCATTTACCACTGGAAACAGGACCATTAATTTCCTTTTTTTTTATTTTACTTTACAATATTGTATTGGTTTTGCCATACATCTAAATTGAATTAGATCAATGAACTTTTCAGATGACCTAGAAGCAACTGAGAACAGAAATTCTGCTACTTGTAAGACAGCATCAAATAGCTTTACATATGTATAAATTGAGACCCAGAAAGAGGGGAGAAAGAATGAGCCTAAAGAAATACTTGAAGAGATAATGGCAGAAACTCTTTCCAAAATTGACAAAACAAGTCAACCTATAGAACCAAGGGACCTGGTGCAGGAACTTTATGCAGGTTAAAAACAAAGAAAGACACATCTAGACACACCATAGTCAAACTGCTGAAACAAATTAATAAAGGACAAATCTTAAGAACAAATGAGAGAAACAAAAATACGCAAGAACAATTACATTCATGGTTGACTTCCCACCAGAAAGAATAAAGGTTAGTGAGACACAATGGAATGACATCTAGAATGTACATGAAGGAAAAAACTCTCAAACTAGAATTTGATATCCAGAGAAAATAAGCAAAATATAAGCAGAAATATAAGCAAAATAAAACATTTTCAGAAAGATATAAGTTTCTTACATTATAAGAAAGGTTAAAATAAGGTTCTCAAGCTAAAGGGAAATAAAAACTCAGGTAAAACATCGGAACTTCAGAAATAAAGAATACATTTTTTTTATAAATAAAAAGCTTATTTTTAAAAGGATCTTTATTATATATAAAGTATTCCAAAATTCTTAGGGATTTTTTTAGGCTACTTTTAAGCTTTAATAACTTCAAAAATGTAAATTTCACAAACATTAAAAAAATTCATTTGACATGAATCCGCCACGGGTGTACATGAGTTCCCAGTCCTGAACCCCCCTCCCACATCTCTCCCCATATCATCTCTCTGGTTCATGTCAATGTATGGCAAAACCAGTACAGTATTGTAAAGTAAAATAAAAATAAATAAATAAATAAGAACAAACAAACAAAAAATTCATTTGTAAGTTTGTTTATTTACATTTAAAGGCTTATTTTTTGAGTTTTGACTTTTAATTTTTTGTGTATGACAGTTTCTAGATAATTGGAATTAAGAGATATCTAGTTTGGACATATCAGCTACTTGACTACTCTCCATTAGGCTTCTTCTTTAGGGACATGTAAAGAAAAAACATCTTTAGGTATGTATGTATCAGCAGTAGCAGTATGTATCATGTAGGTATCAAAACAAATTTTTTTTTGGATGACCTTGGGTCTAGGATTACAAATGGTCAGTTGACCATTCTGGTCACTGAACAGCAGTTGATCAAATTTTTATGAAATCCAAATTTGACTAAAATAATGAATAGTATAAGATGTTGCTTATGTGGAAGTTGAATAAAAATATATTAATATCAAAAATGTTTAAATAACTTTTAAAATGTTTTAAAAATAATTTTTCAGTATTTATTAGTACTTGAAACTTCACTGAAACATACATGCTTATTTTAAAAAAAAACAATAATAGAAATATACTGTGGGGTTTATAGTACATGAAGAAGTAAACCATAAAAAAGATCACAAAAGGTGAGAAGGAACTAAGAAGAATACTGTTGTAAGATTCTCACACAGTCTGTGAAGGAATGTATTAAAGATAGATTGTGATCATTTAAACTTGCATAGTATAAGCCATTTAGAGCCACTACTATAAAAAAATTGACACAGAGACATAGATTAAAAATTAAAATAACATGGAATATTTAAAAATATGTGATTTAATGAAAAGTAATCAGAAATAGAAAATAAAGAAGAAAGAACAAATGGAATTAAAAAAAATTAAATACCAAGATAGTAGTCTTAAACCTAGCCCAATCAATACATGTGTATGCATTCTTTCAAAAACTCTTTGTTTCTCTCTCTTTCATTTGCCTTTTGTCAGTTTATTTCACAGGCCCAGCCACTGAAACTGAGGGTAGAAGAATGTTTTCCAGCCCTACAGTGGCTACAAATGAAACACTCCATCCCAACCACTTGTCTAGCTAACCAACACCTGTGGTTCAAGTTTCAGCACAAGTGTAATTTCTTCCAGTAAGCATTCCCAGACCCCCATAACTGTGGTCAGCTCCCCTTATCTGTGCTCCCCTAGCATCCTCACAAACCATGCAATAAGTCACCTTTCATGATGCATAGAAGCAAGCCCTTCCCAGATTCTTCTCACTTGTTAAGTCCTGCTAGAACTCGGTGGTCCTTAACAGAGATTGGTGTCTCAGTCCCAGCCCAGGGCTGGCACAGGGGAGAGCCTCCATAGATGTTATTAAACAAGATGGGACTGAAGAACGGCAACAGAAAGAAGAAGAGGGAAAGAAAGAAAGGAAAGAGGAAATAATAGAAGAAAAGGGTAATCACCATTTACTGAGGGCTCCGTTCAGATAGAAAGCCCTAGGAAATTTCCATCCTGAATGCAGAAAGAGTAAAAATTAAATTTGTAAAAACTAAAAGGAGAAGAGAATATAGTCAAAACTGAGCAAAAGAAAATATATCACAATTGGGTATTGTGCAGCCATGAGATTCCATTTCAGAGCACCAAATTTCAAAGAAAAATAAATTTAAAAATATCTCACAAAAATGTGGCTCGGAAACATGCATAGTTTTTCAAGAAAATTATTTGGGACCATTTTTCAGTGCTGTGTTTACTATAAACTTGTATGAAAGTGTGAAAGTGTTAGTTGCTCGGTTGTACCCGACTCTTTTGTGACCCCATGGACTATATAGCCCACCAGGCTCCTCTGTCCGTGGAATTCTCCAGCAAGAATAATGGAGTGGGTTACCATTCCCTACTCCAGGGGATCTTCCCAAGCCAGGGCTGAACCCAGGTCTCCTGCATTTCAGGCAGATTCTTTATCATCTGAACCAGTATATCATTTATTAATAAAATAAAAAATATCTTCAGTTATGAACACATGTATTTCAGTTGAATGTAAACCTTTATGTGGTTTAAATGATGGGAAAGCTTCTGGACAATCAAGTTAACAGGTACCTGATGACACTGTAAATCAGATACAATAGCTATGTGCTTCAGTCCTGTCCAACTCTTCGGGACTCTGTGGACCGCAGCCCTCCAGGCTCCTCTGTCTATGGGATTCTCCAGGCAACGATACTGGAGTGGGTTGCCATGCCCTTCTCCAGGGGATCTTCTTGAGCCAGGGACTGAACCCAGTCTCCAGCATTGCAGGCAGATTTTTTTAACCATCTGAGCCACCAAAGAAGCCCCACAATAGATACAAATGTCACCTAAGTCTCAGAAGTATCTGGCCAATATAAAAGAAAGTATTTGGGAGAAATGGGTGGAAAGGGAGGAAAAGATCTTCAGAACTTGGAAAGGAAGGTTGGTGTGATGGAGACAACAAAGATAGAGGATAGCAGTACTAGTTCTATTTTTTGTCCCAAACTAACTCTTCACTTCAGACTTTTATTTGTAAATTGAGGGGGTTGGAATAAACTATAATTTCATAGACTTCAAAAGAAGAGAGAGATTTGAAAACCCTGTTATCTTCCCATCTGTTCTCCAGATTTTTTTTCCCTAGTCATTTCTTTGCCTCTCCTATCACCTTCATTTTAGAACAATTAAATGTGCGTCACAGGCACTAGATTATAACTTCAGGTGCAAAATGAATAAGCAACTCTTTAAAAAAGAGAGAGAGTGCGTAATTGCCGGCTGCATGCAGTATAACAAAAAGAGGCACGAGAACTGGGCTAGAATTTTCTCCCATACTTCTCTTAACATGGAATTGGCCCTCCAGTCTCCACAAAGCCCCAGCCTCGGCACTTCGTAAGTAATCCCAGATCTATTCTGTTTCTCCTAAGATGGGTACTGAAGTGAGCCCAGAAACCGTGCTTTTCTCGAATCCCTCCTGAGGCAGACACCAGGCCTCCAACTCAGCACAGTGTAGAGACGCTGGTGTTCCTTGGAGGGCACTGAGTAATTCATTTTCACTTTCCCCACCCTCTCCTCCCACCATCCTCTCTTGATTCTTACCTAAAATCCCTCCACTAAATATTTACTCACTACTGTTCAGAAGCCAGGCTTCCTCTAGTCTGGTGTTTCCTAAGCACGCTCTATCACATGCATCACGTGGTGTGCTCTGTAACACAGATTCCCCCAGGACTCTGCCTTCGAGATTATGATTCAAAAGGTCTGGGAAGGGGCCCAGTCTGTTCCATTGAATGCAAAATGTCCCAAAGGAGGGATAACAGTTTAAGCTTTTGTTTTATTCATTTTACAGTTAAATCCCCTACATATGAACAAGTTCCCTTTTGAGAGTGAGTTCTTAAGTCTGATCTGTAAGTTCAACAAAGTTATCCTAGATATCCAACTTACATAATCGGTGTATAGTATTGTGAAATACTATAAATAGATTTATAATACTTTCCATACAAATAACACATAAAAAATAAACACAAAAAATAAAGAAAACCTTATGAATCTTACAGTATAGAACCTTGAGGGCTTCCTAGGAGGTACTAGTGGAAAAGAACCTGCCCTGCCAGTGCAAAAGATGTAAGGGACCTGGGTTCAATCCCTGGGTCGGGAAGATCCCCTGGAGTGGGACATGGAAACCCACTCCAGTATTCTTGCCTGGAGAATCCTATGGACAGAGGAGCCTGAAGGGCTACAGTCCATGGGATCGCAAACAGTCGGACACGACTGAAGCAAGTTAGCACGCACATACTCATAGTACCTTGAAAAGTACAGTAGTATGGTACAACAGCTGGCACACAGGGGCTGGCATTGAGTGAACAGGCCAGAAGAGTTACTGACTGGAGGGAGAGGAGGTGGGAGCTGATAGAGCTGAACAATCATCAACAGTAGGAGATAGATGGCAAACTACAATTTCATCTACACCTGACGCTAATGGAACATGTGTTCGCATCTTTCAAAGTTCAAAACGTGAAGCTCATATGTAGGGGACTTAATGGTACTTGTTTATACCTGGCCTCTTTCAGAGATGCATTTGAGGTGCCCAGCAACAGGGTGAACTAAAAGGCTTCACTGATTCACGAGGTGATGAGTCGCATTCAGGCTTGTGTCCCCGCTTTCCTGGGCAACCATAGACTCCTTGTGCCCCTCAAGGCTCACCAGCTCAGCATGAGTAGGAAGAGCCCTAGGCTAGGAGTGGATCACACGCTCAGCCCTTCATCATCAGCTGTATGAATTTGGCAATGTATTGAAACTCTGGGCTAACACATTTCTTCCACTATCAAAACTATGGTGTTGAATTTTATGATCCTGAAATGTGGCTACTTACCTTACACGTAAAACAAGCCCATTCATCCTGAAATCTTACAAGACTTCCAGGGAAAACTACTAAATAACTGTCCTTCAGCCTTGTTATTTACCCTTCTCTGAGCAAATGCAAACATGAAACATTCTCTTTTGCACTTTATTATGAATTGAATTGTATCACTGGAGAAAACTCTTGAGAATCCCTTGGACTGCAAGGGGATCAAAGCAGTCAATCCTAAAGGAAGTCAACCCTGAATATTCATTGGAAGGACTGATGCTGAAGCTAAAGGTCCAATACTTCAGCCACCTGATGTGAAAAACTGACTCATTGGAAAAGACCCTGATGCTAGGAAGGATTAAAGGCAGGAGGAGAAGCGGGCAGCAGAGGATGAGATAGTTAGATGGCATCATTGACTTAATGGACATCAATTTGAGCAGACTCTGGGAGATAGTGGAGAACAGAGAAGCCTGGTGTCCTGCAGTCCGTGGGGTTGCAAAGAGCTGGACACAACTTAGAGATTTAACTATACTGTCCCCCCCCAAAAAAAGATACATTGAAGTCCTAATCCCCACTATCTCAGAATGTGACCTTATTTGGAAATGACTCCTTGAAGATGTAATCAAGTTTAGGTGGGAGATTATATCAGACTAGGGTGGGCCCCAGTCCTATGACTGATGTCCTTATAGAAAGTGGGAAATCTGGAGGCAGGGACACAGGAATGACAGTGAGTACAGAGGCCATGGACAATGAGGGATGCATCGACATGCAAGGCGTGCCAAGGATGGCAGGCGCCACCAGGAGCTAGAAAGAGGTAAAGAAGCATTCTCCCCAAGAAAGGATGACCCCGTCAACTTCAGCTTCAGATTTCCCAGCCTCCAGACTTGCAGCCTCCAGAACTGTCTGAAAGAACACATTTCTGTTGTCTGAAGTCATGCAGTTTGTGGTACCCCATCACAGCTACCCTAAGAAACTGCACTACCATTCACCGTATAAAACATCACCATCGAACTGTGATGATTAGGACTATATTTAACTTAGAGTTAATGCTCCTCCACTTAGCCACCTCTATAAAAAGAATTTTAAAAGGGAGAAAGTGGAGTTTAAAAAGTCTAACCAGAGAACAACATCCTCCCCACCCCCGCCTCCCTCCATCACCACTTTCACTCCCTGTGACATTAAATAAAATGTTCACACGCCTCCCCAGCAGTTTACAAACAGTGGGGGAAAAAAATGGAACTAAGCATGGAGAAATGGAAACATTTGGCAGGCTAATCAGCTGCAGAAATAGCTTTATCAGACTAGAATGAGATTGGGTCTTGCCTATGTGCCCGCCAGATAAAAATACCTAATATTCTAGGACACAAAACGAAATACTCAGGAGTTTTGCTATAATGTTACACATTATAATTCAGAAGTCAGTGTATGGATCCATTCTGGATGTCATCCAAATTGGGCTTATATGGAAGATCCCCCAGTTGACTTTTTCAAACACTCAACAAACCTAAAACCCATGAACAAAGATTGCCTCCAAGCAGTCAGACATCTATAGAACCAGTCTCATTTTGGTCATTGTGGAAACACTAAAGTATTAGAAATAGACCCCCTAAATGGGGAAAGCTTAATCTTCCAAACTGGAATTGCTGCTATACATCATTTCTTTTCTCTTTACAAGCGTTGGCTGCTAGTCATTGAATTTTCCAAAGACAGACAGAAGTGATCTATTCCCTCTGTTTTTTGCACTACTGGACAATTCACTTGCTGGGGAATAAACGTTCCCATACATCCAATCTTTCAGATGAGGCTTGGGGAGCCTGCTTTGTCAGACTTTCCTCCAGGAAGCAAACAGAAATAAAGGCAGGTGGGAGGGCAAGGGATAATGAGGAACTTGCTGGAAAGTGGTCAGGCACGTGGTGACTCTGTTAGCTTTGTATGTGATTCCTGAGGAATACCCCAACCCCAAGGAAATGGCAACCCACTCCAGTATCCTTGCCTGGAAAATCCCATGGACAGAGGAGGATGGTGGGCTGCAGTCCATGGAGTCACAAAGAGTCGGGCACGACTGAGCAACTAACACAACACTAACCCCCAACCCTGTGTTTATCTCAGTGAGGGGATGAGGGCCATGATTTCAATCTGCAAGCAGTTTCTTTTAATCAGCTCTTTGGAAGATTTTGAAGAATAATACAATTTCACATTAATTTTAAAACCACACCAAATCAATACCTTTACTGCCATCCCCTTTTGTATCCATCCATGAATGACCTAATTGGAATGCACAATCATCCAGCTTTTGAGGGGATGGTATAAAGTATAGAGCAGAGAAAGGTCAAAAGTCCACAGTCGCCAGTTCATGGAAAATCATACCGGTGAATTCACCGAAAACTACCAAAACGTGACAGCCACTGACTTGACAAGAATTGACTTCAATTTCCGCCCCCAGACTCAGCAAAATTGTCCTGCAACTGAAATTCAGCTTCCACAAAAATCACCACATCAGTAGAAGTCATAATTAGGCAATTACAGTTTCTAATGACATGATTGTTCATATTTATCCTGATGGTATAATTTGTCCTAATTATATTATGGGTTCAAATAGACTGAAGATTTCTACTTAAAAAAAAAAAAAATTTTAAGTGCTCATCATGCCAAAATTATTCTAAGGGCATCACAGTGTTATTACCTACAGGATAAAATATGCCTGTAGTCATCTCCATATTTCTTAGTACATAAAGGATGAAAATATACTCTAAATGAACAGAAAACATTCTTCCTGGGTTCCCTCCCCTGTTTAACAGGGACAGACACACACATATACATGCACATGCGTGCACACACACACACACACACACACAGTCCAAAGGCACCTAAGCAGTCCCCATTAATGACTTTTGCCATTTGACTTTTCTTGCTAACCTGCCCCTTCAGTATGAAAATGTGCTATTTCTCAAGAGCACTGGGATCTTGAAATACAAAAGCAGCAGACACTAGGCATATTTTTTGCTGTTGTTTAGTCACTAAGTCATGTCTGACTCTTCTGCGACCCCAAGGACTATAGTCTGCCAGTTCAGTTCAGTTCAGTCACTCAGTCATGTCCGACTCTTTGCGACCCCATGAATCGCAGCACACCAGGCCTCCCTGTCCATCACCATCTCCCGGAGTTCACTTAGACTCACGTCCATCGCGTCCGTGATGCCATCCAGCCATCTCATCCTCCGTTGTCCCCTTCTCCTCCTGCCCCCAATCCCCCCCAGCATCAGAGTCTTTTCCAATGAGTCAACTCTTCGCATGAGGTGGCCAAAGTACTGGAGTTTCAGCTTTAGCATCATTCCTTCCAAAGAAATCCCAGGGCTGATCTCCTTCAGAATGGACTGTTTGGATCAAGCTGGGGTATCTAGAGGTCAGCTGAGGTCAAAAACATGGTGGCCGGGACCGGGGAGGAGGCAGTGGAGATGGAGAGAATAAATGATGCTGTCTGATTGCTGATAAATTGAATATTGAGGTAGGGGGAGTCCTTCTGGTTTTTTGATTGATCAACCTGGTAGGAGGTGGAAGAATGCACTGAGATGGGGAGATTCAGAGAGGGACAGACTTGTCAGGGTGGACGATGGCAGGGATGTGCTAAGTTGGAGACACCAAGTAGAGATGTGAAAAAGGCAGTTTAATACAGAAGATAGGGCTCAGTGAGACCATGACAGTGAGTCATCCTGTTGATGAAGTAGGTGGTGTCACTGATCTAGAAGTGTATCAACCGGGGGAGGAGAAAATTGGAGCCTGGACATGAGATTGAGGCCAGTCTCATTTTTTAGAAGTTGATAGAAGAGGAGTTACTGCAGGTGATTGAGGCAAAGAGACCCAAGAGGTGAGTCTGTGCTGGGAAGAAGAATGGAGAACATGAGGGACCTGAATGCCAGGATGGCTGATGAGGAGAGAACAGACCAAGCCATGATGACAGGGCTTCAAGGGTTAGTTACTAGGAAGGGCTATATTCACTGATGTTACCAAGAATTTCAGCGTTTAGCAAGAGGTGAGTCTGTGCTGGGAAGAAGAATGGAGAACATGAGGGACCTGAATGCCAGGATGGCTGATGAGGAGAGAACAGACCAAGCCATGATGACAGGGCTTCAAGGGTTAGTTACTAGGAAGGGCTATATTCACTGATGTTACCAAGAATTTCAGCGTTTAGCTTCCTGATAGCATTGTGCAACTATTTTACGCTTTGAAGGGGATTGTATGGGTGGGAGGTAGCACCAATACTCACATTTTTATGTCTAAAAAAATCATTCTAGGTACAACACAGACAACAGGAGGGGGCAAAAATAGATCTAGGGATGCTACTTAGGAGGTGCAAGTGAGAGACAGCATAATTTGTAGTCAAGAGGTAGAGTAGCAATGGAAAGAAGTGTGTAGATGTATAGAAAGGAGACACAATCTCTAGGGTTGTTACCAAAAGAGTGTGGGGTCTAGCTGCTCGCTGCTCAAAAGTCAATAAACAGGCCAGGCTGATGGAAAGCAAAGTCTCCTTTACTTCAGATGCTGGCAACAGGGTGTGGGGAGGGTGGTGGACATCTGTCTAAAGGTTGCCTCCTCCTCCCTTACAAGCAGGGGGTGAAAGCTTTTATAGACAGTGTGTGTGTGTGTGTGTGTGTGTGTAGGGGGAGCTGCATGCAGAAACAGCATAGTCATCTCTAACGGTCATTTGCAAAGTGGTCATCAGTGGTCTGACCAGCATCATCTTGGTTGTTGTAAGTTCAGTTCAGTTCATTTGCTCAGTCATGTACAACTCTTTGTGACCACATGGGCTGCAGCACAGCAGGCCTCCTTGTCTATCACCAGCTCTCAGAGTTTGCTCAAACTTATGTCCATTGAGTCAGTGGTGCCATCCAACCATCTCATCCTCTGTCATCCCTTTCTCCTCCTGCCTTCAATATTTCCCAGCATCAGGGTCTTTTCCAGTGAGTCAGTTCTTCTCATCAGGTGGCTAAAGTATTGGAGTTTCAGCTTCAGCATCAGTCCTTTCAATGAATATTCAGGGTTGATTTCTTTTAAGATTGACTAGTTTGATATCCTTGAAGTCCAAGGGACTCTCAAGAATCTTCTCCAACACCACAGTTCAAAAGCATCAATTCTTTGGTGCTCAGCTTTCTTTATAGTCCAACTCTCACCTCCATACATGACTACTGGAAAAACCATAGCTTTGACTATATAGAACTTTGTTGGCAAAGTAATGTGTTGCTTTTTAATATGCTGTCTAGGTTTGTCATAGCTTTTCTTTCAAGGAACAAGCGTCTTTTAATTTCATGGCTTCCATCATCATCTGCAGTGATTTTGAGTTGAGTTGAGTTGAAGTCGCTCAGTCGTGTCCGACTCTTTGCGACCCCATGGACTGTAACCTACTAGGCTTCTCCGTCCATGAGATTCTCCAGGCAAGAATACTGGAGTGGATTGCCATTTCCTTCTCCAGGGGATCTTCCCGACCCAGGGATCGAACCCGGGTCTCCCGCATTGGAGGCAGACGCTTTAACCTCTGAGCCACCAGAGAAGCAAAGTCTATCACTGTTTCCATTGTTTCCCCATCTGTTTGCCATGAAGTGATGGGACCAGATGCTATGATCTTAGTTTTCTGAATGTTGAGCTTTAAGCCAACTTTTTCACTCTCCTCTTTCACTGTCATCAAGAGGCTCTTTAGTACTTCTTCGCTTTCTGCCATAAGGGTGGTGTCATCTGTTGGTCTGAGGTTACTGATATTTCTCCTGGCAGTCTTGATTCCAGCTTGTGCTCCATCCAGCCTGGCATTTCTCATGATGTACTCTGCATATAAGTTAAATAAGCAGGGTGACAATATACTGCCTTGACATACTCTTTTCCCAGTTCGGAACCAGTCTGTTGTTCCATCTCCTGTTGGTTTTTTTAGTTACAGTTAAACTCAGTTCCATTTGTTCCCATTTCTTTGAGGCCAGTTCTCGGAATTGTGGCAGCTCATGTCCTGGGTAGTCTGGTCATCACGTAGTTAACTTCTTGCATCTAGTGTTTTAGTGTCTATAAGACAGTGCATAGGATATGGCTTAGAATATTATCTATAAGCCCTTGAGAAAGAGCGAAAGGTCCTTGACTATGATTGATGGTTATATTATTATTATTTAGTCTCCTTATTGTTTTCCTCTATTTCTGCATTTTTTACTTCTCTGATTAATCTTATTCTTTGACTAGAGTTTTCCCAGACAAAAGGCAGGCAGAGGATATGGTGGGAGGGAGTGGGCAAGGACCATAGGATCCTCTCCATCTGAGGATGAATTGGGCATGAGGTGCTTTCTTGGTTCTGGTTTGTGTAAATGGGTGGCAGCACCGTTCACTAGTGGAGGACTAAATTTGTTGGAAAAGATGAGTTCAGGTTTCATCATGTTGAGTTTGAAGTGCTTTTCTGATGCCCAAGAATTTGTCAGGGAGGCATTTCTAACAGGAATCAATAAGAATCTTTAATTGTTATCAGGTTAGCAAGTTGGAATTTGGCAGGAGCCATATGAATGGATTTTTCTTATAAGAATGTGTTAAAAACCTCATTCAGAATCAAGTTATAGGCTATTCTGAAAGAAACTCAATTTTATTAATTAAAACTATCGATAGTAATTAACTAGCTGCCACTTACTGAGTTCTTATCATCTAGGCTCATTCTGTGTCAGACATCTACCAAGCATTGTACATACATTATCTAACTTAAATCTCTCAGTGCTACAAGTTACATCTTACTATCTGCACTTTACAGATATAAAAACTGAGGCTGGAGAAGATAAGTAAAATTTCCAAGGTCAGAAAGCTATAGTTTCTGAGGTTAGATTTTTACCATAGCTTGTCTGATTCCATTTTTTTTGTGTTTTACATACTACAAATATTAAAAACACAATCATTTTAAAAACAAAATTATTTATTATCAATCCTGAGGAGGAGTACTTTAATATGTTTATATATAATGATATATGGTTATCATAGTGCATTCATTTTATGGATTTCTTTTTTTAACCTTTTAAAAATATGTGAAATAATTTAAGACTACAAGAAGTTGCAAAAATAGTAGAATTCCCATGTACCCTTGATTCAGCTTTCCTTGATGATATGTTACATAACCACAGACTCTAAAATTCAACAAGTTGATATTAGTACAGTATTAACTGAACTACAGACTTCAATCAACCTGTTTCTTTAAACATTGATCTACAATCTTCCTTCTATTAAAAGCCAATTTATTATGTCTTTCTAATATTCCTTTTCTTTATAGTTTATTATAAGATATTGCATGTGGTTCCCTGTCCTATATAGTAAACCCCTGTTGTTTATTTTATATATGGTGGTGTGCATCTGTTAATCCAGTATTGCCAATTTATCCCATACCTCCATCCCCTTTGGTACCCATAACTTTATTTTTTATGTCTGTCTGTTTCTCTTTCATAAATAAGTTCATTTGTATTATTTTGGGTTACACATACAAGTGATACCATATAATACTGTCTTTCCCTGTCTGACTTATTTCACTTAGTATGACAATTTCTGGGTCCATCCATGTTGCTGCAAATGGCACTATTTCATTCTTTTTTTAAATAGCTGATTAATATTTCATTGTGTATATATACCATATCTTCTTTATCTTTTCATCAGTTGTTTGGCACTTGGGTTCTTTCCGTGTCCTCACTATTATAAATAGTACTGCTATGAACATTGGGGTGCATGTATCTTTCCAAGTTAGAGCTTTTGTCTTTTCTGGATCTATGGTGGGGGGTGGGATTGCTGGATCATAGGGTAACTCTATTTTTAGTTTTTAAGGGAACTTCTACATTATTTTCCACAGTGGCTGCTCTATGGATGCACTTTGTTTGGAATATTTATTGTGTCTCCTGCTACACACTCACTTTGGCACTTCCATGTCGCTTTCCATAACAGCTTCTGTACTGGCTTCCTAAATATTTGATAAATGCAATTAGAGGGTGAGAAGTACCCTTGCATCTCTTCTTTACCTTACCTTACCTTCTTTACCTTTACCTTAACACTTCCTACTGATCTTTAAAGATTCTATCACACCTCCCACAGGACATTCAGTCTCCCTTCCAGCACACACTGATTTTCTACCATTTGAATCAATATACCATGTGATTCTATGATTTATAATTTTAATAAAAATATGCTTCTTAGTGATTGATACTAAGCTGCTTCAGGTATGTATGTCCTGTTCCTCCAAGTAGTGTTCTACAGGAGAGGAAAATACTGTTTTCTTTTTTTTTGGTGTATTATTTAGCATCCAGCACACAACAGAAATTAAAAAAGAGTTCTTAGTAAGTGTGTGCTACACTGGACTGATGTATCTTTTCTGGAAATCAGAACTTATGGAGCCTGTTGACTCAATGGCATCTTGTCTAATAAACTAGAATATTGAATGTAAATTCAAAAATTACTATAATTATTTTGGTGCTCATTAATCAAACCTCATGATTATACTATAACAACTTAGTTAAAATATTAGAACACAGAGATGGTGACCTTATTCATTTATTAGCAGGAGTTCAGGATCACATTGTAGTATCCAAAAGAAGATGGTTCCTTTTGGTCCAATGAGCTGGTGGGTCCTAATCTCAAACTGGCTGTTGTTTCCATGCTTGGAAAAGACATATGAGTTAGGAAGGGAGGAGGGACATAGATTCCTACAATGAAAATGAGCTGGAACATTGAGGACAGCAGATTAAAGTACTTTTAATTATGCAATTAACTAAAAGTGTATTTCAGGTAAAGTACTTTCTCTGAGCCTGTTTCTTTTTCTATAATAGGAAAAAAATAATACTTGGTTAATAGAATAGTTATAAGGATTAAGAGAATCAATGTGTATAAAGCACTTAGGCTGGTTTCTGGCACCAAGTCAGTATCACGCCATGGTAGTTATTACAGTAACTAGGATTCTTTCAGTGGAAAGTAAAAGTAAAAGAAACCCTTCTTAATCCATTTGGAAAATTGCATCGGGCCCTCCCTCCACCTCTCCTGTTTCTCTATTTCAGCTTCACTTGTTCCTACTGAAGAGATTTCCACATTCTGTAAGATGCAACTGAACCCTGAAGCCGTTGGCTTTTCCTAGCTTTACCATTAGAGAGGAAATTTTGTTTTCTCCTTAGTTGCAATTCAAAAGTCCAGGAGACTACAGATGCTAGCACTGTATTGTATAAATTGCTAAGAGAGTAGAACTCGAGTGTTCTCACCAAACAATAGCAAAAAAAGGGTGAATGTGTGAGGTGACTGGCATATTAATTAGCTCAGCGGGGGAATCTTTTCATAATGTGTATGTTCAGTTCAGTTCAGTCGCTCAGTCGTGTCTGACTCTTTGCGACCCCATGAATCGCAGCACGCCAGGCCTCCCTGTTCATTACCATCTCCCGGAGTTCACTCAGACTCACGTTCATCGAGTCAGTGATGCCATCCAGCCATCTCATCCTCTGTCTCCCCTTCTCCTCCTGCCCCCAATCCCTCCCAGCATCAGAGTCTTTTCCAATGAGTCAACCCTTCTCATGAGGTGGCCAAAGTACCAGAGTTTCAGCTTCAGCATCATTCCTTCCAAAGAACACCCAGGGCTAATCTTCAGAATGAACTGGTTGGATCTCCTTGCAGTCCAAGGGACTCTCAAGAGTCTTCTCCAACACCACAGTTCAAAGGCATCAATTCTTCAGCGCTCAGCCCTCTTCACAGTCCAAATCTCACATCCATACATGACCACAGGAAAAACCATAGCCTTGACTAGATGGAACTTAGTCGGCAAAGTAATGTCTCTGCTTTTGAATATACTATCTAGGTTGGTCATAACTTTTCTTCCAAGGAGTAAGCGTCTTTTAATTTCATGGCTGCAGTCACCATCAGCAGTGATTTTGGAGCCTAAAAAAATAAAGTCTGGCACTGTTTCCACTGTTTCCCCATCTATTTCCCATGAAGTGATGGGACCAGATGCCATGATCTTCGTTTTCTGAATGTTGAGCTTTAAGCCAACTTTTTCGCTCTCTTCTTTCACTTTCATCAAGAGGCTTTTTAGCTCCTCTTCACTTTCTGCCATAAGGGTGGTGTCATCTGCATATCTGAGGTGATTGATATTTCTCCCGGCAATCTTGATTCCAGCTTGTGTTTCTTCCAGTCCAGCGTTTCTCATATGTACTCTGCATAGAAGTTATATAAGCAGGGTGACAATATACAGCCTTGACGGACTCCTTTTCCTATTTGGAACCAGTCTGTTGTTCCATGTCCAGTTCTAGCTGTTGCTTCCTGACCTACATACAGATTTCTCAAGAGGCAGGTGAGGTGGTCTGGTATTCCCATCTCTTTTAGAATTTTCCACAGTTTATTGTGATCCACACAGTCAAAGGCTTTGGCATAGTCAATAAAGCAGAAATAGATGTTTTTCTGGAACTCTCTTGCATTTTCCATGATCCAGCGGATGTTGGCAATTTGATCTCTGGTTCCTCTGCCTTTTCTAAAACCAACTTGAACATCAGGGAGTTCACGGTTCAAGTATTGCTGAAGCCTGGCTTGGAGAATTTTGAGCATTACTTTACTAGCATGTGAGATGAGTGTGTATATCATATCAAATCAGCATATTATATGCTTTAAATATCTTGAGTGAGTGAGTGAAAGTTGCTCAGTTGTATCTGACTCTTTGTGATGCCATGGACTATACAGTCCATGGAATTCTCCAGGCCACAGTATTGGAGTGGGTAGCCATTCCCTTCTCCAGGGGATCTTCCCAACCTAGGGATCAAACCCAAGTCTCCCTCATTGCAGGAGAATTCTTTACCAGCTGAGCCACAAGAGAAGCCCTACAGCTTTATTTTTCGATTATACCTCATAAAGCTGGAAAAAGGAAAGGATTTTAACTAATGAAGCCAGGTTGGATCCCTTACCCACCCTTTGGCCAAAGGTGTGCAGCTCTCACTAGGACCACTTAGTGTGGTGAATGAGGAGATCAGCTCTCAGAAGAGATGTGATGTGTTTCCGGAACAAAGGAGAAAATAGATCAGGTAGACAAACAGTTGAGGGCTTTCCCGATGGAGACGTGAGCTCAATCCCTGGATTGGGAAGATCAACTGGAGGGAGAATGGCAACCCAGTCCAGTATTCTTGCCTAGAAAAATCCCATAGACAGAGGACCCTGATGGGCTACAACCAAAGGGCCTCAAAAGTTGGACATGACTAAGCATGGCATGGGACGGCAGACAACAGTTGACACCAAAGACCATTCATATTATTACCGTCACCATCAGTACCATTACAGGATTTAGTTTCTTTAAACACCTCACATAGTTCATTGGAGTCTGAGGGACCTTGGCCAATTTCAATGACAATTGACAAAACAAAGTTTAAACAGGAGTTAAAAAAAAAAAAGCCTCAGTATTACTAAAGATCAGAATTCTATGGCCACTCTAATTCCTCAGGAAAGAACATTTTGACACCCAACACTCTGAACCTACGGTCAAGTGCATCTGTTGTCATTAAGATCTCCCTAAAGTTTAATTAAATTCATTTAAGTTATAGGTATTTCTATATGAATGCTTTCTACATGGTGGCAAAAAGTTTTGAATCAAATTTGTAAGTATATTTGTTTCATTCTTTGTAATTTTGTCCTTTTGACCAAAAGTATTGCATTTTTCTCTAAACTAGGTAAAATTTAATGCAAAAACAAAGGAAGCTGCTGATATTTTGTTTATACTTTTCAAAAGTTATCTTTCAGGAGACTTTTGCAGTGATTATTCAGTTTCCTCTCTCTTCTCATATGGTTTCCATTTAGAGCCAATTATGTTGCAAACAACTCTTTTTATTTTTTGGTTTATTTATTATTTTTGGTGTGTTTTGCTCAGAAAAATGAGCAAATCTCCCCTCTCCCCTGTAGCTATAAGATTCTTATTAGTATTAATCAGATACATGACATCGAGCTGGGATTCAAATCTTTAAGGCTTAAGCTAGGATTTCTTGAAATGGTTGATGGGTCTTCCTTCAAGTAGGAAGAGTGAATCTTTGAATTGAAAGAATTTAAGGAATATTGATACTTGACTAGCAGAACTTTCTAGGTTATTAATACGGGAACCAAAAATTTCCCTGAATTTACCACTATTCCTGTGTAGACAGAGAAGGAGCCATGCTCCCTTGCCATTTGTATATTTTCTTAAGAGATACAGAATCTCAAGATTTCAGTAGTATACAGGAGAGAGAATTGTTCATAGATCTGTAAGGTTTTGGAAACCAGCATGACAAAAGTTCATTTATATTTTTATTGTAAAGTTTGGAATAATAATTTCAGTAATTCCTTTTCTCTTTGCCTAGAAAATTGTGAGGAGCTCTGGGGTTTACATAGCGGGATAGTCCTATTTTCATTAAATATTAACTATCAAGTGGCACTAATGGTGAAGAACCTGCCTGCCAATGCAGGAGACATAAGTGATGTGGGTTCCTTTGCTGGGTTGGGAAGATCTCCTGGAGTAGGAAATGACAACCCACTCTAGTATTCTTACCTGCAGAATTCCCATGGACAGAGGAGCCTGGTGGGCTACAGTCCATAGGGTCGCAGAGTCGGACATGACTGACGTGACTTAGTACACACACAACAATGTCAAAGTTGAGTAGCCGCAGAAGACAGTATAAAATCATTTACAAAGCAGTGGTATCTGTTTTGTCAAAATGATGAACAGAAATGGGACTGGGTGTTCAGTGGAGAAGCTTCCCATGGGATGACCTCTTGAAGGCAAAGGAGCTGCAGTACATTTGTAAGACTGAAGAGCAGGATACAGGAGATGATATTTTAATAGATAGGTGAGAAGCACATTATCTATTTCTTGGCAGAGTGAGCAGATTCATCAGGTTGGAACAGAGGACTTATATAAGGGAGCTGAGGGATAAGGCTCTAACTATTTCTTAGTTTATATTATGGTTCATACTTTGCATTGCTCTGTGGGTTTCAACAAATGTATAATGGCATGTATCCATCCTTAAAGTATCACACAGAAGAATTTACAGCCCTATAAATCTCCTGTGCTCCCTAGGGAATGAGTTTTAATTCTCATTTTTCACAAGGAACTTTCCTGAACACTGTCATGACCTATGTCTGAAAAGCTCTGTTCAACAATATAAACAAAAATAAAAAGATTATCCCAATAATACTGGCCATGAAGGAAAGGATTGGTTTCAGTTATACTCCTAATTGGCTTTGGTGTGACTTTTTATCCATCACCAGATTTTTTTTTTTAAGAAGTAAGTTTTTCTTCAATATAATACCTGGTAAGTTAGAAAATTTAGATTTAAGTGAAAATGACTAATGAACTCACCTTCCATTGGCGAGGTGACATTTTTAGTGTGCATCTTTCCTATTTTCTGTTTTCTGTGCATGCATTACTTTATTAAAAATAAATGGGGCATATTATTTTATATCCTTTTTTTCAGTCAATGAAAAAAATGAACACTGTAATTCAGTGTTCTGCTACAATGTGCTTTTTAATGACTATATAATAATGCACTGTGGGCTTCTCAGGTGGCTCAGTAAAGAATTCACCAGCAAACTGGAGTTCAGTCCCTGCGATGGAAAGATCCCCTGGAGAAGGAAATGACAACCCATTCCAGTGTTCTTGCCATGATAATTCCATGGACAGAGGAGCCTGACCAGCTAAAGTCCATGGGGTTGCAGAGAGTTGGACATGACTGAGCACACAAACACATAATCATCTACTGTTTGAGTTACAGATCTCATAAATTTGTGGGTTATCATAATATATCATGTGGATCACAATAAACTGTGGAAAATTCTGAAAGAGACGGGAATACCAGACCACCTAACCTGCCTCTTGAGAAATCTGTATGCAGGTCAGGAAGCAACAGTTAGAACTGGACATGGAACAACAGGCTGGTTCCAAATAGGAAAAGGATGTCATGTATGGATGTGAGAGTTGGACTGTGAAGAAAGCTGAGCACCAAAGAATTGATGCTTTTGAACTGTGGTGTTGGAGAAGACTCTTGAGAGTCCCTTGGACTGTAAGGAGATCCAACTGGTCCATTCTGAAGGAGATCAGCCCTGGGATTTCTTTGGAAGGAATGATGCTGAAGCTGAAACTCTGGTACTCTGGCCACCTCATGCAAAGAGTTGACTCATTGGAAAAGACTCTGATGCTGGGAGGGATTAGGGGCAGGAGGAGAAGGGGACGACAGAGGATGAGATGGCTGGATGGCATCACGGACTCGATGGACGTGAGTTTGCATGAACTCGATGGTGATGCACAGGGAGGCCTGGTGTGCTGCAGTTCACGGCTGGTCGCAAAGAGTCAGACACAACTGAGCGACTGAACTGAACTGAATGGAGTGTTATGTATGAATCATCTGTGAATTCTCCACTCACATAGTAGACTAGTGTCTGCTAGTCAAAATCTATTAGTCAAGGAAGTTTACTAAACAAAAAATGTCTTCTAGTCACAATCTAAGTTGTCATTTTTAAATGTAAATGTCATCTGTTTCATTCACCAGTATGTCTCTAGCACCTACTATAGTGTGTGGCAGGTACTGTTGCTCAGACAATAAGTTTCTTGATTGAAAGGCCTTCACATGGGCCCGTTGCCAGGATGAAATGTTACTGGTAGAGAAGACATTATTGTCAATGTTTGCTAAAGTGTGAACATTAGCAAAAGAGCCAGGCGATTAATATAAACTGATGCTGTTGAAGTTGCTAATGACTGTAACTGGAGGATAAAGCAGACATATTTACTAGGGCAAGATAGGCAGCAGCAAATGACTGAACAAAAACCTCATTAAATGGTAGTTAAGAAAAAACAAAAATTAACAAAACTCTCATTGCATATTGTGATGAAAACACAATGCTTGGAACATAACACCTGCAAGAAATGCATACTTTTTGTCCCTGCAATAACCGGGTGATAGGAGAGTAAAATTCCAAATAGTGTCACTTTTCAAATGAAGATATGAAACTCAGAAGCGTGACATGACCTTTCAATGTCCAATAGCTACTAAGTGGAACCTCTAGGAGTCACACTGTATCTGCTTGGCCATGAAGGTATGAGCCTTAAATGTGTGATGAGAAATTGTCTGAAAATGTGAGAAAAGATCCCTTCTGAAATACCTTTATTATTCAAACTGTTTCCCAATCAAGGAAGTAGACTTCCGTTTTAGGAAACCATATGGAGAGGGCATTACTAAGCTCTCAAAATTTTACCCTTTCTTGTGCTTTGTCTGGTGCTTCATGGCTACAGAATACCTTGGCTATCCCTGTATTGCATACATGTAAGCCAGACGATGAACTCCATTAGCATTAATGTTTTGCAAAAGTGTTTTTTCTCCGTCTTGACTTGATGTTTCTACTTTACTGTCCCTGGTGGGAATTGCCGGTTGCAGCGGATTTCCTCTTCTCCCTGGAATGAGTAGATCATATCTGAGTTTACTGCCAGTGTACTTGATACGATCTTTATGCTGTTACAGAATTATAATAGAGGACACAGTGGATTGGCGACCCCATGACAAGATTGTCCTCAGCTCCTCTTCATATGAGCCTCATGAAGCAGAGGTCCTCACTGTGAAAGAAGTCAGGGGCCACCATATTAGGATCCATGAACGGCTCAAACACCGACACATCGGTAAGGCTTTGGTTTGTTAGTTAAGGGAAGTGAATGAGCCAAGAAAAACGTGTTCAGCAACCTGCCTGGGGACCTTGGATCCAACCGGCGTTCAGAGGGGATGGATAATACTTTACTGCTGCCCTAGGCTCATCCTAGAAGGCTTTATCTCCATCCCTTCATTAATTTTATTGCCTAATTTTTTTTTAAATACTTTGATGTGAGGGTATTTTTTTGACTTTTTATTTATAATGGCAAGCCTAGAAGCAAGCAGAAGGGTTAAGAAACTTGTTCAAGGTCACCGGGCATTTTCATGGCTAAGCCAGAATAAACCTCATGGGAGATGAGTTTCCAGTTCATTTCCTGGCACATTGAATCACACAACCACTTAGAATGTGGTAGTTATTGTAAATAATGACTCCTTACTTTTTCCATACTTAGGAATGTGTCCTTTCTGACATGAAGTTCATTTTATGTATTGACTACTGCTACTGCCCCAAATTATAAATGCTGCTGCTGCTAAGTTGCTTCAGTCGTGTCTGACTCTGTGCGACCCCATAGACGGCAGCCCACCAGGCTCCCCCGTCCCTGGGATTCTCCAGGCAAGAACAGTGGAGTGGGTTGCCATTGCCTTCTCCGAAATTATAAATAAATAAAGTCAAATACCTCTTTCTTTTTTTTAAAAAAAGTACTGAATATTTTAATACACTATATACACTTAAAATACATTGCATATAAGTAATAACCATGTTTCCTGGTTCAGTCTAATAAATGCATTTAACCCAGGAAATATAGCTAATAAGTAATATAACAGGGAAATAAAGGGAGAAAGGGTTATTTTTTTAGTCTCTGATATTAGAGAGGGAAATACATGTCTTCAGCAGGGTCATATCTAAAGCTTTCTTAGTCATAGTTTTAAGGATGATTTTATTTCTCAACAGTGGCAGGGAAAAGAAAACTCGTCATCAACCCCTGCCTGTAATATGCAAACGTGCAATACACATACAGGGGGAGAGGGGCGATGTAACACACGCGAGACGGGGGAGGCTTCTTCCGAGAGCGGTGAGCTTCAGACCTGCCAGGAGAGGGCGCTGCCGCTGCTGCTGCGGTCCTGTCGCTGCCTCAGTGGGTCTGGGATTCCTCCCTCTGAAGAAAGAGGTTCAGAAAACGTGGAAATCTCACACTGACGAGTTAAAGGAAGGGGGTCGGGGACCCCACTAATTGGACCGGTCTGCCCTGACGTCCCTGTCCCAGTACCCATCGTGACTGCGGAGAAATGAATTCTTGCTCAGATACTCTCCCTCTTAGCCCAAGGAGAGACTAGTGAACGGGCTTTTCATTTCTCAGCTGACATTTGTGGAGAACGCCCGAGGAAAAGCAAACCTCAATGGTGGGAGGACTTCGCGGGGAAACGAGTGTTTTCATTTGTCAGGTTTGCTGAGTCCCTAACTGGCGATCTCCAAAATAGATGTTTTAAAATTTTTCCTTCCTGTTGCCCCAGGAAGTGCCCACTTCATGGAGGGTGGCCGACACATTCGTTTGGCTGCTGAGGTTGGTCTTTTGACCCGAAACATACAAATCCAGGGTGATACACCATGCAGAGGGAGACTACTTGTGGGGTCCTTCAGGAAGTCCAGCGTGGAAGAATTTTCAGGTAAATGAAATTTTAAGTTACTAAGCACTATGAATTGGATGCTATGGGACCCTCCGAAATTACTATAGTGGGAATTTTCATTTATAAAACAATATGTTTGGAATAGATGCTCGTTTATGCTCTGAGAAGCTATGAATTTTCAGTCCTAATCTGTGCTTAATTATCAGTGTGATGTTAAAATAATATTCTAGCTATCAGCACATAGGCATATTTTTACCTCAGAAAAAAAAAAGAAAAACCATCTTCAGCAGATGTGAAATTTCCTCTGCTTTGAAACTGTAGATGATTTAATGACCACTTGAATTTTATCTCTTTCCTGAATTTCTATTACTCTTTCCCAGTAGCATGCTTTATCTGATGGCAGACCTCATCTCACGCTATAAATTAATAGTGTAAATTTAAATAAGAAGATTTCCATATTCTAGACTGCTTTAGGGATCAGTTCAATTTCTCTCATTTCCTTCAAGCTTTAGCTCTTCTGGAATGTTGTGAAATAATTTTATTGGTACCTTATTTCTGAAACTTGGGTTCTTTAAAAATGATTTCAGTGTTGCTTCCTAGTCAAATAAAGCTCCATCTTAGAAAGTCACTGTCTACATGAATATAATAAAGGCTCTGAGAAGGCCTCGAGTAAAGGATCTAAGCACTTCCCACATATATTGAGCATGGAACAATTTTTGTGGGCACATCTGTTTTCAGTTCGGTTCAGTCACTCAGTCGTGTCTGACTGCAACCCCACAGACTGCTGCATGCCAGACTTCCCCTCCATCACCAACTACCAGAGCTTGCTCAAACTCATGTCCATCGAGTCGGTGATGTCCATCTCATCCTCTGTCATCCCCTTCTCCTGCCTTCAATCCTTCCCAGCATCAGGGTCTTTTCCAATGTGTCAGTTCTTTACATCAGGTGGCCAGTATGGTAAAGGATGGTGTTTGGACTTTAAGTCAAAAGTTCAGGATTTCTGGTCCATAGATCAAGCTGTCTCTCCATAAACAGTAGCTCCATCAGTTTCTTTCTTTCTTTTTTGGCCAGATGGTAAGGTATAAAGTGAAAGTGTTAGTTGCTCTCAGTCATGTCCGACTCTTTGTGATCCAATGGACTGTAGTCCACCAGGCTTCTCTGTTTGCAGGATCTTAGTTCCCTGACCAGGGATTGAACCCTTTTTCCCCTTCTCGCCTCCACATTGGAAGCATGGAGTCTTAACCACTGGACTGCAAGGGAAGTCCCCTTCATCAGTTTTTAACAGAAGTGATCTAGATCTCCCTTCTTGGCTAGAGGACATTTGACAGTATCTGGAGACATTTTGCTTGTCACAACTTTGGTGGAGCTTCTGCATCTCGTAGTGGATGCTCAACAGCCTACAATGTGTGAGAAGGTCTCCCTCAAGAAAGGATAACCTGGACGAAAATGTCAGTTATGTTGAGGTGGAGTAACCCTGCTCCGGAAGGCTAGACAAAGGCTGAGTCCTGGTCATGGTGGTGGTCATGTAAAAACAAATCTACCCTGCAGTTTGTGAAGACAGAGAATTAGGAAGGGAGTGCAAGACGGGCCCCTTTACACAGTACCTGCAGGCCAGGCTAGAACCTGATTGCAAGAGCAGGACAAGAGGCTGGTTCTTATAGCTGAGCACCAAAGCTGGACCCTCACCACCTGCAATGCTGGCTCAGTTCTGAGCCTCTGGCTTGCTGGTTGGGGCTCCTGAAACATCCCCAGGAAAGGGACAGAGAATCCTAATCCAGTGGTTCTTATAGACTAGGAACTACGCTGGTTCTCATGCCTGTTTTATCTCATTGAATCCTAATATCCCTGTGAGAGAGACATTTTATCCTTGGTTTTATAGATGAGGAAACAGAGTCTATAATAAAATTGCCTGCTAATTCATAAAACTCCATTATGAGCTATAGAACTTCTTGAGGGTAAGACTGAGGTTGTCAGCCCTGTTTTCTTAGTATGATATTATAACTTCTGTGTATTAGGTCCTCAATAAATGTGAGTAAGTTAAATAAATGAACAGTAAGAAAAGTCATTCAGCTTGCAAGGTAACATTCAAATTCAAGCCTGATTGTGAAGCTCTTGATAAGCTTTTAATTTTGCAATCACTTTCAGTTCAGTTCAGTTCAGTAGCTCACTCATGTCCGACTCTTTGCGACCCCATGAATCACAGCATGCCAGGCCTCCCTGTCCATCACCAACTCCTGGAGTTCACTCAGACTCATGTCCATCGAGTCGGTGGTGCCATCCAGCCATCTCATCCTCTGTCGTCCTCTTCTCCTCCTGCCCCCGGTCCCTCCCAGCATCAGTCTTTTCCAATGAGTCAACTCTTCTCATGAGGTGGCCAAAGTACTGGAGTTTCAGCTTTAGCATGAGTCCTTCCAATGAACACTCAGGACTGATCTCCGTTAGGATGGACTGGATGGATCTCCTTGCAGTCCAAGGGACTCTCAAGAGTCTTCTCCAACACCACAGTTCAAAAGCATCAATTCTTCGGCACTCAGCTTTCTTCATAGTCCAATTCTCACATCCATACATGACTACTGGAAAAACCATAGCCTTGACTAGATGGACCTTTGTTGGCAAAGTAATGTCTCTTCTTTTCAGTATTCTATCTACGCTGGTCATAATTTTCCTTCCAAGGAGTAAGCGTCTTTTAATTTCATGGCTGCAGTCACCATCTGCAGTGATCTTGGAGTCCCCCAAAATAAAGTCTGACACTGTTTCCACTGTTTCCCCATCTATTTCCCATGAAGTGATGGGACCAGATGCCATGATCTTCATTTTCTGATGTTGAGCTTTAAGCCAACTTTTTCACTCTCCTCTTTCACTTTCATCAAGAGGCTTTTTAGTTCCTCTTCACTTTCTGCCATAAGGGTGGTGTCATCTGCATATCTGAGGTGATTGATATTTCTCCCGGCAATCTTGATTCCACCTTGTGTTTCTTCCAGCCCAGCATTTCTCATGATGTACTCTGCATAGAAGTTAAATAAGCAGAGTGACAATATACAGCCTTGACATACTCCTTGGTAAAAAAGTTGCAAAGGTGGTATGAAGAGTTCCTGTATACCTTTCATTCTGTTTTCCCTAACATGAAAATCTAATATAACTCTGGTACGTTTGTGACAGCCAGTAAATTAACCTTACTGCATTAGTGTTAACTGAACTTGCGATATTATTCCAGATTCCACGTATTTTTCCACTATGGTCCCTTTTCTGTTTAAAAATCCAGTACAGATCCCTACATTGTATTAAGAACCCTTGCACTTTTCTGTAACATATTCCAGAGCCTGGATGATGTAAGACCTACAGGTGTGGGTCAAGGATGCCAGGTACAGTGTTGAATTGTTGGTCTTTTGACCCGAAACATACAAATCCAGGGTGATACACCATGCAGAGGGAGACTACTTGTGGGGTCCTTCAGGAAGTCCAGCGTGGAAGAATTTTCAGGTAAATGAAATTTTAAGTTACTAAGCACTATGAATTGGATGCTATGGGACCCTCCGAAATTACTATAGTGGGAATTTTCATTTATAAAACAATATGTTTGGAATAGATGCTCGTTTATGCTCTGAGAAGCTATGAATTTTCAGTCCTAATCTGTGCTTAATTATCAGTGTGATGTTAAAATAATATTCTAGCTATCAGCACATAGGCATATTTTTACCTCAGAAAAAAAAAAGAAAAACCATCTTCAGCAGATGTGAAATTTCCTCTGCTTTGAAACTGTAGATGATTTAATGACCACTTGAATTTTATCTCTTTCCTGAATTTCTATTACTCTTTCCCAGTAGCATGCTTTATCTGATGGCAGACCTCATCTCATGCTATAAATTAATAGTGTAAATTTAAATAAGATTTCCATATTCTAGACTGCTTTAGGGATCAGTTCAATTTCTCTCATTTCCTTCAAGCTTTAGCTCTTCTGGAATGTTGTGAAATAATTTTATTGGTACCTTATTTCTGAAACTTGGGTTCTTTAAAAATGATTTCAGTGTTGCTTCCTAGTCAAATAAAGCTCCATCTTAGAAAGTCACTGTCTACATGAATATAATAAAGGCTCTGAGAAGGCCTCGAGTAAAGGATCTAAGCACTTCCCACATATATTGAGCATGGAACAATTTTTGTGGGCACATCTGTTTTCAGTTCGGTTCAGTCACTCAGTCGTGTCTGACTGCAACCCCACAGACTGCTGCATGCCAGACTTCCCCTCCATCACCAACTACCAGAGCTTGCTCAAACTCATGTCCATCGAGTCGGTGATGTCCATCTCATCCTCTGTCATCCCCTTCTCCTGCCTTCAATCCTTCCCAGCATCAGGGTCTTTTCCAATGTGTCAGTTCTTTACATCAGGTGGCCAGTATGGTAAAGGATGGTGTTTGGACTTTAAGTCAAAAGTTCAGGATTTCTGGTCCATAGATCAAGCTGTCTCTCCATAAACAGTAGCTCCATCAGTTTCTTTCTTTCTTTTTTGGCCAGATGGTAAGGTATAAAGTGAAAGTGTTAGTTGCTCTCAGTCATGTCCGACTCTTTGTGATCCAATGGACTGTAGTCCACCAGGCTTCTCTGTTTGCAGGATCTTAGTTCCCTGACCAGGGATTGAACCCTTTTTCCCCTTCTCGCCTCCACATTGGAAGCATGGAGTCTTAACCACTGGACTGCAAGGGAAGTCCCCTTCATCAGTTTTTAACAGAAGTGATCTAGATCTCCCTTCTTGGCTAGAGGACATTTGACAGTATCTGGAGACATTTTGTTTGTCACAACTTTGGTGGAGCTTCTGCATCTCGTAGTGGATGCTCAACAGCCTACAATGTGTGAGAAGGTCTCCCTCAAGAAAGGATAACCTGGACGAAAATGTCAGTTATGTTGAGGTGGAGTAACCCTGCTCCGGAAGGCTAGACAAAGGCTGAGTCCTGGTCATGGTGGTGGTCATGTAAAAACAAATCTACCCTGCAGTTTGTGAAGACAGAGAATTAGGAAGGGAGTGCAAGACGGGCCCCTTTACACAGTACCTGCAGGCCAGGCTAGAACCTGATTGCAAGAGCAGGACAAGAGGCTGGTTCTTATAGCTGAGCACCAAAGCTGGACCCTCACCACCTGCAATGCTGGCTCAGTTCTGAGCCTCTGGCTTGCTGGTTGGGGCTCCTGAAACATCCCCAGGAAAGGGACAGAGAATCCTAATCCAGTGGTTCTTATAGACTAGGAACTACGCTGGTTCTCATGCCTGTTTTATCTCATTGAATCCTAATATCCCTGTGAGAGAGACATTTTATCCTTGGTTTTATAGATGAGGAAACAGAGTCTATAATAAAATTGCCTGCTAATTCATAAAACTCCATTATGAGCTATAGAACTTCTTGAGGGTAAGACTGAGGTTGTCAGCCCTGTTTTCTTAGTATGATATTATAACTTCTGTGTATTAGGTCCTCAATAAATGTGAGTAAGTTAAATAAATGAACAGTAAGAAAAGTCATTCAGCTTGCAAGGTAACATTCAAATTCAAGCCTGATTGTGAAGCTCTTGATAAGCTTTTAATTTTGCAATCACTTTCAGTTCAGTTCAGTTCAGTAGCTCACTCATGTCCGACTCTTTGCGACCCCATGAATCACAGCATGCCAGGCCTCCCTGTCCATCACCAACTCCTGGAGTTCACTCAGACTCATGTCCATCGAGTCGGTGGTGCCATCCAGCCATCTCATCCTCTGTCGTCCTCTTCTCCTCCTGCCCCCGGTCCCTCCCAGCATCAGTCTTTTCCAATGAGTCAACTCTTCTCATGAGGTGGCCAAAGTACTGGAGTTTCAGCTTTAGCATGAGTCCTTCCAATGAACACTCAGGACTGATCTCCGTTAGGATGGACTGGATGGATCTCCTTGCAGTCCAAGGGACTCTCAAGAGTCTTCTCCAACACCACAGTTCAAAAGCATCAATTCTTCGGCACTCAGCTTTCTTCATAGTCCAATTCTCACATCCATACATGACTACTGGAAAAACCATAGCCTTGACTAGATGGACCTTTGTTGGCAAAGTAATGTCTCTTCTTTTCAGTATTCTATCTACGCTGGTCATAATTTTCCTTCCAAGGAGTAAGCGTCTTTTAATTTCATGGCTGCAGTCACCATCTGCAGTGATCTTGGAGTCCCCCAAAATAAAGTCTGACACTGTTTCCACTGTTTCCCCATCTATTTCCCATGAAGTGATGGGACCAGATGCCATGATCTTCATTTTCTGATGTTGAGCTTTAAGCCAACTTTTTCACTCTCCTCTTTCACTTTCATCAAGAGGCTTTTTAGTTCCTCTTCACTTTCTGCCATAAGGGTGGTGTCATCTGCATATCTGAGGTGATTGATATTTCTCCCGGCAATCTTGATTCCACCTTGTGTTTCTTCCAGCCCAGCATTTCTCATGATGTACTCTGCATAGAAGTTAAATAAGCAGAGTGACAATATACAGCCTTGACATACTCCTTGGTAAAAAAGTTGCAAAGGTGGTATGAAGAGTTCCTGTATACCTTTCATTCTGTTTTCCCTAACATGAAAATCTAATATAACTCTGGTACGTTTGTGACAGCCAGTAAATTAACCTTACTGCATTAGTGTTAACTGAACTTGCGATATTATTCCAGATTCCACGTATTTTTCCACTATGGTCCCTTTTCTGTTTAAAAATCCAGTACAGATCCCTACATTGTATTAAGAACCCTTGCACTTTTCTGTAACATATTCCAGAGCCTGGATGATGTAAGACCTACAGGTGTGGGTCAAGGATGCCAGGTACAGTGTTGAATGGTTACAGGGCAGAAAAGCAGGCCAGGGCTTTACAAGCTCCACTTTTAAATCAGGTTCTTCTGTCATTCCCTTCCTTCTCAACAAGTTATGCTCAGAGTTATGATAAACATAAAGAAAAAATAGGGAAACAGTTGTGAACAAAATCATTGCTTGATTCTCCATCTGAATGCTCAGATATTTTAAGTATTTACTATTGATTAGTTTTCAATTGTTGATTAGTATGCACACAGGTAAAAAGATCTCATACAATTTAAAACCATGAATTAAAACCGTGTAAGGATGACAGGAAAAAACATGCTAAGTAAAACAGTAATGATACATTGCCTTGAATGAGATTCTAGAACTGTTTTCCAGTCTGTAAACTAAGCTTCTACATGTGGACACACATTAGCATTGGTATGCTTCGTGCCAAAGTTCTCAGAGGCAGGTTCCATGACTGTTTTAGCTATGTGCTGCTAGCAAGGGTTGCTTTAAATTTCACTGAAAAGTGGTATCACCCAACAAATAATTTGTAAATGTTTTCTCATTCTGTGAATATTTCCATACCATCAACTAGTGTGTCTCTAACCAGCATCCTCTGAGAAATCTAGATATAGTGGAATTCTGTTTGACCATTCAGAAAGATACACACACTTCATTTGCCCTCACAGCAGTTTGGTTTTTCAATAAATTGATTTGCAAGGCTTCAGGCTTCTCATCTGTGAAAAGGGGGTGGGGAAGGTGGGGGATTAAGACTGGGCTATCAAATATTGGACTTCAAATACTAAAACACCACAACTCCCTTCCTTTTTAATGAGGGAAATAACTTTATCGTTTACCTTGGGCTGTAATTTTTAAAAAGAAGAATAAAGAAAAGAAGTGAGGGTCAAAGTTGTGGTCTACCTAGCTAAGGACACATGATGTCTCTTCTCTCAGCACAAGGCTGTACTCCGGTCATGGGAATCTCAGTGCAAACCTGTTTGTTTTATTCTACCATGTCACACATACTCTCCGCTGAGCCTCCATGGGGGTTAACGGTACAGCCTCTGCATCCATATGCCTGGGTCCAAGTCCTAGTGTGCTGCTTAACCCTTCTCGGCCTCAATTTCTTATCTGTAAAATGGAGATAACCGCATCAATCATAGGATTTTTACAAAAATTAAGAGTATATATATCACACACATATACATTTATGCCTGGTATATAATTAGTGCTATATTAGAGTTAGATGTTCTGTTTATTAATTCACCTCAATTCCCCCCATATTCATGTTCTTATCTATTTTATCATGAGTCTATACACTGACAAATTAGTGTTCATTATATTTTTAAATCAGTCTTGTGGCTATATTTTATACTGTATTTTAACAATATCTGCTTAGAAAAGAACCAATAAAATCCCCAATAAGACTAAATAATTCACTATCCTCCCCTGATATTAAAAAAATGTAGAAAATCCTCTTATTGTGAAAAGGAAACAGGAAATATAATGTGGCTAGGATAACAGTACAGGAAAAGAAAATTCAGAGTCTTTAAGGTCACTTGAAAATACATTATTGGCTTTATCACGTCTTCATAAAGAAGAATGTTATGTTTCTGGACATCTATTGAGCAGAAGTTTTGTACTTATACTCTTCTTTAAAAATGATTAAGATATTGTATATAGTTAGCCATATTTTCTTTCATATAATATCTCTGTGTGTAAAGCTGTGACCTTTTCACGTGAGGTTACTGAAAAGAGATATGACTTTGGGGTGAGTGGCCAGAAAGCCATATTCCCTTCATTCTTAGTTGGTTCCTCGACCCAGTCTTGAAGACGGGTACCCAGAATCTTTAAACTAGCTGTGCCCATCCCCCAAGCCTCTCTTCTTTCCCTGTTTTCCTATCATCTTCCTCTCCATCCTATGACCACACTCTTAAGAATGTACAGGGAACTTTTTCTCTTCTTAATATCTTCTGCTTCTGTTAGGTCCATACCATTTCTGTCCTTTATCGAGCCCATCCTTGCATGAAATGTTCCCTTGGTATCTCTAATTTTCTTGATATTGTATATAGTTAGCCATATTTTCTTTCATATAATATCTCTGTGTGTAAAGCTGTGACCTTTTCACGTGAGGTTACTGAAAAGAGACATGACTTTGGGGTGAGTGGCCAGAAAGCGACATTCCCTTCATTCTTAGTTGGTTCCTCGACCCAGTCTTGAAGACGGGTACCCAGAATCTTTAAACTAGCTGTGCCCATCCCCCAAGCCTCTCTTCTTTCCCTGTTTTCCTATCATCTTCCTCTCCATCCTATGACCACACTCTTAAGAATGTACAGGGAACTTTTCAGGAAGTATTGTGATATTTTTTTAATGATTCAGATCTTGTTAGTGAGACTCGATGGCATAAAATATAGTGCTGGTGTTTAAACTATTGTATTTTAATGAAAAATCTGCATGTCTTGATGCCATTGAATGGATCAGCCTTCTGACTCTTGAGAGGACAAAACAAGTACCTGCTAATGTGCACTTTGCTTGCAGGTATCCTTCAACTTTTCAATGTGGAAATTCAGAACTTTGGGTCACCGCCGTATTCATCCATTGAACTCACTAATGTGTCAGCAGGATCCTGGATAATATCTTCTACTCTGCACCAAAGCTGCGGTGGGGGCATCCATGCAGCTGCCAGTCAGGGGATCATTTTAAATGACAATGTGGTGTTTAGCACTGCTGGCCATGGCATTGATCTGGAGGGTCAGGACTATTCTCTCTCTAAAAACCTTGTGGTTCTGATGACACAGTCAGCATGGTCTCCTGTTTGGGTGGCAGGAATCAAAGTGAACAAGGCAAAGAACATCCATCTCCATGGCAACGTTGTGGCAGGCTCCGAGAGACTTGGTTTTCACATCCAAGGTCACAGGTGTTCCTCTTCTGAATCTCTTTGGTCTGACAACGTGGCCCACTCAAGTCTTCATGGCCTTCACCTCTATAAGGGGAGTGGACTTGTCAACTGCACTGGTATCTCTGGCTTCTTGGCTTTCAAGAATTTTGACTATGGTGCTATGCTCCAAGTGCAGAACAGCATGGAAATAGAGAACCTCACTCTGGTAGACAATACTGTTGGCCTTTTCACAGCAGTTTATGTGTCTTCTGCTCCACGGTGTTATATCAGAAATCTACAGATTGTGCTTAGGAATTCAGTCATTGTGGCCACTAGCTCATCTTTTGACTGCATTCAAGACAGAGTTAAACCGCATTCTGCCAACTTGACATCACCTGATCGAGCTCCTTCCAATCCCAAAGGGGGTCGAGTTGGTATTCTGTGGCCGGTATTCACCTCAGAACCAAATCGTTGGCCTCAGGAGCCATGGCACAAAGTGAGGAACAGCCACTTGATTTCAGGCATCATGAAACTTCAAGGTAAGAATTTTGGGTTTCCAAGCAATGTAGTCTAATACATTTGTGCATAGAACCCATAGAACCTTTAATAGCATCTTGAAAGTGTATCACCAAAAGGGTACAGTTTAGTTTGGTGCTTGCTGTTCAGTTGATCAGCTACTGGGCATTGATAACCACAGGGGTGGTTCATTAATATAATGACAGTGAATGGTTCATTGAGGAACAAAATTGGGTCATTTGTAGAGATGAACCTCGAGCCTGCCACACAGGGTGAAGTAAAGAAAAAAGAGAAAAATATATTGTATAGTAATAAATGTATGTGGAATCTAGAAAAATGGTACAGATGAGCCTAGTTCCAGGGCAGGAATAGGGATGCAGATATAGAGAATGGACTTGTGAACACAGGGTTGGAGAAGGGAGGGTGAGAGTTTAGGTTTGACATAAATACACTACTGTGTATAAAATAGATAGTAGGAACCTGCTGTATAGCACAGAGAGCTCAACTCGATGCTCTGTGATGACCTAGAAGGATGGGATCGGGGTGTGAGGTTCAAGAGGAAGAGTATATATGTGGAGTTGGCTTAGTTGCTAACTCGTGTCCTACTCTTGTGACCCCATGGACTGTAGCCTGCCAGGCTCCTCTGTCCATGGGATTCTCCAGGCAAAAATACTGGAGTGGGTTGCCATTTCTTTCTCCTGGGGATCTTTCTGACCCAGGGATTGAACCTGGGGCTCCTGCATTGCAGACAGACTCTTTACCAACTGAGCTACAAGGGAAGCCCAAAATTGGGAATATACATACATACGTACATATATATATATATATATATATATATATATGTACACACACACACACAAACTCTCCTGATTCACTTCACTGTGCAGCAGAGACTAACACAAAATTGTAAACCAATTATATTCTAATAATAAAAAATAGAAAAAAAGTCACTGCTCTATACATGTTGAAGAGCTTTCACAGGGAAATATTTAATTTAATTATATGCCTGGTGTTGTTTTTCCTATCACACAGAGGAGGAAATTGATACAGGGAGGTTGTGCCTCAGTGAGGTTGTTAAGAATTTGATGGGGCAGCCAGGATTAAATTGAGTTATACTGCAACCTATGCAGAAAATCTCTCTCAGATCTCTTTTATACTATTGTATTCACTCCCCATTCAATTTTGACCAAAACTTGTATGGAAAGTATTGCTTGTAAGATGTCAGTGTGTTGGAATGCTCTTCTATTTTGCATACAATGTCCAAGCCTTCAAGAATTAAGGGTATTTTAAGTCAAGATTTATGTAAACTCCTGGAACTTTGCTGGGCAGTAATTTAAGCTTACTCCTGGACATTAGTCTATGAATATAGTTATATAGTCTGTATTTGGGGCTGGTTGTTTACATGATATAATGTTATAATCTTAATACTTTATAAACATTGCTTTTCAGATGTGACCTTTTCTAGTTTTGTGAAGAGTTGCTACAGTGATGATCTAGATGTTTGCATTCTGCCCAATGCAGAGAACACTGGAATCGTGCCTCCAATAATGGCAGAGAGGACCAGTATGCTAAAGATCAAAGATAAAAACAAGTTCTACTTTCCTCCTTTACAAATCAGGTACCAGTTTTGGTATTTATAGTAAGTCATATTTATGAAGGATTTGGTAATTCTCCAAGTACCTGAATATGTTTTTTAAACAAGGATAAAATCATCAATGAGATTGGAGATAAGCCTTTCTAGAAAGATACACTAGATTGATTAGCTCCAATTCTTTGCCCTCCTATATCCATGCCTTTGAAGTATGATTTTTGTAATCTCTGTCACTAAACAAAGACTGTTTCTCACTCTCTTGAATGGAGGATATGCCCTGCTATGTCCTCTGGCAGACACAAGAGGCAGAAGTAATGAATTGCAAGTTTTATTGATATTAATTTTTTTATCTTTGTTAGAGATATTTCTCTGGGATGTTTTCAGAATCAGTGGTAAAAATTGACCCTAGTTCTTGAATCTTCTGTGGAGTACAGCATCACCAGTTTTCAGAAGGAGGCTTGGGAGCCCTTGTGCAGAGACCGGTGGGGAAGGAGACCATAGCTGCTGTCGGGAAACCCTAAAATGAACGATATGACTCATACTTATACTCAGACCAGGCCTGACTACTACTGTTCATGAACAAATGATCTTCGAGTTGCATTAAAAAAATCTCTGAAAACTAGACAAGGAAATGTTTTTTCTCTTTGCCATGAGAGGGAGTGGGAAAGTCAGAAGGAGGGAGAATGGATTGCTTTATCTCTCCTGTAACACTGGAGAAACTTTAGTTGTAATAAAAGAATCAGGAAATCCCACCTTAATTAGAAAGTTTGTGTGTTTGGTCCAGCACCAGTCTCTTTTTGATGCTCTTTCCTGAAGCATTTTTAGAACCTCAACATTATTAGGTATACAATTTGTGTTATTCTGTCATTTTTTTTTTCTATTGTCCAGTCTTCCTTATGTTCATGTCTTACCTATGGGATGAAATAGTTATAAAGCTAAATGACACTAGTATTTGATTCTTTGTTCTATTAATACCTGACACATGGTATACATGCAATAAATAATTAATATTATTACTAATGGTACCTAACAATATTAGCCCCAGAGGAAATTGCATTGATTCTCTATAATTCAGTATTATAATTGCCAATAACTTGTTTATATACCCAGCTTGACTCTAAATTCTGGTGCCTATCTTTATCACCATTGTATTCCCCAGTGTACAAGTATTAGGTTTTCAGTTGATATTTGTTGAATGTAAACATCTTTTTTTTTCTACATTATATATAGTACAAGTATAATTGATATTTATAATGATAATCTTAAAATAACTGCAAGTCTCCAAAGTTCCATAAAACAATGATTACATTATGTTTAGTAAATATTAGAAACAAATTTATTATATCTTTCATTTTAGAAAACTAATGATCTGTGTTAAGATTATATAACTTGATATCCAGAATATTTGGTTAATGTCTTTCTTCTTGACCAAATAACAGTGCAATATCTTTTCCTATCATTTTATTTCTTATCTATGTACACGTTATTAGTAATAAAATTTTGCTGAATTTATTTTTCACAGTGTCAGCACTACCAATGTATGTTTTCTTTTTGCCGCTTATCATGGAAATGAGACAGTTGCTTTCTATCAATATTCACAGGAAAGATTTAGAAACACTGGTCTGCTCTGAATCAGATTGTGAAAGCCCTGGAAAATATCTCTTTAAGGATCTGGATGGGAGAGCCCTGGGTCTGCCCCCACCAGTTTCTGTATTTCCTAAAACTGAAGCAGAATGGACTGGATCCTTCTTCAACACAGGTCAGTGAGTTCTATGTGAACTTGACAACTCTAGCAGGGGGAGCATAAACAGAACTGAGACGGTTTGGTTGTGTGGTCCAGGGGAACAAAATATACTGGAAAAGAACTGAGCTGTAGAGTTGGAGTCTGTGCCAGTGAGCTGCCCAACTCATGTCTATTTCAGAAATGAAGCGAAGTGAAAGTCACTCAGTCATGTCCGACTTTTTGTGACCCCCATGAACTATAATAGAGTCCATGAAATTCTCCAGGCCAAAATATTGGAGAAGGGAGCCTTTCCCTTCTCCAGGGGATCTTCCCAGTCCAGGGATCGAACCCAGGTCTCCCGCATTGCAGGTGGATTCTTTACCAGCTGAGCCACGAGGGAAGCCCAGGAATATCAGGTGCTTAACAGCTGTCACGTAATAGCTTGACAGCTGTCACCACGCCACTGCTTTGCCCTCCATGAGATTGCCTGTGGTCCGTGTCAAAGGTCCAATTCCTGACACCCCACTGTGTACTGGTGAAAAGAACAGTCCTCTCACTAGCTTGCTCACCTGGGCCTGCGATATTTCACAATGTCTGCCTTGGAAGCCAGTCCTCTGCTTCTGAATCCATCTTTCTCTTCCATCAGAACTAAATGCTTTCATTCTGAAAGGGTGGTAGAGTAGATGGCATGTTTTCTTTTTTGCCTTTCCTTTCTCTATCTTCTAATTATGCCTGGGGGACTGTGATCAAATCCCTTCTTCTGCTTGCTTTTACAACTGAAGCAAGCCCATTCAGCTGTCAGTTTTGATTGCTGGACCCCTGGAGAGATCATCATCTTTCTACTTCCACAAGCAATGTGACTTTGAGTTTACATTTTTATTCAGGTGAAAACTACAGCAAATAAATCCAAAAAACTTCCCCAGATTTCTTCCCACTTCACTGGTTGATTCTTTTCAGACTTCTTTTCTAGGCTCCCTTTCTCTTCTGGGGCTTCCCTGGTGGCTCAGATGGTAAAAAATCCATCTGCAATGCGGGATACCCAGGTTCGATTTCTGGGTAGGGAAGACCCCCTGGAGAAGGGAATGGCAACCCACTGCAGTATTCTTGCCTGGAGAATCCAAAGGACAGAGGAGCCTCATCTGTGGGGTCACAAAAAGTTGGACATGACTGAGCGACTAACATTTTCACTTTTGCTTTCTCTTTTGAAGTTCCGAATATTTTAAGACATCCTCAGACCTCTTCTTTTCCTATTATGCCTCCAAGTCCAGAGGTGAAAGTACCAGTTAATGTTGATGACCTCCAATTTATATCTCCATCCCAAACTCCTCCATGAACAGTGGTCTGTTATATCCAACTGATATCTGGGAAGTATAATTAGAATGTCAGACTCATTTTCATTCATTCATTCAGTCACTCAATTGTGTCCGACTCTTTGTGACCCCATGAATCGCAGCACGCCAGGCCTCCCTGTCCATCACCAATTCCCGGAGTTCACTCAGACTCACATCGAGTCGGTGATGCCATCCAGCCATCTCATCCTCGGTCGTCCCCTTCTCCTCCTGCCGACAATCCCTCCCAGCATCAGAGTCTCTTCCAATGAGTCAACTCTTCGCATGAGGTGGCCAAAGTACTGGAGTTTCAGCTTTAACATCATTCCTTCCAAAGAAATCCCAGGGCTGATCTCCTTCAGAATGGACTGGTTGGATCTCCTTGCAGTCCAAGTGACTCTCAAGAGTCTTCTCCAACACCACAGTTCAAAAGCATCAATTCTTTTGAAGAGCCCAA